>CM076583.1:1233379229-1233745775 GCA_034641835.2 Pinus albicaulis | reverse complement strand
GATATTTTGATTTTTAATGTGATGAATGATTAATGTGCCAATCTTGTGCTTGATTAGTTATAGAATCAACAAGTGAATTTTCTGATCATGGAATATGAATGAAATTAGTAAAATTAAATGATCTTTGTAATAATATCATTCTCAGAAATTGGCTATGTAATAAAGGATCTTTCATAGGATAAATGTTATTCAATTGATACACAACCAAATCTAAATCCAAATAAACTACTAATGATTCAATACCAAGAGATATTGCCTAAGATAGTAAATTAATGAAAAAAATATATTCAACAATATTCTTGGAATCAGGACCGATACATATTCCTCTTGAGAATAACAACTAACCAGATGGATAATATATTACCCAAGCGGTGGAAGCTAGGTTCCGAGTATGTCTACTAGTACTGTCAACAAATCCTAAATACACCAGATCACCCATCGAAACCTGCCAAAGCAGATAAAAAATACCATCATTACCATGAGACCCATAGATAGAAACAAAAAATATGTAAAATATTTACAAAACAAAGCAAATGCAAGACAACAACCTAGGCATAATACTTCTTAAGATAGAGCCCATTTCTGGGCTCTGACAACACGTTTCCTTCAAATTAAACCAACTCACACACACCTTTCTTCAATAAATTCTTCAAAATAAAAGGATTGTACCACACGAGTTTGAACTTACTTGCCCCCAAGGTTTCTTTATCTTGGTCATAGACCAGGACAGGGTCACCTTCAGAGAAAACCCTAGGACGTACAATCTTGTCATATTGGATTTTTACTCTCTTTTTATGAGCTTCATTTATTGTGGCTTCATCATGACATGTATAAATTATACAAAAAATATGTATACCAATGGATTCAATCTGATCATGCAATGTACTAAAGAAAGATACTGAATCCTTCTACAAATTAATTGCAGAAAATAAACACGATCGCACAATCACATTAAGTAAAAGAAAGAAGCAAATCAATCCACAACACATATTTTTCCTGGGGAAAACTTGCTTCTCAAAGCCCCTCTATCTCTATTGTATACTGAACCAAGGAATCATGAAATAGTACAATGCACTCTTCTCACAAGAGTTTGCTACACTCTACCGATCGTCTCACACTGATCCATACAAAATTGGTCCAACACTTAGCCAATTCTCAACCTGTCTTCAGCCTGCCTTGCTGATGCAATCCATAGGCAATTATTCCCTATTATTTAGGATAATTAGCCTTCCTTGACTACACAATACATCATGGGCATCCTATGGTGTATATAATTGCGCCTAGGCAATTTTCTATAAATACCACTAATAGATAACTTCCCTTTAACCTCTGTCTCAACTGGGTCTTCATCAGAACTGACATGCATGCAGCTATTGATAGTAAATCATTAGTCACTTGAAATATCACTGCATGTGAATTAAATCTGATTTAATTCATTTGACCTCTCACTAGTGCAACAATTAGTTACAACTAGTTAAACTGATTTTAACTCAATTAATTGAGTTAACTAATTTCTCATGCATTAAACTAATACACTAGCTGTAACTTGGACTCTAAAACAAATAGAATCACTCTACATGTCTCACCAACCATCCCCAACTAAAATTTCATGAGCTAACTGAGTCTATCACACTCATTTAACTATTACAAGTGATTATGAGATAAGATTAAAATTTATTGTCAATTTTATTTAAGGGATAAATAAATTTGACACACATTTATTCTAATTTAATTAAGAAATAATTAAATCAAAAGCCTCCATGGTAGCCATTTCTGGGTGCCATTTTTTGGATGTTGTTTCTGGATGCCAATTTCACTGTTTCTTGTTGAAAATTTCAACACTCCCTCTCAACAAGAAAGGAATCAATCTACCTTGATCCGGTACCTTTGGAATGTTCTTGCATGCAACACTTCTATAGTGTTGTTTGCACATGCAAATATCCTGAAATTGAATAGCCTCCAAACAACTGAATTAGTATAATGCATCTGTCATCAGAGTCTTTTGACTGCTGGATCCTACTGCACATGTCTACCAGAATCTTTGCGCTGCTGACATCTGCATCCATGCACTTTGCATTGCTACCAAATCTGATCCCTGCTCCAATATCTAACACCTGTCACTCTAATTTCTATCTTCTTGACATCTGAATGCATCAATATAACTGATCCTTCCTGCTACTGCTGTACTGTGGGATGCTCGTAGCGAGGTTCAATCCATGAGACACCATCTCAGTGAATCCTACCCAAATTTCTTCTTGGGATTGATTATGCACATCGTCCCACCTCACCCTTGTAGGTATAGCTGCATGTACTCCCTCTACCTTTCTGGCTCGAAATTTCCCCCTCTTGGAGGTCTCTGCTTGAGTGGAATCTCCCACTCGGTCTACTCTCTGCATCTCCAATTGTGGATTCTCCACAACCTTCTGAGACTACTTCTGAGGCTGCATGTTGAGAGATAATTGCTCCCTCTCAACCACCAAGTTATTAACCACTGCTTTGCTCCTCAAAGCCGTGCATGCATCCTCAACCTTGAGAGCATACAGGTTCTTGAATCTTGCATTGATTTGTTTCAACTCTACCGTGGCTATGTGTTTAAGGAACACCTTTCCTTTTCTAAACATCACCTCATAACCACAGTCTTCCGATACCACTATGAAGACAAGATTCTTCCTTAGGCTTGGAACATACAAAATATTTTCTAGTCTGATATGGAAGCCGTTCTCCCTTTGAAAGGTAATTGTACCTATGCTGGTAGGGATATACCTCTCGTCATCTCCCAAATCTATGCTTTGCTAGAGGTCCTTCTCCTCCAAGTCACTTAATAGATCTTTATCCCCTGTCATATGGAATGAGGCACCTCTGTCTAAATACCACATGCATCCCATTACAATTCTGACCAGGCATGAAATGAGAGTAAAATCAAGCTCGAAGTATGAAGTTAATGCTTCACCTGTTGCAACTGCAGGATCCTTCTTACTTTTCTTCTGTGGACAATTTGTAGCATAGTTCCCATGCTCATGACAATGAAAAAATCTGATCTTGGACACGTATTTCTTGCCCACTTCGCCTTGGGATTTCTTTCCCTTGGCCTTCTTTGCCTTACTGGCCAAGGCACAATTTTCCTCATCATTAGTCTTGGATGAGGATCCATCCCTAGTATTCTGCCTGAATTATTCTTGTACAAAATCCGACCAAAGCCGCTCCCAATCCGGTAACTTCTCCCTCCCATTGACATGGTCCTGATAACTATGTGTTGAGTCCCAAACTTGCATCTTTCCTATACACCTTTCTAGAATTTTTCCATTTACCTGGACCTCCTAAGCCATCAATATCATTGCATATTAATCATAAAAAAGCATTTAAAGTGGTTTTTAACTATGTTTTGTGTCTCCTGTTTGAATTAGATTTTTGCTCATTGAGCTGTGGAATCTTGTCACTTTCCGCAGCTGCTGCAACTTTCCACAGCCATTTTGTTAAAGTCTATATTGCAGGTGTCTTCAGGAAAATCGAGCCACATGGGCAAGTTGGAAATGACATGGACCTGGATCGAGTCCTATTGGTTCAGTCGAATTCACCTAAGAAGGCTGTGGTCAAAGGTAGTCAAGCGGTGGTCAACCGAAGAGTCCCACGGTGACAGAACTCTGTTTTTCACCACGTGAAGACTTGCGTGACCGTTTCTAAATCACGGGAGACATATCAACACCTGTAAACGGCTCCATAAGCCGAATCAAACGACCACTCTCCATAGATTTAATCCTCACGGCAACCATGATGCTAGATTTCTGGACGTGGTTGTTCACGTGTCTTGTATCAGCGCAGAATGTAGGAAATTAGTTATGACATTCTCTGTTATAAATAATGCGTTCTCATACGCATAGTAGTTAGCTGCTGTAATGTAATTTCTTGGATAGAAAGCCCACTGTGCCGTGACATTATTTCTTTGTTATGACTGCATTTTAAATATATGAGAAGACTCTGTTCAAAAGCATAATTCGTGTTTGATAGCTGCTTCCCGAGGATTGTGCAGAGGGCCCCTGCACACGCCGAGGTTTTGTGTATTATTTTATAGTTTCATGCTTCATTTCCTTACGTTCATTGTGCCATAGTCATTCACGTGTATATATTACATTTATTATGGTATTAACGTTTTGTTTCTGTTCATAATTTTTCATACTTTATACTGCTGTTAACTGATCAGTGTTTTGTTCCAGATTATAGTAGGCAGCCCAGGCATTTGCACATAGTTTACAATGACTAATGACATGGAATCAATCTTGTCCTTCTGCTGATTTCTTTTTCTTAGTTTTTAATTCCAGCATTGTTTTATTCATTTCAGTTTTGTACATTTTCTTTACTAGTTAGTTAGATATTAAACTGCTCATGTCATTATCAGTTACCTCCGAAAGCCATAGTGAGACTAATGGTGAGGGATTGAAGTATGAGTGTGTAGTTTGATATTAGTTTATTTTTCTGCAAGTTAGATATTAAATTGCTCATGTCATTATCAGTTACCTCCGAAAGCCATAGCGAGACTAATGGTGAGGGATTGAAGTATGAGTGTGTAATTCGATATTAGTTTATTTTTCTGCAAATTAGATATCAGATTGCTCAAGTTGTTTATGATTACCTCCGAAAGCCATAGCGAGACTAATGGTGAGGGGTCAGAATATGAGTTGATGTAATTTGGTTTTAGCTTTACTTTGCTTGCAATTCTTGGATTTCTTTGAGTACAGTTTCTTTTGTATTTAGACAACAGCAAGGGTAGTGAGTTTCATGATCAATAGTTCACTGTTTGTTTAACTAATATAGTGGCACATTTTCATTTTCTTTTAGGAATTAATTTTGTCATTATATGCTTTAAAATATTTCTGAAGTTTGAAGTTTGGAAAATCATTATAAAGGACATTATTTCCTTGAACATTTTTATCCATACTTGTCTTTTAGAATTTCCATCTCATATTAGGAAACCAACCAAGATAAATAAAAAAAAAAACCAAAAACGACAAAAAGTAAGAGATAGGTTATCTTGCACATATAGTGCGCCACACTTCGTCAGCTTACGAATCCTGGATTGAAAAATTAATGTAGAAATTTAGGACACACTAAATTGACCAAACATTTTGGCGCCGTTGCCGGGGAAGTGTAACTAGGTAGCCAATTTCTTAAAAAAAAAAAACAATAAAAAGAAGGGAAAACTTGATAACTTCTTGAAGTATGCTCTCCTCTTGCACCTAGTGTGATCTGGAGGATCAGAAAGAGAGTTATTGGTTCGATAATTTCTTAAGTATGCTCTCTTCTTGCACCTAGTGTGACCTGGAAGATCAGAAAGAGAATTATTAGCCCAACTTAAAAAATAAAAATGACATGCATAGAGCAAGAGATTCTAGGGGAAGGTTTATAGCTAGAGCCAAGAGTTTGATTTTCACAACTCCATCTTCTTCAAGGCAAAGACAAGATTCACCACCATCTACCCCTAGCCTTAAGATTCTTGGAATTCAAGAAGCAGTTGAATTAGAAGATTCTCCCACACCATCTACCAAATCTCATTTAGAAGAGGACCCTTTATTTACTTCTACAAGAGAATATATTGTAATTAAAGAAGTAGAATCACCTGAAGAAGAAAAGGAAGAAACCCCCTCTCATCCTCCCTTGATAGAAGAACCAGATGACTTTGAGGACTCTAAAGAAACTATCATGGCAGAGGAAATAATAGATGGATTCGGAGGTAGAGGTAGAGGTAGAGGAGGAGGAAACAATGGAGACAACAATGGTGGAGGTGAAGGTAATAATGGAAGAAATAGGGAAGGAGACAACTTGTTTGGATTCCCTATAGTTTATGAGGAAACTCATACAACGATGAAAAAAATTTCACCATCTGTCCTCCCCAACTTTTATGGATTGCGAAGTGAGGATCCTGAAACATTTCTGTTTGAATTTGAAGTCGTGTGCCGAACCTATGACTATATGGAAGACTCTCAAAAACTCAAATTGTTTCTTTCAACATTGAAGGGAGCCGCTTTGAAATGGTTCATGGGATTAGCCACCTAATCTATTAGGACTTGGAATGATATGAAACAAACATTTTTGGATAGATACCTGGACTATTGCATGCCCACCAATCACAAGGATGAGGTATTCAAAATGGTGCAAAAAGAAGATGAAAATTTGGAGGATTTACTTGAAAGATTTCAATACAACTTAAAAAGAGCAAAGATGAGCAACTTAGATGATGAAACTTTGAAAGCCCTTATATTAAAATCCATCAGAGATGAATGGATATATATTTTAAACATGATGGGGAAAGGAGACATTTCTAAACTTCCACTTCGTGACATAACAGAACTATGTGTCCATCTCTCAAGGGGAAAATCTAAAACGGGAAAAGGGCCTAGAGATCCTTCTCTTATCAGGGCAAACAAATCTGCAACTGGATCAGTAAGTAGGGCAGAGATTGGAAATATGCTTGATGAATTCAAAACTGATATCTTAGGGAGCCTTAGTGAACAAATAGACACCCTTAAAATTCACAACAAGCAGAAAGCAGAAACTGATGCTCTAGCCATCTTTTGTTCGAAATGTAGGAAGAAACATGCTTTAAGGGAATGTCCCTTGGATGCAAAATTTGTAGAAACATGTATGATTTTCTCAGAGAATCATGAGACCAAGGATTGTCCTTCAATTCCTGGACTCAAAGCTGTCTTTCAAGAAGATCCAAATTTAGTAGAATCTCTCTGTTTTGTTGCAAGAAGACCTTGGCAGGGGCAATAAACTCAAGGGTTTAACAACCCTATGAATTCTCAACCCCCACCAAATTTGAATCCTTGGCAAAAACCTTGGTCCCAACCTCAAAATTCATATCAATCATGGGTACAAGGGATGCAAAATACTTATGGGAGATTTGCTCAATTTTATCAATATCCTCCATCTTTTCAAAATCAACAAGCTCCAAAACTTCCAAACCCAAATCCACAACTTTCATTGCCATTTCCACAACAACAACCTTCTCAACAAAATCCAAATCCTCCACTCATGCTTCCATTCCAAAAAAAGATAAATCAACTTCCAGCTCAGCCATTTCCAAATCCTAACAATAAAAATCCTCAGAATACTTACATGATAGAAGGACAACAATTTCCTACCTATATGATTGTTCCTCTCAATGATGTACAACTCAGATCTAGTAGAGTTTTAGAAAAACCTTCTATAGATGACCAAGAGCAAGATACCTCTGAGGAGGACTCTCTTAAATCCAATAAGGGTTCTGAGGAAGTATCTCTTCAAAACTCAAACATTCAAAAAGAGAAAGAAAAGTTAACACCCACAACTCCTATAGTTGAGCAACCCGCATCTTCATCTACACCTCCTTTTCCTGAAAGACTACAAATTGACAAGGGGGTGGAAAAAAAAATCTTGTTGCCTAACTATGACTTTCTAGATGAATTGAAGAATGTTTGTATCAATATTCCCTTGCTACAAGCCATTCGAGAGATTCCTATTCTAGCAAAAACAATAAAGGAGTTGAGTTTCAAAAGACCAGGAAGGAAACTAAAAGACACAAGAAGAATCCACTTGGTAGGAAAACTTGCATATATCATGATGGGAAAAATTACCATGCAGAAGTATGTAGATCCAGGAAATCCAATTGTCAAAACACATATAAATGGGATAGAAATTCCAAACACATTGATTGACTTAGGGGCTGCTATCAACATTATGAGTAGACAGACTATGGACCAGCTAAAACTTCCTAACCTTCTTTTTACACCTACTTTACTGCAACTTGTAGATCGATCAATTATTAAACCAAATGGTGTATTAGAAGATATTTCAGTCTCCTTAGATTCTTGGGAATATCCAGTAGATTTTATGATTTTGACTCCCAAGAGTAATCTAGGAGGGCACCCACTTATCTTAGGAAGACCTTGGCTAGCCATAGCTGATGCTTTCATTAGTTGTAGATATGGGGATATGTACATTTCTAATGGTAATTCGACAAAGAAATTCAATTTGTATCCTCCAACAAAAGCAATTACAGAAGTAGGAGACAATGAATGGGTCGATGATGAGGACACTATACAACCTGTCTTTACCATTTCTGAAATCAGTGAGGATAGTCAAATTTTGAACACATTAGAAAATTTTGAAACATCTTTAGAATATGACCCCACACAATTTCAGTTGGAATCTGACATAGAATATTTATCATCAAGAAAAATATCTCTTTACTCTATGGAAGAGTTCGGTAGTTCTACCATTGAGATTTTTCCAGGAAAAACATTGAATATCAACAAAAATTTGGAAAAGTCACAACAGGAAGAACTAACCAAAATCTTGCAAAAAAATTCTACTACATTTGCATGGGAGTATATTGATATGAAAGGTATTGATCCTAAGACTTGCATCCATCATATATATATTGAGGAAAACAGTAGACCAATCAGACAACCTCAGAGAAGGATGAATCCAAACCTTAGGGAGATAGTGAAAGAAGAGCTCCAAAAACTACTCAATGTAAACTTCATTTATCCAATTTTAGATAGCCGATGGGTTTCTCCTTTGGTTATAGTACCTAAAAAGAATGGTAAATGGAGGGTATGCATTGATTACAGGGAATTGAATAAAGCAACTTTGAAGGATCATTTTCCTTTGCCCTTTATTGATCAGGTATTAGATACATTAGCAGGAAAAAAGTACTTTTCATTCTTGGATGGTTTTAGTGGCTATAATCAAATTCAGGTAGCACCTGAAGATCAAGATAAGACCACATTTACCTATCCATGGGGAACTTTTGCTTATCGAGTGCTTCCTTTTGGGTTATGTAATGCACCCGCAACATTCCAAAGAGCAGTACTAGGAATTTTTTCTGATCTAATCCATGATTTTGTAGAGGTTTATATGGATGATTTTACAGTTTATGGTAATTCATTTGAAGATGCATTAGAAAATTTGGAAAAAGTCCTTATAATATGTAAAGAAACAAACCTTTCATTAAGCCATGAAAAATGCTTTATGATGTTTACTGAAGGTATTGTTTTGGGGCATCATATTTCAGGAGATGGGATTAAGGTTGATAGATCAAAAGTTGAAGTCATCTCCAAGTTGCCTATTCCAAATTGTCAAAGAGATGTTAGAAGTTTTCTAGGATTTACTGGATACTATAGAAGATTTATAGAAAACTTCACTAAAATAGCATCTCCACTCTTCAAATTGCTTACAAAAGACTGTGAATTTAAATGGGATCCTGATTGTCAATCAGCTTTTGAAACTTTGAAAACAAGAATATCCGAAGCACCTATCTTGAGAGGACCAAATTGGAAACTCCCTTTCCATATTTCTACGGATGCTTCAGATACAGCTCTAGGAGCTGTGTTGGGTCAAAAAGACTTAGTTCCTTATGCCATTTATTATACCAGTAAAAATTTGACTCCCACAGAGTTGAACTATACTGTGACTGAAAAAGAGTTTTTAGCTGTTGTTCATGCAATTAATAAATTTAGACATTACATAACAGGCTATGAAACTTTTATTCATACCGACCATTCTGCAATTAGATATTTAATGAACAAACCTGTTACTAATGGCAGAGTGACAAGATGGCTTTTACTTTTGCAAGAATTCAATATTACCGTGTTGGATAGACCAGGAAAACAGAATACAGTAGCTGATTTCTTGTCTAGGATTCAGAATACTAAAGAAGATTCTCCTGTAGAAGATAAGTTTCCCGATGAATACTTGTTTGCAGTAACTATTAAGACCCCTTGGTATGCAGATATTGCTAACTATTTGGTTACAGGGAAAATACCTTCACATTTATTTCCAAGTGAAAAACGAAAAATTATTCAGGAGAGTTCAAAATATTCATGGATTTCTAACGAATTGTTTAAAACAGGGCCAGATCTTGTGATCAGAAGATGTGTTAGGGAAGATGAAATGCCTGATATCCTCAAGGCATGTCATGATGAACCATGCAGCAGACACTTTGCTAACAAAAGGATAGCCTATAAAATCCTCTCTTTAGGATATTATTGGCCTTCCCTCTTCAAAGATGCAAAACAATATGTCAAAAGGTGTGACAACTGCCAAAGAGTAGGGAAACCTACCCTTTCAAATGAAATGCCATTGCAACCACAGGTACTCATCGAACCCTTTGAAAAATGGGCTTTAGATTTCATAGTACCTATTAATCCACCATCTAAGCAAAAGAAGTATATATTGGTTTGTATTGATTATGTTACTAAATGGGTAGAAGCCAAGGCATTAGTATCTGCTACTGAAAATTCAGTTGTTAATTTTCTTTATGAGGATATTTTTACTCGCTTTGGTGTTCCAAGAGAAATTGTGACAGATCAGGGAAGCCAATTCACATCCAACTTGGTGGAGAAGTTGATGGAAGAATACAAAATCAAGCACATAAGATCTACTCCTTACCATCCGCAAGAAAATGGTCAAGTGGAGTCCACAAACAAAGTTCTTGAAAGTATCATCACCAAAACTGTTCATCTACATAGAAGAGATTGGGCAGAAAGGCTTCCTGAAGCCTTGTGGGCCTACAGAACTACATGGAGAAATACAACAGGACATTCTCCCTATGAACTTGTTTATGGGAAAGAAGTCCTGCTCCCCATTGAGTTCCAAGTCAAAACCTTCAAGATGGCAGTTCAGTTGGGGATGTATCTATCAGAAGCCCAAAAGCATAGAATGGAGCAGTTGAATGAGCTAGATGAGATCAGATAAGAGGCAATTCTAAGAACTGATTTAGTTGAATATCAAAGAGCTAAATGGCATGACAAATACATCAAAGAGAAGAAGTTTCAAGAAGGAGATTGGGCATTGCTATTTGACTCCAAGTTTAAAGATTTTAAAGGAAAATTTCAGACTCATTGGCTTGGGCCATATGAGATTGACAAGATCTTTAGCAATGGAGCGGTAAGAATTAAGAACATTGATGAATTTCAAACTCCTCTTATTGTGAATGGCCACATATTAGAGATCTATCATAAGCCACTCTCAAAAGAGGAATTTGTCAAGATGTTTCAAGATAATTCTGCAATAAGGCTGGTGCAGAAGAATCTTTCTCCTCCACCAGCCTAGCCTTTTTTCTTTTCAGTTTCAAGTAATATATATATATATAAATATATATATATATATATATATATATATATATATATATATTTGTATTTGTATAAGCCTAAAAACCAATCACTGATTGGCAGTCTTATACAGAAAATGTAGGGTGAAAATCAGGAACACCTGACACCCTATATTTTCCAAAAATAAAAATTTTCTTTCTCTCATTTAACAAGTCTTATGACAACCCACTCCATTCCATTCCACTTCATTCCACTCCACTTCATTTCATTTCACTTCATCTATTTCATTTCATTTCACCAATAAAAATTTTCTTTCATGACCATTTTCATTTAGTCAGTTATCATCCATCTATTTCCATTAACCCAAATAATTATTGTGTCATTTTCTGCAGCTGACACCAGTTTCCGCAGCCAGAAGCAGTTTATGCAGCTACCACTCTATTTTTCAAAAATTCATAGTCAGATGTTAGTTCAACAATCATGAAATCAAATGTAGGTATGAAGACATATTATGAAGACATGAGGCATTCAAAAGCATCAATGAGGAGCAACTGATTGAAGACCAATGAAAAATGGCAAGAATTCCAAGGTATGAGTAAAAATTTATTTCAAATGGCATTCAAGCACATTTTTACATAATTATAAACCATAGCTCCATTATATGCAATGATTGCGTTGATAACTCCGTAGCCATCCCACGATCTCTATACGATTCCCCCACAATCCTTGCATTCATTTCTAAACGGCCTCATAATCAAGCCTCCGGTCTTCACTAGTGTTCGGCTATACGTTGATACTCCACCTGTAATTAAGGAACGTGGTTGATTTGACTACGGCTTCTCTTAGCCGCACAAAATCCATAGCCGTTGCATAAACGTGCTTGCATCTACTCTGCAGCCACCCAATTTTAAATATTTCCGGATGCTTTTTACTCCCCCTACTGTTCTATTGATCTCATGGTTGCATTTCCATCGTGCTCACATAAGCCTTCACTCCATTTTGTTCTCTGTTCCGCTTCATTTCGTGTACCTATTCTCTGATATCCAGTCACTGGCCTCCTTCATAAACCCTGATCATTTCTGCTGTCTTACCTCCGCCAAACCCTCCTCACGCAGACGAGTTCTAAAAGTACAGAAGGAAGGATGGATTAGTTGTTGAGAACAGAACCAGAGGGACCCAAATTTATGGAAGGATACCTGCAAGTCAAAGACATATTGAAAAAGGCAAAATGGCTTCGGTTTATTCAAAAGTTCAAAGGCTACCATAAGGAAGTAACAAAAGCTTTTGCGAGGTCTTTCAATGGTCTGGAGGTGGAGATTGGGGACCTCAAATTTACAGTGACTGAGGCATCCATAGCAGCTGCTATAGAACTTCCTCAAGAAGGAGAACACTGGTTCAAGAACAAGAGCATTGGTGAGGAAGCCTGGAGAGTAATCCTACGTAACCCAGGTATGGATGTCACCATTTTCAAAAATGGAATTCCTGTTCATTCTTTAAAAAAAGAGTGGGCCAGTTTACTGTTAGTTATTCAAAAATTTATCACCTGTGAGGGACGTTTTGGATCAATGTACATGTCTCATACCCGACTGTTGATGAACTTCCTAGACAACCAGTCCCTCAATCTGCCATACGTTTTACTAAACAGTTTGAAAAAGATGTCTATAACCGTCCAAAAGCATCTGGGGGACGTAGAACCACATTTTTATCACCATGGTCTCGTGAAAATCTTGATAGAAAAACAATTAAAGGAGAAAAAGGACACCTGGGAGCAGTTTTTAATTAGAAATTTCTTTGAAGAACCTCAAGAAAACCCTGAAGGAAGTACATCAAAAAGAAGTAGAAGAAAGAGAACAAATGATAAAACTCAAAGCACTCCTACTAACACAGTTGAAAGAACTAGTAGAGAAGAAAGACTGTAAAAAAGGAAGAAGGAAAAGACTGAGGATAAAAAGCCAATAAAATCAAAAGAGAAAAGAAGCATTGAGGCTGTGCATCAAACCCCTTCCTCAGAAGAAGACCATCAAGTATTGTCTGAGAGATTAGTTCACCTTCAGGAACAGTCAGCTATGGCCAAAAAGAGGGGAAAAGAAAAACAAAAGGAAAAAGACAGTAGTCCACAGTATGTAAGAAGAAGCAGTAGGCTTAAAGGAAAGTGGAGGAAAGCACAAACAAAATGACCCCATTTTATTGATTTGGGAGAAGGAACACCTGAAAAAACTCCAGCTGACCATAGTACATCTCATTCTCAGCCAGACATTGACCATAGTCCATCTCATTCTCAGCCAGATGTTGAACATAGTCCATCTCATTCTCAGCGAACTGTTGAAACTAGTCCTCAAGATGTTGACATGAGTCCTTTTCGGCCAGATTTTGAAGTCAATTCTCCTCCACAGCATTTTGGGGACAACCTAAGGAAAACGACACCTGAGATAGATCTAAAGCAGCAAGAGGTGTACGAATACATAGAATCCTTAGAAAGAATAGCCACGGGTCCCAGCACTTCATCCATTCAGCCTCACACAGCACAAGAAGCATTAGTCCAATCGTTGAAACAAGAAGTCTTTGAGTTGGAGATTTTAAATAGACATATTAAAAATGAAAATGAAGCATTAAAGGAGCAAAAAATATTGGACAAGATCATTCATGACAATACCATGCTACATCTGGGACTATGGCAGAAAAAGAACAGGAAATTGAAGAAGAAATGCTAGAAGTTAAGTAGAGCACTGATTAATATCAAATTCAGATGCTTGATGAAGAAGCCCAGGATGTTAGCAGCACCAAGGAAGAGGAGAAGAGGACTGGATGTACTGGTAGAGGTATCAAGGCATATGAATTGAAGGAGGATGATCAAAATTTTGGTTGCACGAGGACATGCAACACCTTCACAGTGGGGGTACGTTGAGTCTCAAATCTGCATCTTTCCTATACACCTTTCTAGATTTTTTCCCATTTACCTGGACCTCATAAGCCATCAATATCATTGCATATTAATCATAAAAGAGCATTTAAAGTGGTTTTTAACTATGTTTTGTGTCTGCTGTTTGAATTAGATTTTTGCTCATTAAGCTGCGGAATCTTGTCACTTTCCGCAGCTGCTGCAACTTTCCGCAGCCATTTTGTTAAAGTCTATATTGCAGGTGTCTTCAGGAAAATCAAGCCACATGGGCAAGTTGGAAATGACATGGACATGGATCGAGTCCTATTGGCTCAGTCGAATTCACCTAAGAAGGCTGTGGTCAAAGGTGGTCAAGCGGTGGTCAACCGAAGAGTCCCACGGTGACAGAACTCTGTTTTTCACCACGTGAAGATTTGCGTGGCCGTTTCTAAATCACGGGAGACATATCAACACCTGTAAACAGCTCCATAAGCCAAATCCAACGACCACTCTCCATAGATTTAATCTTCACGGCAGCCATGATGCTAGATTTCTGGACGTGGTGGTTCACGTGTCTTGTATCAGCGCAGAATGTAGGAAATTAGTTATGACATTCTCTGTTATAAATAATGCGTTCTCATATGCATAGTAGTTAGCTGCTGTAATGTAATTTGCTGGATAGAAAGCCACTGTGCCGTAACATTATTTATTTGTTATGACTGCATTTTAAATATATGAGAAGACTCTGTTCATAAGCATAATTTGTGTTTGATAGCTGCTTCCCGAGGATTGTGCAGAGGGCCCCTGCACACGCCGAGGTTTTGTGTATTATTGTATAGTTTCATGCTTCATTTCCTTACGTTCATTGTGCCATAGTCATTCATGTGTATATATTACATTTCTTATGGTATTAACGTTTTGTTTCTGTTCATAACTTTTCATGCTGTATACTGCTGTTAACTGATCAGTGTCTTTGTTCCAGAATATAATAGACAGCCCGGGCATTTGCACATAGTTTTATAATGACTAATGACATGGAATCAATCTTGTCTTTCTGCTGATTTATTTTTCTTAGCTTTTAATTCCAGCGCTGTTTTATTCATTTCAGTTTTGTACATTTGCTTTACTAGTTAGATTAGATATTAAACTGCTCATTTCATTATCAGTTACCTCCGAAAGCCATAGCGAGACTAATGGTGAGGGATTGAAGTATGAGTGTGTAGTTTGATATTAGTTTATTTTTCTGCAAGTTAGATATTAAATTGCTCATGTCATTATCAGTTACCTCCGAAAGCCATAGTGAGACTAATGGTGAGGGATTGAAGTATGAGTGTGTAATTTGATATTAGTTTATTTTTCTGCAAACTAGATATCAGATTTCTCAAGTTGTTTATGATTACCTCTGAAAGCCATAGCGAGACTAATGGCGAGGGGTCAGAATATGAGTTGATGTAATTTGGTTTTAGCTTTACTTTGCTTGCAATTCTTGGATTTCTTTGAGTACAGTTTCTTTTGTATTTAGACAGTAGCAAGGGTAGTGAGTTTCATGATCAATAGTTCACTGTTTGTTTAACTAGTATAGTGGCACATTTTCATTTTCTTTTAGGAATTAATTTTGTCATTGTATGCTTTAAAATCTTTCTGAAGTTTGAAGTTTGGAAAATCATTATAAAGGACATTATTACCTTGAACATTTTTATCCATACTTGTCTTTTAGAATTTCCATCTCATATTAGGAAACCAACCAAGATAAATAAAAAAAAAAAACCAAAAACGACAAAAAGTAAGAGATAGGTTATCTTGCACATATAGTGCGCCACACTTTGTCAGCTTATGAATCTCGGATTGACAAATTAATGTAGCAATTTAGGACACACTAAATTGACCAAACACTATTCTAGCTCTTCGAAAGGCCTAGAAGTGCTAGGCTCACCAAGTCATCATATGCTACAGCCACACCAACACTTCCAAGCTCATCTCGACATTAAGTGAACTTTTCCAAGTATGTTGGTACCGTCTCACCCTCCTCCTTGATTTTCCTGAGCTTGTCCTTCAGCGCCAACTTCCTTTGGTCACTACTGTTCTGAAATAGATCTGTCAAAGCCTTCCACATTGCATATGGAGTCACTTTTCCATGGAGACTTGAGACAATGTGATATCGAACTCCCTCTAATAATATCATCCTCGCCCTTGCTACCTTCTTTTTCCAAGCATCAAGAAGAGTGGCGTCTGCTGCTATGGGCTTGGGAATATCATTATCAATGAATTATTTCAACCCGTTGTCCTCTAAAATTTCCCTCATTCTATCTTTCCATGAAATATAATTAGAAATTTCCTCGAGTGCATATGCCAATCTTAAGCCATTGAAAGGAATCTTGATTTTCCTGTCGCACAAAGAATATTTTTGCAAATTCGAATTCTATTAAGCAAAAACTCAATTTCTTCTTCACTATAGTGATTTCCTGCGCTCTGATACCATGTATAAATTATACAAACAATATGTATACCAATGGATTCAATTTGATCATGCAATGTACTAAAGCAAGACACTGATTCCTTCTACAAATTAATTGTATAAAATAAACGCATTCGCACAATCACATCAAGTAAAAGAAAGAAGAAAATAAATCCACAACAAAAATATTTTTCCTAGGGAAAGCGTGCATCTCAAAAACCCTCTATCTCTATTGTATAATGAACTAAGGAATCATGAAAAAAACAATGCACTCTTCTCACAAGTGTTTGCTGCACTCTACTGATCGTCTCACACCGATCCAGACAAAATTGGTCAAACACTTAGCCAATTCTCAGCCCGTTTTCAGCCTACCTTGCTCACGCAATACCTAAAAAATTAATCCCTATTATTTAGGATAATTAGCCTTCCTTGACTACGCAATACATCATGGGCATCCTATGGTTTATATAATTGCGCTCGGTCAATTTTCTATAAATACAACTGATAGATAAATTCCCTTTAACCTCTGTATCAACTGGGTCTTCATCAGAACTGACATGCATACAACTATTAATAGTAAATCATCAGTCACTTGATAGATCACTGCATGTGAATTAAATCTGATTTAATTCACTTGACCTCTCACTAGTGCAACAATCAGTTACAACCGATCGTCTCACACTGATCCAGACAAAATTGGTCAAACACTTAGCCAATTCTCAACCCATCTTCAACCTACTATTCTCACGCGATACCTAGGCAATTAATCCCTATTATTTAGGATAATTAGCCTTCCTTGACTGCAAAATACATCATGGGCATCCAATGGTGTATATAATTGCGCTTGGTCAATTTTCTATAAATACAACTGAAAGATAAATTCCCTTTAACCTCTGTATCAACTGGGTCTTCATCAGAACTGACATGCATGAAACTATTAATAGTAAATCATCATTCACTTGATATATCACTGAATGTGAATTAAATCTGATTTAATTCACTTGACCTCTCACTACTGCAACAATCAGTTACAACTAGTTAAACTGATTTTAACTCAATTAATTGAGTTAACTGATTTCTCATGCATTAAACTAATACACTAACTGCAACTTGGACTCTAAAACAAATATAATCACTCTACATGCCTCACCAACCACCCTCAACTTGAATTTCAAGAGCCAACTGAGTCTATCACACTCAGTTAACTATTACAAGTGATTATGAGATAAGATTACAATTTATTGTCCAATTTATTTAAGGGATAAATACATTTGACACACATTTCTTCTAATTTAATTAAGAAATAATTAAATCAAAAGCCTCCATGGTAGCCATTTCTGGATGCCATATTTTGGATGTTGTTTCTGGATGCCAATTTCATTGTTTCTTGTTTCAAATTTCAACACAACACTTCTCATCAAGATGTTCCAAATGAATAAGTAGTTCTTCAAGATTGGAGGTGTCCAGAAGAAGTTGGATTGCTAATTTGAGAGATGGGATCTCACATTCCACCGGGAAGATTGATTCCAAGACATAACTAGCTGAAAAGAAGTAAAACCCATATCGGTCTTGATAGACATCTGGTATGCCCAAAGCGCAAGATATAGCATGATGTACCAGTTGGAATTAGCTTTATTGATTTTACTTTGCAGGATAGTTTTGAGGGATTTTTTTACGACCTCTATCTAACCATTAGCTTGAGGATAATACAAAGATGAATGCTCCTGCTAAAATTCTAATTTCAAATCCAAATCAAACATCATCTTATTATGGAAATGATTGCCATGATCAATGACAATCTCCCTTGGAATACCAAAACTTGAAATAATTTGGTTGAAAAGGAAAAGAGTTGTTGTATGACCGTCGTTATGGAAAGTAGGCATAGCTTTGACCCACTTAGTAAAGTAGTCTGTTTCTATGATAATGTACTTGTGACCCTTATTGAAAGCTGGATTACAAGGAGTAAAATAAATTCCCCACTTAGTGAATGGACCAACAGTGATGAGAGGGAAAAGTAGAGTCATATGAGTGCACATTTTCTGAGTATACACTTGACAAGGATGGAAATTTTTGACCACTTCAATGCAATCTTTCAAAATTGAGGGCCAAAAATAGCTTGCATGCAATATTTTTGGGTTGTATCAAGCCCTGATAGATGACGTCCACAAGCTCCATTATGGAAGTCATTCAAAATAGACTCAAATTCTTCTAAGGTTAAACATCACCTAAGGATTGAGTCAATACCACGATGATATAAAATATCACTAATAAAAGATAAGTTTTAGCTAGGTGACGCAAATTCCTATGTTCATCCTTAGAAAAATTCTGAGGGAATTTCAAAGTATGGAGATATACTAGGATGTATCCATACCAAGGATCTTGTGAAGAGATGAGGAATAAATTTCCATTAGGGAATGAATCTTCATAAATAACATCCTATTCACAAGGAAAATCTCAAATCGATTCCACAAATTCTAAATATTTTTTGGAATTGGCTCACATAAATTCGAGATAAAATTATTGTAAAATGAAAATCCATTTATTATATTTTCCCCCAATCACTCGCCTACTAAGAAAAAATTAAAATGGGTTGATTCTAGCCAATACAAAAAATTTTCTAAGAAGAATGTAATATCCCTTTTTCTAGAACAACTACAGATTGGGAATAATCTAAGTTATTACCAATGTGAAACTAAATCCATGTACCTCATACAGGTGTAAAAACACTTAAACTTCAGTAAAATATACAGCAACAAAGCTATATATCATTTTACAAGGCAAAATGTGGGGAAAAGTGAGGATTTAGGCCCTAAAACATGTGTATTCAAATATATGCATAAAAATAAGATGGGAAAGTGGTTGGATATGATATCTATGGCTATGAGGGACTCCCATGTCAAATTTCAGAGAAAAAAAAAAGAAGAAGAAGAAGAAGAAGAAGAAGAAGAAGAAGAAGAAGAAGAAGTTTTTCTAAGTTAAACAATTCCTCCTTTCCTAACTAGGCTAGAAAACCTTGATTTCTCAAGACTAGAATTATGCAGAAATTTACTGAAGCATGTGAGCGTGATTTTATGAAGGTTATGACTGAAATAAGGTCTGAATATTGAAAAATAGGATCAGGGGCATAAATCATACACTTTACAGAAGAAGAATGAAAGAATACAGAAGAAATCCTCAAGAAAGAGGTGCTACAACCATGTAAAAAGACTGCATAACAGTGACAATGTTATTTTTAGGGATGAAGCAGAAGTTTATTGATTCTTCAGATCTAGATCAGATATATACATAAAAATCTAGATCTAATACAGATCCATGTACAAGAAAAGCTGATCTATACATTCCACTTGGGGATTTGCTGAAAACATGAAACACTAGAAGTAGAACTGAGATCTAAAAATTCAGATTTGCAGAATGATTCATAAATTATGAATAATACCAATACATAGCAGATCAGATCTGGTACAGAACATAGATTGGTTGGCCAATCTATGGATCACCATAGTGAAGGAAGAATCCCAACACCGGAGATCTCTCCTCCAAAATGCAAGCAAAACACCCTGCAGCTGTAGATCTGCAAATAACAGTGTCTTAGGGAGAGAGAAAGTGCTATAGCTTCTGAAGATAAATTGACCTGATGCTAAGATGTGGATCTGAAGTATATTCAGAAAATGAACTCTTCCAGGAGGTTAAATTACACACTCACTGAGAAGAGCCACTGCTATCATATAGATCTGAACAGATCTAGATCTCCACTTGCTGCAACTCACAAGATAGCTCAACCCTCAACATGAGCAGCGCTGTAATGTAAGGTGAAACTTGGTCCAAGCCTGATAGTGGAGAAGTTTAGCACTATTCTCCTCCAAGAGCTGCTCAAGGAAGGAGGTGGGATTCTTGAACAGGAATTCCCAACAAGGGATGTCTAAGCAGACAGACCTTAAGAAATAATGTCTTCAACAACCCTCTCCTTGCTGCCCTCCTCTTCCTTTTATAATATAGGAGTCTTGCCAAACCCTAAACCACCTTGAATCATTTAGCGCCTTTCACATTACAACCTCCTTCTAGAACTGTGTTGTCCCTCAAAGAGGTTCAATGCATCTAGACTACACTGTTTGAATTGGTCAAATTGGATCCCCTCTTGTGATTTAGACCCTTTCACACCTGCAAGATATAATTTAAATAGCCCACATATGTCTCTGTTCACATAGGCATTGATTTATTCATAGTTTTCAGGAGTTTTACATGTCCTCCTTCACAATTTATTCATTAATTATGAAATACAAAATAAATAAGGCAAAATTAATGTTCCAATTAGCTAAAGCTAATTTAGGAACATTACAGTCTCCCCCTCCCAAATGTTGCTTTTCCTCAAGCAACTGCAAGGGTACTGCAAAACTTCCCCTTCTTCTCTTGTGGCCTCCTCATCAAATGGTCTCCTACATTGTTATGAATTTTCTGCAATACCTTTGCCTCCCAATGGTCCTTCCTCAATATGCAAGTTTGCCTTTGATGAATAAACCCAAGGGCTCTCATCATGAAGAAATGGAAGGTTGTGGTGGAAACCTTCTTTTTGATCCATGGCCTCCTCAAGATAGAAGCGATGACAATCATGGGGATTTTCATGATCCATGAAAGACTCCCATCTCCATGCTATCATCCAAATGAAGTGGATCACCTCCCAACTTGGGAATCCATAGAGGAACTCCCCCCCAATACATATGAGAGGCATGTGACCAACAAACATATGGTTCACTTTACAAAGAGACAAGTGATCTATCATAGTGGCCATAAAAATTCTCATGCTCCCATTGAAGCATGCAATGCAAAAAGAATGGGGAACTCCTTCCCCCAAGGGCACATTCAACAAGGGTGCCTTTCCTTCAACTATGCCCCCAACAAAGATAAGGACATTTTTAGATTGTGGGATCATGATTAGAATCATGCTAGCTGCCATGTATGATAAATGAGAAGGAAGATGTTCCCTCATGTGCAACCATCACAGTTTTATCCTTAACTGCCATAGGATAAGATATGACAAGTTCCTTCCCCAACACTTTTTTGCTGCCTCATGTCTTTGGAATGCTTGGAGAATGTACATCATAGTTGGTGTAAAGGAATCACACCATGAAGAATATAATAGCTTCCCAATATTCTCCAAGGAATGACCTGCATCAATATAGTTCATGGCCTTGAGTGGCCCATGAAACTCCTCATACTTAGTGCCCCATATTGGCACCATATCCTGCAAATGAGTGTTAGAAAAATATAGGCATATAGAAGATACATGATAATTCTCAAAAGAAAAAGCCTCTCTATATATTTGTTTTACATTAGTGGGGCAACTCATGGATGAGTTCCCTCTCACACTCAATGGATAAGGAGATGTGAATGATGGCTCTTCCCAAGAGCTAGGCTCCTCCTCCTCTAACAAGTTATTCATGCACATCTTCATGTGAGAGTGCACCTCTTCTCTGAAACCTTCCCATATGAATCCACCCAAGAGAGTATGATATGCTTTGACAAAACCAGTGGGTTTGGAAAAAAAGATTTCATAGATGGCATCAAGTAGTCCTTCCTTGAGTTTGGAGTCACTAACCAAACGAGTAAGATTATGAAAATAGATAACTCCATCAACCACCTTGAACCTCTCATCCTTTACTTCCCCTTCAAGAACCCCCCATGTGAAAAGGTCCTTGGAGTATTCCATCATGAGTTGGGAATTCCAACAAGGATCCAAGCTCTCCAAGAATGACAACGCTGTAGAGGTCTAAAATGCAGCCCCTGTCTTCTCATGGCTCCCATATTTGACATCCTTGATATCAAAATCACATGTGGGAGTGTCAAAATCTCCTCTTTTCTGACCCATTTGCAGTTGATCTTGTTCAAGACAAGATTGAAGCATATGGAAATCAACTTCCCCTCGGAAAGTCCTTGTCTTCCAAAACTTCCTCCTTTTGGCCCATTCATACAAGAGGGTTAGGATCCCCTTGCTATCTTCAGAAATCTCCTTTGTGAATGAAGAGATCACGGGCTGCCCCAAAGATATGGAGCTACCATGTGTCCTCATGCTCATGCCATCATAGATCTCTGATTTCTCCTTTCTCAGCGCAGATTTCTGAGTGGGAGTTAGCAATGCCCATCTCAGGAAATTGCTCATCTCTCTTTTGAATTCATGAGAGATTATTTGTGCTGTGTTAGCTTCTCCCAAGGCTCCCTCCTTAGCCAAGTATGAATATGCTACCCATAGTTGAGAGAACACTTTAGATTTCCTCCTATCAAGAGGTGCTCCTGGCAAAGTACCTTTTTGCAAAGAGGTGTCAAGGCATAGAGTAGAATGTGGGTGTAGGTAGATACATTTGTCCCTAGCTTTAATGCATAAGTCCTCTTGCCTTATTTTTGCTTCAAGGCTTTGAAACAGAGAAGGGTTCATGTTATTCTCCTTGTGATGCCCTTCCTCCTCTTTCATTCCTTCTATCTCCAAGATCTCATCATTGGACAATGATGGTACATGCTGCTCATGTGTTGTACCAAGAGCTCTATGTGTGAGATCTTGTGGAACTCCTTGCCAGAGTGCAAGAGTTTCTTCCCTTGGAGCAAGTGCTCCAACTTCTTCTTCATGAGGTGCTTGAGGTGCCTTTGTTTTGACTGCGTTATCATCTCTTGCCTTCTCCTCCTCTTCAATCACTGAAATTTTCCCATCATCAATGAGAGACATTAGATCTTGGTCAACTATTGAAGGAGAAACCTTCATGCTTTCCTTTTGAGAAGAGGAACCTTCACTCAATGGAGATCTTGCCCTTGGCAAGGCATCAAAAAAACTTACACCTTCTCCCATAGTCTTCAGAAATGGAGTTGGATTCATAGACCCTTCCAACTCATGCAAAAGATTAATTTGATGTGGTTTGACAATATCAACAGAAGATGATACACATGGAGCTTCATCAAACCTTTCTATCAATATTTCAATAAACCTTGCATAAGTAGGTGTATTGGCATTATTCAAGGAAAAAGACTCAAACAACCACCAAGCACATGCTTTACCTTCAAAATGCAGCGTTGCTACTTTGATGGCTTCAATCTATGAAACTTGATGTTGTTGCACAAAGTCATCTAGCTCCTTCACCCAAACCCTGACTGGACATTTAGGTGATCCATCAAAGATAGATAGATAAAATCTACCCTTACCATGCTGCTCCTCTTTTGTCGATTTTCCCTCCTTGATCTTGTAGAATTCTTGGAAGTTCAAGTTATCTTTGAACTCCTTGGACTGAGCTTCATACTCCTCCAAATACTCTCTAAGAGTCTCCTTCTTAGGCACACCTCCTTTCTTCCTCTTCATGAAGAAATCACAGACAGAACGTTGAAGATTTGGTGATATGGATGAGTGCACATATCCATGAGACGAGGATTCATAATGTTCCTCATGTATAGATCTTGTAGATATGATCGGAAGATTTTTATGCTCTTGAAACTCTTTAGGAGTTTCACTGCTTCTTCTTTCTTCTTCTTGTTCAACCTCCTTGGAGAGGCTCTTCTTAGATCTGAAAGATGATGAGAATAAAACCATATTATTCATCATTCTAACCTTTCTCCTTGCTAGAATACAACTGTAAAGTTCCCTTTTCAGGAATATCAAAATTCTATTCTAGAGATTGACTGCAGGGGCATTTACTGGATATGTCACCTTTGAAAAAAGGATGAGATCCAGAGGCTACCTAGCTATCTGTAGACTCTATCTATAGAGCTTGAAATATTCCTCCTTCAGGGATTCAACACTTTGGCTTGAAGCCATAGGCTGAGCCAAAGATCTTGCTCTGATACCACTGTAATATCCCTTTTTCCGGAACAACTACAGATTGGGAATAATATGAGTTATTACCAATGTGGAGCTACATCCATGTACCTCATATAGGTGTAAAAACACTTAAAATTCAGTAAAATATACAACATAAAATCTATACAACGTTTTACAAGGCAAAAGGTGGGGAAAAGTGAGGATTTATGCCCTAAAACGTGTGTATTCAGAGATATGCGTAAAATTAATATAGGAAAGTGGTTGGATATGATAGCTAAGGATATTAGGGACTCCCATGTCTAATTTCAGCAAAATTAAATAATTTTTTCTAAGTTAAACAGTTCCTCATTTCCTAACTAGGCTAGAAAACCTTGATTTCCCAAGACTAGAATTATGCGGAAATTTAATGAAGCATGTGAGCGTGATTTTCTGAAGGGTATGACTGAAATAAGGTTTTAATATTGAAAAATAGGATCAGGGGCATAACTCATACACTTTACAGAAGAAGAATGAAAGAATACAAAAGAAATCCTCAAGAAAGAGGTGCTACAACCATGTAAAAATAATGCATAACAGTGACAACGTTATTTTTAGGGCTGAAGCAGAATTTTATTGATTCTTCAGATCTAGATCAGATTTTTACATAAAAAGGTAGATCTAATATAGATCCATGTACAAGAAAAGCTGATCTATACATTCCCATTGGGGATTTGCTGAAAACATGAAACACCGGAAGTAGATCTGAGATCTAAAACTTCTGATCTGCAGAATGATTCAGAAATTTTGAATAATACCAGTACATAGCAGATCATATCTGAAACAGAACATAGATTGGTTGGTCAATATATGGATCACCACAGTGAAGGAAGAATCCCAACACCGGAGATCTCTCCTCCAAAATGCAAGCAAAACACCCTGCAGCTGTAGATCTGCAAATAACAGTGTCTTAGGGAGAGATACAGTGCTGTAGATTTTGAAGATAATTTGGGCTAATGCAAAGATGTAGATCTAAATTATATTTAGCAAATGAACTCTTCCAGGAGGTTAAATGACACACTCACTGAGAAGAGCCACTGCTATCATCTAGATCTGAGCAGATCTAGATCTCCACTTGTTGCAACTCACAAGATATCTCAACCCTCAACATGAGCAGTGCTGTAATGTAAGGTGAAACTAGGCCCAAGCCTAATAGTGGAGAAGTTTAGCACTATTCTCCTCCAAGAGCTGCTCAAGGAAGGAGGTGGGATTCCTGAACAGGAATGCCCAACAAGGGATGTCTAAGTAGACAGACATTAAGAAATAATGTCTTCAACAACCCTCTCCTTGCTGCCCTCCTCTTCCTTTTATAAGATAGGAGTCTTGCCAAACCCTAAACCACCTTGAATCACTTAGCCCCTTTCACATTACAACCTCCTTCTAGAACTGCGCTGTCCCTCAAAGAGGTTCAATGCATCTAGACTGCGCTATTTGACTTGGTCAAATAGGATCCCCTCTTATGATTTAGACCCTTTCACACCTGCAACATATAATTTAAATAGCCCAGATATGTCTCTGTTCACATAGGCATTGATTTATTCTTAGTTTTTAGGAGTTTTACATGTCCTCCTTCACAATTTATTCATTAATTATGAAATGCAAAATAAATAAGGAAAAATTAATGTTCCAATTAGCTAAAGCTAATTTAGGAACATTACAAAGAATATAATGATGGATCCGCTTGACAACATGATCTGCTACCAAAGTCAATTTCTCTATATGAGAATACCTAAGTTCATGAATCACTAAGCCTAAGATCAGATAGTAAATCACATGCTATCTAAGAGTATTGTCTTCTTGAACCAGAACCATACTGATGTTTGATTCTTCTACTGTGAGATACAAGAGGAAATCCCAGCTATAATCAGGTGGATTCAAAAGAGGAGCAGAGGTCAATGCCTTTTTCAAAGCATAGAAGGATCACTAAGAGAAATTGTCCCGAACAAATGAAACTCCTTTATTTAGTAAACACATAAATCCTTTCGTAATCTCAGCACAATGTACGATGAATGTCCTTTAAAAAATGGTTTTACCTTGGAGACTTTGAAGTTGATGGGGGAGGAAATTGAAATATTTCCTCAACCTTGAAGGGATAAACACGAATCCATTCATTGGACACGATGAATCCCAATAACTGAGCAGATTTAACTACAAAAACACATTAATTAGGGTTCAACTGGATCTTATAGTGACAACATCTTTTAAAAACTAAATGAAGGTGCTTTGGATGATCCATTCTCTTTTTATATTGTTAGTATGAATCCTTTGTCGATGTGTACGAAAAAATACCACTTTAGCTACGCATAACTAATAGCCCTAACATCAAAAGTGGCTGCCAATATCTTCAGATCTGCAGTTAGTTGATCAAGACAAGAGCTGCAAAAAACCAGATCTATGCATAGAAAGACATTAAGCAGTAAAAAGAAGGGTTTGCTCCATATATCCAATAGACAAGACAAGAACAATTTTTTGAAAGAATTTTTTGTATTAAGGGCACCTGGGAGGAAAACAAGAAGGTGTTTCCAATTCTCCTCAATGGGATGGGTTCTTCGAAGTCCTCAGCACTTCAGATCTAGCATTTCTCTCTCCTATTGGTGTAGAAAACCCAGACAAAGATAGAACTCAAAGGGAGCTCACACAGCAAATAATGGAAAATATGACAATGACAATGGCTCAAAGTCAGACCAAGAGTTTAGATCCAGAGTGATCTAATAGGCAACAAAAGGTGAAGAATGGTAGGAAAAAACCTCCTATTTATAACAAAATATTGGGTCATTCTAGATCTTGGTGCATGATTAAAATAATGTTAACCAAATCTAGATCCACCTTTTATGGAATATTTTATTATATTTGTTGGAGGGAAAAAGTATTTGACTTGGGTCAAATCCCTTTATTTGTTAATAATAAATAACTAAATGATTTATTTATCTTTTTAAGGAAGTGGTTGAAGGATAATCAAATAAATAATGATTTATTTAATTATTTGTGGGTGATTTGGTCATATTTAACAAGGAATATTATCTAAATAAGATTTAAATAATTATTCCTAGAAAATAATAAGATAAATAAAGGTTTATCTAATTAATTTCTTTCTTTTGGGTTAAATATGATTAGGAATAATAATTAAATTATGGTTTAATTAATTATTCCATGAGGAAAATCAAACAAATATAGGTTTGTTTAATATTTCCTTTTGGGGTTTCCTGTTTAGACCATAAACAATGTAATAAATGTGGTTTATTAAGTTATTTTACATAGTGAAAGCAATTTTACTTAGGGTAAAATTGGTCTTACATGGTGTACTTGGGTCCATCTAATGATAGTAGGTTAGATGACCAAAAAATGGTGTAACAAATTGCCCCCCAGCGTGCGAGTGTTAGGAGCAAATCGTATGACCGAAGTACGTTGTAAGAACTCAATCACCAGACATCAAAAGGGAAGTCAGAGAGAGAAATGTAAGGTAGACTAATGTGCTGAAGAACTAGACCCCGAGGAGACGAGACTTGCAGGTGCAACAAGTCTCTTTTTATGAGAGGGTACCTGTGCTAAAGGCGGCGGGGGAGGCATACCTATGCCCGCCGAGACAAAGTACAAAAGAATAGTGTGTCCAGTAAACAAGGGACCGAACCATAAAGTACAGCCGGCATAATCATGAGCCAGATAAAAATACAATGAAGAATCCCACATACATGTTGTGCCTGGGATAACAGCCAGGACTTATACAATAATATCTGAGTACATGAGATACAAATACAACCCAAATGCCCCTTGTAAATGGGGAAGGGCTCGCAAAATCTGACTGATACATGCAAATTAAAGAGGCGATGCAAGCGGCTAAGGCCGCCATCATCAAATATATGGAGCTACATCAAGGGCTGCAATGAAGAGGTCATCCGGGCATGAGGGGGGCTACCTGCAGGGCCACCCCCTCATGAGGGCTGAAACATCTCACACACACCCGGGAATCACCAAGAGCTGTTGTTGCATCACTGAAACATCAATTATACGGATCTCGATCATGCCGAAAGGAGTTGGAGTGGAGAAACAATCAAGTCAAAGGGAAATGAGAGATCCCTTTGCCTGATCCGAGGCACCGAACAAGAGTGGAAGCTGGAACCAAGGTACACCGCCCTCTAGACCTGTCTTCTGGAATGAAGAAGCTGATGTCGACAGAAGGAGGTCCACCATAGGTGAGGCAATGAGAGATCCTCAACTAGGGCACGAGAGAAAATAGTAGAGCGACGGACAGACTAATACCAATGATGATGGTGGAATGGAGGGGACTGAGTAGCGAATGGATGACTTCCCTTGCTAGAGCATAAAGGGCATGAATGACATGGCAGCGACTGACACAATATCATCAGGGATAAGGGACAGTGGGACTGAAGGCCATAATGTGCGACACAAGAGAGAAACCAAGCAATGAGGGATGGGGGACTATAGCGGGGTACAAAGGGACTCGGGATAGACTCCATGAATGCGATGATGACTCCACTTGGATGCTCTAAACAAGGGCGACTCGATGGTGCTGCCACACAGTAAAGGTCCAATGGGGGACCATGAAAACATGAGTACAAGATGGTAACTCACGATGAAAATCAACACGAACAAAGACAAGTAAGGAGGCAAAGTGGTGCCCCAAGTACAAGTGTTGTAAGTGAAGAAATGTGATTTTAAGGAGAGGTGAAGTGACCCATCTTGGACAAAATGTGTCCTGGTGAAGTATCAAATCACAAAAAAATAACAGATACCCATTTGAGGGCTCGGTGAGAGCTTTCCAACGGTGCAGACGGTTTGTCAAATGGAGCTACGGTATGGTCGCAGCAGGCGAAAGAAGAAACAAGGGTTCTCTTTTAATAAGGCAGTTTTCCCTCCAAATCCACTCATTTGCTAGTGTTGCTGTGGTGAATGTAGAGAGGAGAGAAGGCCCTAAATCTTGCGGCGAGCATAGCGGACAAACCGACCGTTGGAATCGAGATCCGTCAGTTGCAGGTAAGAGGCCTAACCTTACTCTTTCATTTTGATGGATTGAAAGTTTAGATTAGGGCCCAGAATCTCAGGAACAGCCCCCCTTGCATATTTTGGGCCGGGTCGCACTTTTTGGGCCAAAATCTACGACCTGGGATGCAGGTTTTGAGCCAAAAGGTGCGACATGTCCCAGGATTTGGCAAAAAAGTGCGACCTGGAAGATGAGGGGATTTTAGTGCTGTTTGATGGCTGAGAGTTGGGTTTTTTGTGTTTGGTTACAATATTCCCTATCTGTAGGCTGACAAAGATGATGTTTTTGTGCAGATATGGCAGATATACAGGTGAACTGGAGAGAGAGAGACCTGGGTACATTACGGGCAGAGATCCAGGCAGATCAGGGTGTCCATCGTGTGTTGGCCAGGTTTGGGGTTATGAATTTTTTGGAGAACCCTTTGATGAGAGCTGGAGAGCCCTTGTTGGCCCGGATTATCAGTTATTGGGATCCAGAGCATGAGGTCTTTGTAGTGCAGAGGCACAGGATCGAACTGACAGTCCAGGATGTGTATTTCCTGACAGGTCTCCCGCCACTTGGGATGGTGGGAAATACACAGCCAGTGTTACCGCGGGGGCGGAACATCATGGAGTTTGTGGAGCGGCATTGTCGACCGGGTCTCCGAGTCAAAGGGACACGAATACTGATCGGGGACCTAGAGAGACTGGAGACCCGGGCAGTGGCCGCAGCGGTGCTGCGGATCCTGGGCAACCAGGTGTTCCATCACATCACTGGGGGGCAGATGATGATCGTAGAGAGTGTGTTGAGTGGGACCTTCTATGGGTGGGCCCAAATGATGTTGGTGTCGTTAAAACGACAGTTGTCGCTTTGCAAGCGGAAAGTGAACCACGATTTCTCGTATGGGACTTTACTGTGTTCCTTCTTTTTTGAGAAGATCCCGACCTTACGACCTCGTATACAGCTCCTAGATGGGGGCCCGAGAGAGCCCAGGATGCGCCGTTGGGGGCGGCTACTGTGCAGAGGAGGAGGAGGGGTGGTCGGACGAGTGTTTCGACCTAAGTTATTTGCCCATTGGGATCAGATGCCGTTATACATAGACGACTATCCCTATAGTGGGATGGGGCCCGAGAGAGCCCAAGATGTGCCGGTGGGGGTGGCTACTGTGTAGAGGAGGAGGAGGGGCGGTCGGGTGAGTGTTTCAACCTCAGTTCTTTGCCCATTGGGATCAGATGTTGTTATACATAGACGACTATCCCTATAGTGGGATGAGTTATTATGGGGATCCGGACCTACCACTTCCGCCTGGTTGAGTATGTGGGCCCGATGGTAAGTGATAAGTAACTATTCTTGTGTGGGCATGTTAAAGTTATTGAATAGTAGAAATGGTACTGATTCATGTACTTTTGGTATGCAGATATAGCTCCGGTAAAACCTCCCAGATATATGGGGTGCCCGGCAGCCTCTAGAGCTGCAGGGTCGAGTGGGTCGAGAGTAGCGCACAATGAGGATGCGACTTCTCTTCTGGAGGACATTCGCCGTAGATGCGAGACGTTGCTGACCAGAGTTTTAGAGCGCGGGTGGCAAGATTTAGACGACCAGTACGTGGAGGCATGCATTTGTCTTCCCTCAGAATGGCGAGGTGTCATGCGGCACATGTCGATGGCCGGTCAAGGCATACGTGATCTACGGGCTGCAGGGCCAGAGCCATTAGCTCGGGATCCGCCAGATAGTGAGTAGGTGCGGGGCATGTGGTGCCCCCTAGTGTCTATGTAGGGGCAGGTGGTGCCCCCAGTTTTGAGTTTTTTGTAACATGCTATGGGCATGTCATATGTATCAGAGTAGATGGACTCGAAACACATATTTTGCAACACATATTATGTATATGCATCATTTTTAATGATTATGAATGTTATTGTCTTGTATGAAATGCGTGTGATAAATGCCAATCTAGAACATGGTTTGCAATACTATCTACATAGTGATTTTGTTCTCGAGGTACATGGTTGAAAGTAATGGTTTCAAAGTCACGTATCAAGAGTTTCACTCGTAAATATCGTCTAAACAGCACAGGGTTATGCACACAATAAACACCATTTAGTTGCATGACAAGAAGTAGGGAATCCAAACGAACATGCAGATGGAGGATGCGATGAAAGAGGGCATCGGCTAAGAGACCACGCACTGCATCATATTCGGCCTGATTGTTGGTGGAAGTACCAATGTAGACCCCGTTAGCGAGGACAAGGGCATGCAAGGGGGTGAAAATGGCCCAACCTGCCGAGGCTAGATTCCTGGAGTAACGACTTGCACCATCGGCGTAACCGATAAAGGGTGTGGGCGGGAGGTCTTACAAAATGGTGTCACAAGACAACAAATGGGAAGAGGAGATACAATGACGGCAGCGTGAGTGAACAGAAGACATCGAGCGGCAACTGCGGGAGGGAGTGCAATGAGCAGGATGGCTATAGCTCATATACAAACTAGAGGGTGGGATATGAGGGCTATAGGAGGTATGGCGAGGACTCGGACTGCGGAGGTCAACAGAGATACAGGTGGAGTGATCTCGTGTATGGGTAGAAATGAGGGGGTCCAGGGTGGTCGCTGAAGGGGGGTCAAGAGAGGCCACAGTGGAGGATGCAAGGGGACTGGGCGCTGAAGGTCCCACAGAGGAATATAGGTAAAGAATGGTTGTAGTAGACTCCGTCATCTGAACATCAGGGGGGGGAATGTCGATGGGAGTGGGGGGATCCTCAGGCTGGCCTGAAGCATACTGCGCGAGTATGGGAGAGGCGGATTGATTTTGTTCAATCTCATACTCTTGAACTACCTCTAAAGAGGCACGGTAATGCGTCAGGTGAGGACAATGGTGGGAGTAATGGCCATGGACACCGCACAAGGCACAGGGTTTATTGGTGCGGAGAGTCTTGGGGTTCTTGGTTACGGACGAAGAAGGAATGGAGGCTTCAGGGACCGTAGACTCGGGGAACGTGACTTTAACCATGGGCTGAATACGGGGCAATTCAGGACAAGCATGGGTGGCGTGACCGACGACATCACACAAGGCGCAAGGCTTTGCGGGCGGAGGATGGGTCGGGTCAATCAGGGCGTTCTTGTCTTTGGGGGCCCCCTTGCGAGCTTTTCCTTTCTTCCCGGGAGCCGTCACGATAGGAGAAGGGTCCTGCGGAGGTGCTGGGGGCATAGTGGCAATGGAGGAAGCGAGGGGGACCGGTTGAACCGGTGTCAAAGCCATGTAGGGTTTGGGGTGACCAGGAGGGGTAGCGGCTGGAGGATCAAGGTACCAAACCGGTATGCCCAAGGTCAGGTTAGGGAGAGAGAGGGTGGCCATGACGGGGACAGAATATACACCGGGAGGGGGAGCTAGGAAAGGTATCTGCCCAGCCGGGGAATGGCCAGGACGGACGGCTCCGAGATGGTTAAGGCCTGGGGGAACCGATCCAGGAGGATAAAGGGGTTCAGGGATACCATCTGTAGGAGTAGGGCCAGAAGGAGGAGGTCCGAATGGCGGAGATGAAGGGCTAGGAGCAAGTTGCGGTGGGCAAGGTTGAGTCTGAGGTTGCTGACTAGCCGAAGCGGGCTACTTAAGGGCAGCCCGAGACGTTTGCATCATGCAAACATTCGACAAGTTGGGATCAGAAATATGAGGAGGGGGAAGACCAGGAAAAGTTCCAAGCAGGGAAAGTTCCAAGCAGGGAGGAGTCTTTGTAGACGCCGGGGGAGACACTGGTCAAGGAATCGACGGTTTTCTTGTTGGCTACAGAAGAGATGGTCGTCTCAGGTGAGGTCTGAGATTTTGGCTCATGATATGTCAACTGGTCAATGGTGACTATCTTTCCATTATGGGGGAAAGACATCTTGCGAAAAACCACGGATGGGACAACAGACATAGCATAGGTGTAGCTTCGCCCCAATAGAATGTTGTAATCTAGCGGGGCGTCGATGACTTCAACGTCAACGCAAACAGTCTTACCGGCGAGGGTGATAGGACAATTACGGAACATGCCTATGGGCTGGGAGGCATGGCCGTCCCACGCTCGAAGGGTGATCGTGGAGGGACCAATTCAGGAGATTCGAGTTGCTTCCAAACCGAAGCGAACATCATATAGGTGGATGCCCCCTCATCAATTATACACCGAGAAACATTGGCATTCCGGATTTTGACTGGGATTTGGAAGGCGACGGAAGCAGGAAGAGGAGGATGTTCTGATTGATGGGCGTTGAAAACAATCATTTGGTCATCAGCAGGATCTACAGCGCCCATGGCAGATAGCAGAGCCTTCTTTTGGGAAGGGCACAACTGGAGGAGTTCCAATGTGGAAATGGCAGCAGGAGATTGCGCCAAATCATCTACTATGCTATACGAATGAGCAGCTCGACCGGAAGCAGTGTTTCGACGTAATGGTCCCTTAGGAATCTTGGTATGAACCTCAACTTTGGGTTGAGGGATATGTAAGGGGCCATTCAGTGTCGAAAGAGGCTCTGTAGAACCTGAAGAAGGAGGCTCGGAGGCAGACTGAGCAGGAGGCTGAGGGTACTGGCGAGACCGAGTTTGAAGGTGAAGGTCGACGGTCGGGGAAGGATCGGAGTGCATCATAAGGATTTGGTAATCAGAGGAACCAGAAAGGGAAGGGGGAGTGGCGACCTAGCTGTCAGGCGGTTGGGTAGCCACGAATCCTTGCTGAGGGAAAGGATCAGTAAACACAGCTGGTTGGGTAGTGGCCACATTAGGAGGAGCATGAGGGGAGGCGTGTTGTCCATGCAATGTGGCTTGAGACTCCCACATCTGCCGCATCTGGGGTAAGAGGGGACAATCATGGGTGTAATGACCATAAACACCGCAACATGAACAAGGCTTATTTGTGCGAAGCGGCCTATCCGGCTTGGGCTGAGTGCCCTGTTTCTGGTTGGCAGTGTTAGGGTCCACACCAGGATTAGGTCCACGGGTACCAGGGGCAGATTTATTTCGATTGCCTCTCCACCTTCTTTGAGAAGAAGGGGGATTAGTCGCACCCTGCTGTGCAAATACTTTCCCTAGAGGGGGCTGTAAGTGCTGTTGCGGGTTTTGAGGAGGAAAGGGAGATGGAAGCGCATATGCTGGAGGAGCTGGCGCACCAGGCTACGGATAAAGGTAATGGTTAGGTTGGGCAACATTGAGGTAAGCAGGAGGTTTGGCAAAAGGAGGAGGCATGCCGTATCCTGGATACATGCTACCGGGAGGGGGAAGAGTGCTAGAGGTGCTGGCCCCTCCCTGAGGGAGACCATAGCCCATAGGAGGTTGAGCGTACGGATGGGAAAGGGCTCCAACGATACCGTCAGCGGAATGAGATGCCCCCGGGGCATTAGCACCGCCAGGCCTGGGGAGGTCAGGAAGAACGGTATAAACATAACCAGATTGAGCGTAGATCAGATCATATTTCAAGGCTATTTGGAGGGCGGCTTCTTCGGTTTGAGGAAAGTGAGAGGCGACATCTTTGCCGATAGGAGCTAAGAGGGTGTGAAGGAACCAGTCCATGTAAACCCGATCTTCGAAGGGGGGGGCTTGACATAAGCTCCATCTTTGTCGCCATTCCTGGACATGGGCGGAAAGGCGTGTCAAAGAGGTTTGCTTGAATGAAGTCAAGAGCTCCGTGCCAGTATCGTATTGGAGAGGGAGCTGGAAATAAGATAAAAAGGCTTGGGCAAGGGTCGCAAAGGTGGTATGGGAAGAGGTGGCTTGGTCAACATACCATTTAGAAGCTTCGCCAGTAAGCGTGCGTTGGAACAAACGAAGATGGATGGAGTCATCGGTAATGGAATTGGAGGAACACCACATGTGGAAAGATCGGACATGATTGGTTGGATCTTCTCCAGCAAGGCCTTTGAACTTAGGGATGTCAGAGGGGAGCTTGGTTGGCATGGCAGGCCAACCAACATCGTGGCAGATAGGGTCATTGATCAACTGATTGAAATCGGGGAGGCTGAGGCCTGCAATGTACGGCAGCAAGGGTGTGGCCGAGGTAGTTCCTGTGGTGGTTCCGCTAGTAGTGGTTCCGGCATTAGGGCCTGGAGCACCGCTAACGTTAGGCCCTGGACCAGACATAGTGAAGGTGACAGGGGGAGAACCAGGAGGAGAGGGAGAACCCAAAGAATCAGAAGAGGAGTCGGAGTGCGGACTCGGAGGAGGACTGGCTCGACGACGGCGGGACGGAGCAGGTTGATCAACCGGAAACTGAGGGTGAAGGCCAAGAAGTCTCCGGGAAAGGCGCCTTGGGGGCGCAATGATGACGGGAAGAAGGAAACCGACAAGGGCAAACAGGGACAGAATCAAGTGAGGTCAAGGGCAGAAAATGTGCAGTGACAATTGATTTTAGAGTCTTTGCCAGGCGGTGTTAACCAGGCACTTCTTCACTTAGGGTCAGTGTGTGGCGTGCGTTAATTTTAATTTTTAAACCCTTTTCGTTTTGAGAGCAAGAAAAAGTGTGTTGCGTAACTGAAAAGAAATCTGCAGAGAACAGTATATAATGCTGAAATAACAGAACATTTAACAGCTAACCATGCATCAATCTAACCCAAAAAGGTGGGTCTCTCAAAACTACTCTAAAAGAGGGAAAAAATCTAGTCAAAACACACTTAAAAAGAGGCCAATAGATCTAGGGTCAAAAGGGACAGGGATCTAAAGGATAAAGCTGCTGAAAAGAGGTGCAGATCACAGCCAAGAGACAGAGGCAAGGTGGCTGGAAAAAGGGAAGAAATCAACAAAAAGTGGAAAGGACAGGGAGGAGGTCCTAAAGAGAGGTCCAAACAAAACAACAAGAGGTGATTTGAAAGGAAGGAAGGCTGATTTAAAGGGATCTGAGGAGGAGGTTCCAGATCTGAAAAAAGTAAGGCTGAAACTCTGAAAAACAGACGGCTAAAACAGCTAAAACTCTTCCACAAAAAGTGGAGGGTACTAAAGCCCTAGGGGGCTAGGTTCCCACTTAGATGAGTAAGACCCAGATCAACTTGGTCTTTCTGGGTCGAGATGTAGGCCGGAAAACCCCGGCGTAAGCTTCAAGAAACCCGTAAAAATTGGTAAACCACCGAAAAATTGGCAGTCGTGTGTTCTGACTGGTTTCTGGCAAATGCAGAAAGAACAGTAGGCAAAGACCCAAGGTCCGTGTCGCAGGTTATGGGCAAAGTGCGACCCCGTTCCCGTTGTCCTTTGCCGGTAGATTTTCGTAAAAGTTGCCGTCTCGCTTGCGCCGGGTGTCGCCACTGCCGCAAGAGGGGCCGTAAACACACGGGTTAAAAATTTTAATGTTTTAGGGTTTTATGTGAGAAAAACAACATAAAAATAGGAAAAATAAACAGCTGAAGAGAAACCCTAGGGTCTGAAGTAGCTGGATATGCAGGAATATGAAAAACGACAACAGTCGTAATTTAAAACCCGTGTGGAGTTTCCATTTGTTAGTATGAATCCTTTGTCGAAGTGCATGAAAAAGGACCTCTTTAGCTACGCATAACTAATAGCCCTAACAACAAAAGTGGCTGCCAATATCTTCAGATATGTGGTTAGTTGAACAAGAAAAGAGCTACAAAAACCAGATCTATGCATGGAAAGACATTAAGCAGTAAAAACAAGGGTTTGCTCCATATACTAATAGACAAGACAAGAACAATTTTTAAAGAATTTTTGTACACTTAAAACTGGGAGGAAAACAAGAAGGTGTATCCAATTCTCCTCAGTGGGATGGGTTCTTGGAAGTCGTCAGTGTTTCAGATCTAAAGTTCCTCTCTTTGGTTGATGTGGAAACCCAAACAAACATAGAACTCTATGGGAGCTCACAATGCAAAAATGGAAAAATGGTGACCAAGAGTAGATCTAGTGTGATCTAATGCAATGAAGGTGACTAATGAATGGGGAAAACCCTTCTATTTATAACAAAATATCGGGGTGTTCTAGAACTCGGTGCATGAATAAAATATTATTAATCAAATTCTAGAATCACCCTTTAGGAATATTTTATTATATTTGTTGGAGGGAAAAGGTCTTTTGACTTGGGTCAATTCCTTTATTTATAAACAATAAATAGATAAATGATTTATTTATTATTTTAGGGAGATGGTGGGAATATAATTAAATAAATAATGATTTATTTAATTATTTATAAATGATTTAGTCAAATTTAACTAGGAATATTATTTAAATAAGGATTAAATAACTTATTCCTAGGAAATAATAAAATAAATAAGGATTTATTTAATTGATTTCCTTGTTTTGGGTTAAATATGACCAGGAATAATAATTAAATTGATGTTTAACTAATTATTCTTTGAGGAAATATAAACAAATATAGATTTTTTTATTATTTCCTTTTGGGGTTTCTTGTTTTGACCATAAACAACTTAATAAAGGTGTTTTACTAAGTTATTTCACATAGTGAAAGCAATTTTACTTAGGTAAAATTGGTCTTACATGGTGTACTTGGGTCCATCTAATGATAATAGGTTAGATGACCAAAAAAATGGTGTAATGACCCTGTTCCCACCATTTAATTCCTCCATTGTTCATTACAAAATGCCCTTTTCCTTTGTAAAAGTTAAAATTTTCCCATTTTGTTTGTTACAAAGGCCTTTCTCCCCATCGCATCGCATAGTTGTAAAGTGTTACTCCCCTTCCTCGGTCCTTCGATTCCGATTGCGATGGCACCGCCGATTGTTACATTACAACTGTTTTGTTATATTATATCTCTCTGCCTCGTCTACTGCGATTTCAATTTTCATATGATTTCCACCTCCTTCCCTTCCCTTTTCCCATTTAAAAAATTAATTTCCCTTCACTAAAGGTGTAGTTTCATATCTTGTTGAAAAATTCAATTTATTCAAAAGAAGTAATGGAAAGCAAAGCGACAGTCAAAGGCCGAGAACTAAAAAAAATCAAAGATTGTTACAACAGCAGCAAAATAGGAAATCTGTTAATCGGATTACCTATTTCATAGCAGCGAAAATCTCCAAGTGGTTAAATGCAATGTTGTCCCTTATTTTCAGGGGCAGATTGTTGTATTTCTTTACTACGATTGTATTTCAGTTCTTCAGTTGTTAGAACAACTCCCTTATATGTGGATCCATGTTCCCACATTTCAGTGTATTTATTGTAAATATGAATCATTTGTAAGGGGTCTAAATGAGAAATCTGAAGTCTGTAATTCATAAGTTGGGGAAAGGTGCGGAAGAACTTTGGCGCCCATTGTACAGTTTGACAGTGATTTAATAAGAGATGCAGCTCTGATTTGTGGGATCCATGTGGTATGAGATTTAGCATTTGTTTTTCTCCTCCGTTTCATATGTAAATTTTTATGTTTCACCTCTCATTCATAAACATTTCCTTTTGAATGCTTTCAAGACAGAAAGGTAGAATCCATTTTTATATGCTCTGCCTTGGGAAATCATTCATGCTCTGTGTTTTTCTTCTGTTTGAAAAGGATCCATTTACTGTGCCCTTTTCAGCTCCTCACCAGACTGTCCATCCCATCCTTATTTAATTTTATTTGCTAAGTTTCCTACCTATCTTGCCCCATGAAATACCCTGTGTCTTAATTAAATTCCCAGTTTCAAACTGCCCATTTTGGTCCCACACATCCCTGAAATTCATTCATTTTATTAAACCTTTTTCCCATAATTTTATCTAGCCTAATATTAGTCCATTTATTGTGTTCCATTGAACATTCTTCCACAGAGAGAGCCCTCTCCTGTCCTTGTAGGGCTAGCTACAAGGCTAAGTGTGGTTTAGTTTGTTACCCTGATTTTCCTTTTCGACCTGGGGTCCAATTCAGGTTGCTAACACTACACATGGCTCTTTGTCCATACATGACTCTTGGACTTCCACTTCTTTATTTATAATAATTACATAATGTGAATCATGATTTTGCATCATCTTTTGTGGATAACATGACGAGCCATTATCATCGATGACTTGAAATTATTATCACCGATGACATGGACTTTCTGATATGTGACAATGTTCCCGCTTGTGTCTTTGATCTTACATGCAACTTCCATGTTGTTGAATTCTTCACCAGAAAGGATATTTGATCCTATGGAGTCCTTTTCAGCTGTTTCGATCATCAAGATTTCAATGTTCTTCATCAAGATTTGTTACATCACATGTTCTTCATTATTGAATTATTCCTTTGATCTCTTTGCGCAATATCTTCATGCATCTTTGCCATGTGGTTCTAGAATACATACAATTAAAATACTCACTAAAGAAAACATTAGTCTTAGAAATATCCTATCCTAATATATTTCATGCAAATTTTATTTATTAGTTAACACTGCGATCGAGAATCATAAGGAAACTTCTTTGGGTGCCCCGCACGCTGTCGAAGCGATAAGGAATGAGTGCTTCGATACTTAAGAATGTGCTTAGGCGCTCAACCAAAAGGAGAAGCTTAAGGGAGGCATGTGGTTCAGGTCTGAAGGATGAAGTAATACCACCTAGGCTTCCAAAGTGCATCAGGCACCCAAGGGAGATAGGAAGGGGACAACGAGCACCGCTAAAGGTCAAGGGATGTAGCTTTAACCTTTCAAGTGCACCATGTGCTCAAGAGAACCTAGGAGGGCACATGGTGCAAGGATAAAGGCTAAATGGGTTAGATTCAATTTTCCCAAGTTTGTTATGTGTGCGTAGGGATATAAGGAGGGAACATGGCACAAGTTCGAAAGACAAAGGGATGATGATTTTTCTTTGATGGTGCGCCACACACTCAACAAGGAGGAAGGATTTATTTAAAGGCATAGTTTGAAACAAGGAAGGGGAAATGATGCTTGGGAGTTCACTCGCACTCTTAGTAGGCACTTGCATACTTCTAAACAAGGAATGTGTCCGATCAAGGCTTAAGATTGTGCCATCTTCTCCTAGCCTTAGTGGTTAACTTGTGCAACAAAAATTTGTCTAAGTTTAGAATATAGGACAAGAGGCGAACATAATGAGTTTATACATCAAATCAAGTGAAACATATACTAAATCATAAATAATACTTAGCCCGACTCTTTAACAGGAGAAATACACATCAAAAATTTAGTTTAAAAACACTCCCCAAGAACAATAGACAAAGTGTATGTGGTCGCAACCAAAATTCCGTTTAAAAAAATATATGTTATAACTATGAAGTGCACTAGATATTTTCTAAACAAAGCGATTAAGGATACCTAGAATGATTAATAACACTTAAAAAATATGGCATGACATGAAAAAACACTTGACGAGGAAAGAAACACTCGGATGTGATAGTTTATTAAGCTCCAAAATTTGAATGTAGTGAAGTTTTGAAGGGTAAAGGTGGAAGAAGGACAACAATTTTGAAAACAAAGTTATAGAAAATTCAGAAGATGTATATCAAAGGAACCATGGAAATGAAAATTCATATGTGTGTGTGTGTGTGTGTGTATGTGTGTGTGTGTGTGTTTAATAGTTGAAAATTTTCAAACTAAAAAAAGTTTATAAATATCGTAGCCAAATAAGTTCCATAGTTAATACAAAAGCTTTAAACATTCCCGCACCCAACCCCCGCCCCATCCTTACCGAAAATTTGAGGGTTTATATATATGATGATAAGAACCATAATAGTCTAAACTAAATATTCCAAAATCAATTATTTTTTTTTCAAAAAGAGACCATTCTTCACCTCCCACAAATTAGGAATTGTTGAAAAGAAAAAAACGTTATCGCTAATAGGGCATCCACGTAAATACTTGTAACAATTTCATCATTTCCAAAGTAATAGATTTTTGAGCTAAGACAACATCCATAGAATGTGAATAATTTTTTACAAATGAAGAAATTCAGTATTAATAATAAACATCTACTATCGAATAAGCCTACTAAAAAATATTTGATTCTATAGCAACCTTTTATAATTAGTAAAAAAAAACAAATATCAAACATACCTTCGAATTAACTGATCCTAAAAAATAGAAAATTAACATAACGTTTATTTAGAAGAGTTTGAATCATGTGTATCTCGCATAACACCCACTTTAATATTAGGTGATTTAATAATTATTTGTATCTACATTCACTATCTTTCATTCTTAGACCCTATAGACTTATGATCACTTGATTGTCTTCTAAGTTGATTAAGTGTTCTTAACTAATTATTCTTATTTATAAGTTGGTTAATATAGTGTTCAAGACAAGGTACCATAACGAGATATTGTTGATGCCAATACATATGTATAGATTTATCAGAGCCAATGTTTCTCCGATATACTATTTGAGTTAATGTCACCATCCTTAGTGTAATTACCATTATTGATGAAACCAAATTTATCACCTTCCTAGAATTTTTCTTGGAAAAGGCTCACCAAGAGATTCTAGATCATCATAAAATTCCAGACATCGATATATTTTTCCCCCATTGCGCCCTTCCCTAGATATATTTCTTTTGTTAGAACATACTCAGAGGGGGGGTGAATTAGTATTTTAAACTACTTCTAAACTTTGTTATTTATATTTTTTTATGATTTTTATGAATTAAACCTTCATATGTACAATATTATGATGAAGAAAAGTAACGTATATCCAAGCTTCACTAATCCTTTTTCAATTAATTTATCATTTGTTTAACTTGAACCGTATATCAACATTTTATTTAAACATTAATTAAATAGGACCTATGTGTAAAAGAAGAATAGAATAATCTATCGTATTTGTGCTAAATATATGAACACTAGGATTTTTTATAATCCCTAATGTGGGAGAAACCACCATTATTTTCATCTTTGTGTTTCCTTTATTATGAAGATAAATTTCTTAAAAAACTTGTATTGGCGCAAACTTATACTAGTACGTAGGCACCTTCACTTGCAAAGGCAGCAACCTTCTCATTTTTCATTAAACTAGAAGGGAGATACAACCCCCCTTTATCCTCTTTTCCTTTTGTATCACTATTAAGAATGTTTCAAACCTGGATCCAACCCAAATATCAAACAACAATATTGAAACCAACATTGTACCCAATCACTTAATCATTGAACCAAATGTATCACCAAGTAAAACATAGAAATAACTTGTTCAAACAACCAGATCAACGTATCATTATATACTCATTCATCATAATACCACCACCTAATATTCATCACTAAAATGATATTTTTTCACCGCGACACCCTATCAAAACATATGTCACAATATATATACACTATTATTCTTGCTCATACCTGTATATACATGTTTACCTTGAAGTATACCCGCGCATAGATATAAAAATATTGATAGCTTGAATCTATATCATTATACCACCGAATCAATCACCCAAATAGATATCGTCAACATAAATCACCGAACCAAATACAGACACAACATAGAAAAATCACAAGTCAATACTTTACTCATAATCAATTCAACCTAAACAATACTATGAAACACATATAATTATAAGAGAGACTTCATCCACATACAATAGAAAACATAATTAATATATCAACCATTATCATCATATCACACTAAACTTGTGATATGTACTAATTTTATAATAACTTCTACCAGACACGCCTTTCAAACTTGACCGTCACATACTGATTTCATGGTTTGCAAAATTTATATGCAACTTCCAAAAAATAGATCCGCATATGTATTTGATCTCTTGAAGAAAAATGGATACAAATGTAATTATTCACTCATACCTTCATTGCACAATAGAATTCACCAAACCTACATCTTGGTGAAGTTATTATTTTCACAGAATAAATGCATAATAACACCATCATCATGTATCCATACAGTAGATTATCTAGTCATTTCATATCTAATATATTTATACCTCATCATACTCCTTCAACACCCATTTCATATCAAAAATCATTAATAACCCATTAGATGCACACGCCAACACTTTATCCATCCGCTTTTTATATCTTAAGATCTACTCAATACCTTGGGTAAAAACGATACTAATTTCGATGGTATTATTTGATGGGATAAAATATTTGCTGTTGCACTCAATACTATGGTCCAATACCATGTTAAAGACCCCCGGTGTTTAGAAGACCATATTGTGGAGATTGTACACAATTTTCTTCACCATACTCACGTATGTATGTGATTTTGCTTCGCAAAACGGGTGTATATTTCCCTCAAATTTTCCTTCATCATTCCCCTGCCTTTGAATCGATATTTATTTTTCTAATTTCATTTGTATTTATCATGTTCGACATATTTACCAAGTATGTTATGATCAAGGAAAACACATTAAGCATAATTCCAACAATCTCCCAATTTGACTGAGGAAACCATTTCGTGTTTGGTTTCCATCACTCATAGATACATCTGAAGACATACTACTCTCTCCCAAGTCACCAAGCATTCTCCAAACAATATTTTCTCTCCCCTTTGACATCAAGGAAAAGGGCTGCCATTGTTGATTGAAGGTTGAGTATAAACATTGAATGCTAACCATGCTCCCCCCGAGCATATGCTGAAATTTCTTAAGATATACAAAGAAGTATATGACTGATGACTCAACCAAATATGACTTCTACTATCACCATTGATCTACATCAATCACCCAACACAGCTTGGATTACATATTTGACTCAATATTACATCAAATGTTCAAGAATAGTCCAAATTTGACTAAGTACTACAATGATTACATAATTTATCTCTATGTGACTTTTACATCAAGAGACATTTATGACCAAAACCAAATACCACAATAAGCCCATGATAGTCATCAACAACTATCATACACCATATATAGATCTCGCACCATAAGTAGCAACATATGTGTCTTCATCAACATCATCCATGATATATACTTATAATGAACACCATCATACAAGAATTAAAATAATAATGCCAACATTGAATTAATAGAAGCATAGAAAATTCTCCCCCTTGAACCACTTCTTTCATAGCATCTAAATAATAATACCTAACCAATCAACATCGGGACCAAAGTGTTAAATAATAATTGTTTGCATCATATCATAGCATTGTCATGTTTCTCCCATTGTTTATTCATCATATGAAGTATACGTGATTTTGTAGATCGTAAATCGTGTATACGTGATTGTTCTGTATAATATCCTCATATAGAAGTAAAATATTTTGAATTTTTTCATAACCTGAGCCCCTAAGCCCCGTAATGTATGTACCTATTCACTATTACTACATCAAATGTGCTATCGCACAGAATAAACATGAAAAATAACCATGGGAATCATCATCAAGACAACATATGTATTTCTCCCTCTAAAACATGAAATATTTTCTTCATAATAATTAATGAAGTGATGAAGCAGTAGACAATTCCTATTTTTTTCTCTAATATTCAAAGGAATCACATGGAAGAGGCTTTGTAAATATATCCGCAATGAATTCCTTTGAGGGAACATATGTTAGTTTTACCTCTTTTTCATGTACATGTTGTCTCCTCAAAGTGTTATTTGACCGGAATATGCTTTTTTTGAGTGCATTTGATGTGATTTTTAGAACTACTTATGGAACTAGTATTATCACATAGAATGGGTATAGGTTGAGAATAAATTATTTGAATATCCTACAATGTTTGCATCATCCGCAGAAGTTGTTTGCCACAAGATGCAACAACAACATATTATGCCTCAACAGTAGATAAAGAAATAGATCTTTGTTTTTTGTTGAACCATGATACCAAGTGGGGTCCCAAATAGAATTCTCCTTCTCTAGTACTTTTCTCGATCATCAATATTACCTCGCCCAACTGCATCCGTGTAAGCATGAAGAGAAAAATTTCATCTTTGGGATACCATAGACCATCATCTTGAGTTCCTTGTAAGTAATTGAATAATCTCTGACTATATCGAGATGATTGCTGAGATTGCTTGAAACTATCCAATAATCCCAACTTCCGTACTATGTCCGGTCTTCCTCGCTCTATAACATGTATAGAAAGATTCAAATCATAGATCTATATTTTGTTTGTTTTACTGAGGGAGAATCATAATGGAGATGAGAGTACATCCTGTTACCATTGGTTTTCATACATGCTTGTAATATTCAATTCCATATTTCTTCAAAATCTTTCGACGCACTTAGTTTGCAATAGAAATATGCTATTCTTTGCTTTGTTGGACTTGAAGACCAATAAATTATGTTATTTCACCAAGTAAGGACATTGCAAATTATTTTTGTGTGTCTTAATAAAATATTTCATCTATATGCCTTCATTTCTTCCAAATATGATGTCATCTACATAAGAAAAAATATCAAGAGTTTACCACCATCAATATTTATATATATTTCTATCTCTGGCAGAGCCCTTAGTGAAACCTTGTTGTTGAAGATACCTATCAAGATGATAACACCATGCTCAAGGAGCTTGCTTTAGCCCATATAATTCCTTCTTAAGTTTCCAAACATGATTTTTATCATTTCCTAAGACGAACCCTTCAATTTTTTCAATATAAACTTCTTCTTCTAGGTCGGCCATTTAGAAATGTAATTTAATTTCCATTTGATATACTTTAAAATTATGAAACCTTTAAATTCAAATAAAATTCTTATGGTCAAGTCTAAAATGGGCAGTAATTTTTCTTCAAATTCAATTCCTTCATGTTGAGCATAGCCTTCAGACATGATTCTTACTTTGTTTCTAATTAATTCTCCATTTCCATTTAGTTTATTTTTGAATACCCATTTTGTCCCAATAACATTTTTATCATGAGGTCTTGGTACTAGTTCCCATATGTTTCTTTTCTATTTGATCAACTTATTCATCCATTTCCTTAACCCAATTTTAGCCTTTTCTAGATAAATTCACATGTTGAGGTTCAATTATGGATAGTAAGGCTAGATAACTAGAATTCCCAGGAATGGTTCTTCTAGTTTGTACTTCTCGTTTTCTTCATTTTCACCTAGAATTTGAGATTCCAGATGATTTTTTTGAATGTACCTTGGAAGGAGAATTTTCTCCGATACTTTTGTGCTTTGCCTTCTTCTCATGCTTCATTCATTCCCTCCTCATATATTCTTTTGGCTTGTTATAGGAATAAATTTGTCATTTGCAAGTGTTTCCTTTCTAGTACCCATGGATCTATCAATCACAACATTAATACATTCAACATTCTTTCGAAGTATTTTATTGTAGCTTTTATATCCTTTCCTTCTAGAGGAGTATCCAGGAAGAATCCCTTCATTAGTTTTAGCTTCGAACTTTCCAAGATGATCATAATTATTCTTTATGTAAATTTTTCTTCCAAAGACTCTAAAATTCCGACATTTTGAGGCTTGCCAAACCATAGTTCATGAGGAGTTTTATCACTATTTACTCGAATATGAGCTCCGTTGAGGATATTCATGATTGTATGTTCCGTTAGCGCTCAAATCTACCTCAGCTGAAATGAAGTAAACTCAAGGCTACATCAAACCACGTCACTTCGTAGCTAGCCCTACGAGGACAGAGAGGGCCTCCCTCCGTCAATCTCGATAAAATGAGCACAGGGGATGCGAGATGACTTACAATAGGAACTGATTTTAAAGTTAGTAAAGAGATAGGTATGTTTGATTTTTTGCTTCTTGGGTTTTCGCCGGGCTAATGGAAACAAATTCGGTCCCAGATAAGGTCGACCTTGCAGACATTTCGAGTTGGGGCGAGGTGATTGTCTTGATGCTTTTGATTGGATATATGGAAAGATTAGACTGAAGAGAGGAGTCAAGAGGGCAAAGAAGAACTTGATCCTCTCCAAAACAGCTTGAAAACATATAGAACTAATCGAATTCAAAGGCCGAGCACCGTAAACAATGGATTCAACCTTATTCACTCATTCAATTTAGTTCAGAAGCATATGAAAGGATGGCATACATTTAAACATGAAGAAACTACAGTAAAAAATAAAACACCATCAAGAAATGTAACACCACAAGGATCCCAACAAGTGCCACAAAACCTCGACTTTAGCCAAAATATGAAAAAAATATGTACAATGATATCAAAAAGTCTCCCAAGAGTCCAACCTGTAGAATGCCTCAGAAATTACAATATATAGATCACTCTAACACCTTTCCCCCACCTCCTCTAGGGGTCGAATTCCTTCTTCAAAGTGGGATCAGCCAACCAATTCTATTCATGGAACTACAATCTAGGCAAACCTAACAACTCTGCTCCTCTAAAAGAGTGGAACTCATCCACAGTGACATTTACCTTTGAGAGTGAATCTTCTAGAATAGATAAAAATAAGCCAAAGTTACATGCCAAACATAAATTTACATCATAAAAACCCAAAAATTCCATCCACAAGCAAACCGGTCCATATTAGGCTGAAAATCTAAGTCATAGCTGAAAATTCAAAGAAATTTAAGTGGGTCGCATTTGAGCCAAGTGGGTCGAGATTTTTCACCAATTTGGAGGTACTTCCTAATCCAAATTGAGGTCATGATAGCTCTTTGGAAAGCCCTGATGTTGACTATCCAAACCAAGTCGAATTTCCCAATTTGGAGCTCATTTGACCCTATCAAAAATCAAATCTCCCTAACACTAGTCAAAATGAGCAGAATGAGGCTGCCTCAAGGCAGAGCGCTGTTGCAATCAACTTTTGAAGGTCTTCCTCAACTCAAAATTGAGCTCATGATAGCTCATTGGAAAGGTATTTCTGTCTAGTTATCATTTGACTCATCAAGCAAGTCATTTGGCCAAACATGCTAGGAGAAAAATTGATTTTCCCAAGGTCACTTCAGAGGTGCATTCAATTCTCCTGAGGCAACGGTATTTTTGACATTTCTTCAAAACCATGATACCTGTGTAAAAAGTGAAAGAGGTTTTTCTTCCTAGGCATGTTTTGAACAAAAACCTCTCTTAGTTTCCCAAATTTCATCTTTTATTGCTCTGAAACATCTTTTGAGTGAAACCGATCCCGATGTGTGGAACAAGGGATTTTGTCGAAATGAAGCGAAATGAAGGGGATAGGGGGCTTCTAAATTCTTGGGGAAATTTTTGGAAGTAGGGAGGGATGTTAGGAAGCAGGGGAAAGTGGAATCACAGAGATTGAGTGAGGGGAAGGGGTCCAAAAGGGCAAAACACAGGCCTAGCCTAGAAAATTGCCAAGTTTTGGCAAGAAACTAGGGTTTGTGAAAAAATGAGGAATTTGAGGGATCTCGGTGATGGGAAGTGTTTAATAAGGTGCATTAAGGATAGGGGAAGGTGTATGAACATCAGGATACAAGTTTTTCGATGATTTGACCATCCAAGAGAAATTACCTCCAAAACCCTAGGAGAGGGAAATGGACCTTTCCTAGGCACAACTGAAGCATGAACGAGGTGTAAAATGACCCAACGGAACTTGACATGATGATGAAAACCCTATGAATGATGATACACTCAACTGAATGGTGACATGGACTGACATTTGGACAACTTTGGAAGGAGTGAAAGCAAACCCTAGACCTAATACCTAGTGAGCAAATTTTGCTTGAAGACTCATTGAAATGACAAAATCTGACCTTGACACCTTAAAATCACTTTGTAAGAGCATGTTTGATCACTGAAGGAAGGCTGCAAAGGCTGACTCTAGCACAGCACAATAAACACTTTCACAGCTGACTGCAACAGATTGGCCATTGGATCTTGAAAAACATGAAGATTTTCTCCCTGCTGAAGAAACAAGGTATCCTTTGCTTCAATTTCTGATCTTCCTTCATCATGTACTTCAACAAAAATATGTTCCTGGGCTTCAAAAAATTCTGAACAAGTGGATGAACAGATCTCCTCTTGGAAAAACATTTCAACACATGAAACATATGAAGAAGAATATGAAAGGCAGTCTTGAATGTTGTTTTTACGTGCTTTGACAGATATAATGTGAGTCATCTTCACTTATGATACTAATGACCCAGTTCTCATTACAGTCATCAATCATGAGAAAAGAAACTTCCAATGATTCTTGAAGCTCAAACATGACATTTCTATCATCTACCATAAATTCATCCAAAGGAACTGTTTCACTTACTTGAATGAAGATCTCATCTTGTTTTTCATGAACTAACTGAATTACCTCATCATGAAGGCTGTGTTCTAATGAACTGAAAACATTTGAGTCCATACCTTTGTCTTCTTCATTGCAGATGAACTCAACAGCAAAGTTCTCCTTTTCAGGATTCAGCACAAGGTATGCTTGGTCATTACAATCTGAATGTAGATCTGAAATAGTTGGCTGGTCATTATCACAATCTGAAACTGAAACTTGAGTTCCCGGCATGCTGTCTTCTTCTGTGGGCAGATCTGAAATGACACTTTCTCTTTCATCACTTTCAGCCATATAGACATCTTCAACCTGCTGATCTATAAAGCTGCTTACAGGACTGTCATCCATTTCAGAAAAGGAAGAAGTTCCACCATCACTTTCTTGACCATGTGCACACTGCAGATCTGCGTTAACTTGAGCTGGAACATGACCTTTCAATAGCTGATCTATCTCATCTTCAGATAGAGGAGATAATACCCTTTGTTTTCTTTTGCTCAAATAGTGATTGTCTTCATTGATTTCAAGTGAAGGAGTATACAAATTTTCCTCATACTGCTGATCCATTTCATGTAATTCCTGTTGACTGTCAAAATGCAAAATTCCTTCATCTTCCACCACACTAAAATCTTGATCCTGCTGCAAATTTCCATGATCGTCTTTATGCTGCTGAAATGGATTTTCATATAGGGCTTCCATGATCTCATCATCCATGAAATTATCATCTTCATAATATTTCTCAAGGCTTTCAATAAAAGTAGAAGCATGTTTGCAACAGTCATGAACTAAATTTAATGATGGATAAGATGCTTGATATCTTTCAATGAACAGGGCATGAAAATCCTTTAAACAGTAAATATAGGCCAGCGGCAAATTTTCATACCAAGATTGGGCTTCACCTTCTAGAGTGGCCAGGAATATCTTCATCAAGAAATCTTCAGGAAAATCCACCTTCAACTTGCGAATATGCATGTGAAATCTAACCAGATGTAAAGCAGCATCCTTCTTACCATCATCGTTAAACGTAGGCAGATTCCTTGACCAATCTACCTTGGGCATCTTATTCGGAAAACCTGGAATGTGGTCTCGGCTCATGGGAGCATATCTTCTCGTGATCCGTTCCATCTTGACAATTTTGAAGCTACTGATCTACATGCAGTGAAATCACCATGAAGCATTGATTTCTGGATTGTTTCAGTGAATGAAGTCGCCAGGTGAATGATTTCAGCCTTGCGGTGTCCGACCGTTGTTCACCATCAACGATCAGATCTGAACTTTGTCATCCTTTACCGGGGAAGACTCCCTAGTATGGTCGCCACTATGTTAGCGCTCGAATCTGCCACAGGCTGAGGAAGGCAAAACTCGAGGCAACATCAAACCAAGCTTAGCCTCGTAGCTAGCCCTACGAGGAAAGGAGAGGGCTCTCTCCGGGTCTATCTCGGCAAAAGTTTTCAGAGGGCTGAGATGACCTAAATTGGGAACTGATTTTAGGCTAGTAAATAGATAGGAAAAGGGGTTTTAATAAATGATGGGTTTCTGGGCTGTGTGGGGCAAAGACAACAAGAGCAGAGATAAAATGAAGAACACAGATTATCTCCTGAGGCAAGATAAGCATGAAGTTTAACAATCAAATTGGAATTATATGGAGTGAAAGACCGCTGCGAGGTTGACAAGGGCAATAGTTGAATCCTTATCAAACTGAAGAAAACATAGAAAATGAATACCTCCCAAGGCAGAGCAGTAAACGGGATTCTGCCTTTCTCACTTAAAAGTATTCAACAGAAAATGATTATGAAATGAAATGTAAAACATTACAAGCTACATATGAAACATAAGAAAAGACAAAATGCTAAATCCACACCACAAGAATCTCAGGAGTCAGAGCTGTATCTTTTCATTAAAACCCTATCAAAAACTGTACAGTGAAGTTTTCCTTCACACCTCTCCCACTGTTTTCCAGAACTCTCTTTTTACAAATGATTTTCAATATAATAAATAGACTCCTCTATGAGAAAACAAATTGACCAAAATAAGGGCGTTGTTTCAACTGAAATTGCAGAAATAGAAAAAACTATTCTTCTGTTCTAAAAAATAGACCAACGTTTCCCTTGAAATCCTCTGATGGCCAATTAAGAGACAAATATTGGAGCGCAGATCCATTTGGATTATTAACTGAAGTTATTAATAGGAGATCGATCCTATTCTTCGGCTGTGGTAGGTAGTCTTGATTTATTTTTGGCCTTTGACTTTTCACTTTACGTTTACCTTCTGAATAAAAACTAATTTTTTAATAAAACTGGCTCAATATCTTTCCACTGCCAGCGAATACATATCCTTTGGCTTAACAATATTCTCCGCATGTTTCTATTCAACTAGTCACCAACAAATGTCAATATCTCGCTTTAATACTGATACAGAGCCATTCTGCTGTCTTTAAAACTGTTTCATTCAACGCCAAAGAAACTGCCGAAGCATCGACTGTATTTTCAAGAGCAATGTCCCTTAATTTAATTGAACATAGGTATTCTGAAATATCATGCTCAAGCTCCTGTTTGACAGCTTGTAATTCTAAGATTATTGAAGCATTTCTTTTCTTCTCGACCTCTAGCTGTGTAATGATATTTTCTTCATCCAAATTAGCATTGTCCTTCTCCACAACTCCCGGCCTTGCAAATTCAGAGTCAGCTGTTACTTGCCTTTCTAAAGTGTTAGCACCCTCCAAATTTAATGTTAAATCCTTTATGAGACACATCATTTTGTCCATTTCCAATATAGCCTGTGATTTTTCATATTCTGTTGCAATCAGAAGTCTTTTCAGTTCTATAAGCTCTTCCTCTGTCTTTTGAAGCTTGGCTACTACATACTGGCATCTCTCCATGGTCCAAGTTCTCTGGGCTATCCAGTCAGCTTTTCCTCCAAACATATTCACTGCCACCTCTGTTGCATGAACAGACAATAAAGAGTTGGCATCCTCTTCAAATTGTCCAGCTCTCGACACATTTTGAAATTCATTTGTAACTGACTCAATATGTTGTTCCCCATCAAAGGAAATTTCATTCAAGTATTCGAAAGAGTTATAGCAATCTCTTTGAACATCACAGCTCTCAGCCTGAACTTCATTACTTACTGGCAGCCCATTGAATGCACTTTCCATTGTATCATGACTTGTGCTTGCTCCAGCAGTATCCTTCCCTTGCGCCAATTCTATTCCATTATATGATGAGGTATATGTGCGTAAAGTCATTGCCGGTGATCTTGAGCAAGATCATCAGCAAGAATGTTATATGATACTATTATAAAACGCTTTCTTTTACGAGCAAACATTTTCCTTTGCTTTAGACACCTCTGCTACAATGAATGAGGAATCAACTTTTGGAGGAGGCCTGAAATTGTTCTTGCCAACTTTCAAGAGATGTGAAACACAAGCTAGCAATTGAGTATTCACTGAAAGCCTGCAATACAAATTGTCTCCTGGATTTGCGCCAAGTCTCATGGCAAACTCCCTTTGGAACGCGATAATGGCACATCTAAAAATTGGTCTGTGTGATAACAATTTAAATGTAAGTGGAGAAGATATATGATAAGGAATATTTGCTACAAAGACTATTTGAATTTGAAAAATCACTAAATGCTGATGAATTTGAGCTGGAGGGCTCAACGCGCCGCGCGCACTCCCAGTGCGCCGCGCTGGTTTGGTGCGCTGCGCGCTTGTAAATTTACACTGACCAACTTTTCCCGGTGCACCGCGCCCACTTCGTATGCACTGCGCGCAGCCTTCAACGCACATTCTGAGCTTCCAAAACACACAATCTTGGCCTTTCACAACTGAAGTTGATTTCTCTTGGCAAACCAATGGACAATTTTAAGACGAGGTAATTTATCAACCAATGAATTTAATATAGTATCAATGAAGACCTTTTCATAATCAAAGACATCAACATTATGATTAGATACCTCTTCATGAACCATCAAGAGAACCATAAAAGATAGGAGGTCATCTGTGCAAGGCAACATGCCAATATCCTGATATGTCACAGTTTTACCAATACACTTTGAATGCCTTGCAGTATAGAATTAACAGTCTCCCGTAAACATGTAGCCTTTTCAAGAGGTGTTTTGAATCTGTTTATTTGTTTGAACTGGTACAAAGCATCTCCCAAAACGAAGTTTTCAAATTCTCTTTGAACACCTAATGCCAAAGGATCTACCTTATGAAGCCTTGCTAGTGTTTCATCTAGCATTTTGTCTTTTTGTTCCTTTTCTAATTTTCTGAGCTTGAAAGATGGCTTTTCTTCTGTTGATTGTTTTGCATGGATAGGAGCTGCTGAAGCTGAAACAGGGCTACCATTTGAAGAGCTAAAGAAATTGAAACATTTTGACAAATTACATATTCTAAAAAACACATTTGATGATTTCTTCTTCAAAATAGGGTTTTGAAGAAGAATCAATCTCGCATTATTGAAGATGACATTCCTGAAATAAAAACTTACTGAACCTTCCTCTGGCCTGCACATGTTATTGAAGCACTTCTGAAGACAAAACCCCAGAGTGAAGAATTAAAATGGCTCTTTTTGACCCAAATGGCATTTAATGACTGCAAATGATTGTACGATGAGATCCACAGACCAGTTCATTGGGGACCTATGAAATTAGTTCCAGAGGTGCGTATTGAAGCTTTTATGAAGTAAAAGGGCTTTCTTTAGGTTTTCAAAGGCTCCTAAATGATTCAATTAGTTGAATTATTTTCAGATTAAGAAACAAGATTTTTTTCGAGGAACACCGTGAAACATGGATAATTTTCTTCACAGTAGGGATTTTCGGCTAATGGAGGTTTTTTCCGAGGTACCTTGCCCAGCTGATGATTTCTTTGCAATTGTTGTAGCGGAATTACAATTTATTTCAATTTGGTTTAAAAACGAGTCAAACAATTTTTTCATTTCATAGCTATTTTCGATGAAAATGTAACAAAAATGATAAATAAAAAGGTAAATGTATTTTTATCAAACAAATGAGTATCATAAATGTGCAACAATTTTGAATAGACAAGAGCGCTAGTAACTAGAAAACCGCTAGAAGGAAAGCAAAGGTGGTTAAGTGGTGTTATTGAGGATGTACTGAAATGAAAGGTGCTGTAGCTTCAAGATGAATAAAACCACAAATATCTCATGGTTGATAGGTTAATGCCATCGGGACAAAGTGATGAGTTTCACGTTAGATTTAAGCAGTAATGACTTAGATAGAATAATGCAATGGAGTCACGGGTTTTAAAAGGCGTGGGGCCTAGGATTTATGATATGATGGGATAACATGCATATAAACTATGTGGCAGGGTTATATTGTATATAGTCGGGATTATAGCCAATGGGGTTAAGGGAAGTGTAAATTTATCATAGGCGGGGATAATACATAGTGGGGTCAAAAAATATATAACATGTGGGGAATTAAACCATAAGTTATATTAAAAATAACAGGCTGGGACTTATATAATAAGGATTTAATATATACGGGATAAAAGGTATAATGAGATTTAATACATTATGTTAATATGTTAATAATGAAATGTAATTGCAGGATGTTAAATACACTAAGTATAGTGTTAAAACTAATATCGGGGATAGATATTTTCCCAATGGGTCTCGACATAAAGATTTAATCATTTAAACTTAGGACAAAAGTATTTTTATGGGTTTTTGGTGCATTTTTTAATAAAGGGGAATTAGTAAAAGTATTTTTTACTTTTCCAAAGATAAATGTGAATTTTAACTTAGGAAAAGGGACTTTTTTGCAAAGGGGAAAAGAGTGAAATAAGGGGAAAGAGTAAAAATGAAGGGGGTGGGGTATTTTTACAAGGGAATGTTTTTGAAAGGAAGTTAGTAAATGAAATGACCAATTTTTCTGTTACTGCTGCCTTGTGAAAACTGCTTCTACCTACCCATCTGCTACCCTAACATTTTTTTTTCATTTACATGGGTGCATTTGAGGTTGCATACCCTTATTCCTTTTTCTTTTAAACAACAAACTAACTAATTGTATCCTTATTTCTTCCAACGGCTCAGATTAAACTATTGAGCTCCTTATTATTCTCTACCTAACTATTGATCTGCCAAGATTAAACTGTTTGGCTAGATCTTTATTCTCTATCTAACAACATGAAATTTAAAGCATGAAAGGTCAAGGTTAAGTTGTTTAACCTTCATGGATTGTGGCATTTTTAACAAGCTGCACACAATATTTATTTTGCAGTAAAAGTAAATAGTAGTGGCATTTGAATTTGCATCACTCTCATGTTTTATTTTTATCTCTTTTTAGTTTGGGGTTCATTTTCATATTTTTTTTATCTTTTTTCTTTCAAGTCCTTTGATTTTTCTTTTAGGACATTTACCCTCATTACATTTTTTATTTTTCTAATATGGGAAAACAATTTTGCAGAAAGAAAATTATGTACATATAACAAGACTAATCGAGTAAATTCAAAATTATGAACCCTATTATTATAGGACCCTAACAGTGGCTCCACATGGGGATGGCATTTCTTGTTGAAATGTCAAGAACTTTGAGACTAGTAGCCTTTTAATTTTGACTGTGATGGCCTTGAAACTGTTTTCTGAGCTCTGTATTATTCATACTTATGATATTTTTTCTTTTAAAACTTAGGGCATTCTCTTCGGGCTTCAAATTTACTAGAAAAACATCCAATCCAATCTAAAATCTACAATGTTATGTACAACGAGCAAAGTAAACAAAGTGAAATACCTATATCCTGGGGAATAGTAATGCTTCAACATTCTACCATCGATAATTCCACCTAGCAGATCTGATCCATCCAACCCCTTCAAAAATAATGCATTGTTACCTCTGTAACCATAAATGACATAAGGGCCTTTCCATAAGAAATCAAATTTCCCATGTCTACCTTTCTCTTCTCTCCTATAATCCCACTTAAGAACTTTGTCACCTATATAAAAATCATCTTCCTTAGTTTTCTTGTCAAATATCTTTTTAATATTTTCTTGAACAACTTGAGACTTGAGATAGACATCTTCCTTGGTTTTTTGCAAGTGTATGGTTTGATTTATCCTTCTTTGGATATCATTTGTTTCTACTTACAGTTCTTGTATTATTTTCATTACTGGTCTTCCTAAAGAAGATGGAAAAACAACATCCATCCCATAAACTAGCTGATAAAGGGATGTACCAATGGACTTCTTTGTTGTAAGTCTATCTGCCCATAAGGCATTCACTAACCTTTTGTTTCAGGTTTTCTTATTATCTTCTAGTAGTTTCTTGATGATATTCACAAGGCTTTTATTAGAGGATTCAACAAGACCATTACCTTGAGGGTAATAACCAGTGGAATGGACAAGGGTAATGTGGTATTTATTATAGAAGTCAATCATCTTTTTGGACTTAAAAGCAGCTGCATTATCAGTAATGAGCTTCTGGGGGCATCCAAATCTAGACAATATATTATTTTCTAAGAATGAGATTATGACAGTATTAGTGGCTTTCCTGGAAGGTATGGCTTTATCCACTTTGTGAAATAGTCTGTGGTTGTCAAAATCCATTTGTGTTGGGATAATTAGGGAGGGTGGATTTCACCAATGAAGTCAAGACCCCATTGCTGAAATAGAATTTCTGTGGAGATGGGTTTAAGGGGTAAAGGTAGTATTTTTTTCTTCCCTTCAATGATTTTGCATTTTTGGCAGGAGGTCACATACTTTTTCACATCTACAAACAATGTAAGCCAGTAAAAACCAACTCTCAAGATTTAATCAGTAGTTACCTTCCAGTAAAGGTGTCCTCCACAGTCACCTGCAAAGAAATCTTCCATAACTTTATCAGCTTCATCTTAAAGCAAACAATTCAATAAAATGCCACCATGATCTTTCGAAAACAATTCATTGTCTATGATACAAAATTTCATTTCCATTAACTTTAAAAATCTAGCTTTAGTTCTTGATCATTCAGGAGGAGCTTGTAAATTTAGTAATACAAATATGATATTTGTATACCATGGTGAGTCTGAAAAGGCTTCACTGATCTGTGGAGTCACCATGTCTTCATGATCATATAATTGGGCAATAAAATTTATATCTAAAGCATGAAAATTTGATTTTTCCATGAGTTTGGCTAAACCTTGACCTTTAATGAGTTTGGTGGGCTAATTTCTATGTCATATTCCAAAATAGTGGTAATCCATTTTCCTTTTTTACCATCAAGCCCATTCTGAGTTATAATTTACTTCACAACTGAATTTGGAACATAAGCAATGATATGTGAATACATGACGTACACTCTAAAGTCTTTAATAGCCTTCAATAAAGCTAGTGCATGCTTTTCCATTATGTTATACTTTAAATTGGCATCTTTAAGTGATTTTCTAAAAAAAGCAATGGGCTGATCATAGCCCTGATCATTCTTCTGCAGTAATACTACATCAATAGTATGTTTTGAAGAAAAAGAAAAAATAATGAAATTTTTTTGAAATTAGGACTTATTAGGACTAGTGTTCATGTCAAGGTTTTTTTGATTGATTCAAATGATTGTTTGGCCTCCACATTCCATTTAAGTACTAGGCCTTTTTTCAACATGTTATTGAGTTCTCTAATTATTTCTACTAATTTTGAAATGAATCTTCTCAGAGATTTGATTTTACCCAAGAAATCCTGAAATTCTTTAATATTCCTAGGATGGCTTATGTTTAGGATGGCATCTATTCTAGCTATTTCTATCCTAATTCCCTCTTTTGATACAATATGCCCTAATAGTTTGCCTTCTTCAAGTCCAAAAATAGTCTTTTTAGGATTTAAAGAAATGCCAAATTTCCTGCAATTGATAAACACTTGTCTTAGGTGATCTAGATGTTCATTGTCAGTTTTTTGAAAATACAGTTATATCATCTAGATATATCACTAGAAAATCATGAATTTCTTTAGAAAAATATATATACATATCTCTCTGAAAAGTGGCTCCTGCATTCATTAATCCAAAAGGCATTTTCACATACATGAAAGTACCCCAAGGAGTAGTAAATGCAGTCTTTGGTTGGTCTTCTGGCTGAACTAAAATCTAGCTATATCCAAAGAATCCATCAAGCAATGAAATATTGGAATAACCAACCGCCCTCTGTAAAATGTGACCCATCTTTGGGAGAGGGTAGCTATCTTTTAAGGACACTTTATTTAAATTCTGGAAATCAACACACAGTCTGATCTCCCCTGTCTTCTTCCTCGTGGGAAATAGGTTTGAAACCCAATCAGAATATTTGATAGGTGTAATTATCTGGGCTTCATACATTCTCTTAACCTTTTTTTCAATTAAAGGCATTAAAACTGGATTGATTCTTCTAATCTTTTGTTTGAAAGGTTTTTGATCTTCTTTTATAGGTATTTTGTGTTGTATTATGCTAGTGTCATAAGATTTTAAGTCCTCATAACTCCATGCAAATACATCCTGAAATTCCTTAAACAAAGCTATGTATTTCAATTTTTCTTCTTGATGTAAGGCTTTTGAAAGTTTGATTAGTTTAGGCCTTTTTTTTGTTCTTATATTGCATTCTTATATATCAGATCTTAATGGTTCCATATTTGGTTTTCTTGCAACATCATTTGAATCAAAAATATCTTCTAAAGGGGCTAATTCCTTAGGTAAAAATTTATTCATAAGGTTTAAAATGTCAGAATCATCATCTGCTAATTCTTCGATCTCTACCTTTTCTAAATTATCTATTTCTATTTGAGTGAATTTAGTGGGTTTATTGAAATCTAAGTTATATACATTTATCTCACTGTCTATTTTATCATCTACTGTACAGTCTGTGTCTATGTTACAATTTTGAAATTCTCCCTCAACATTCATGAAATGATAAATCTGTTCATCCTGTGAGAATATCTAACAATATTTTAGATTCTCTGGTATTGTAGGCCCGTGTTTAACTTCTTTTGTATATTGATGATTTGGTTGAAAAGGCAGATTACATGTACTAGCAAAAGTTGCTAAACTGTGTGGCTGTATGTTCTGTTTTCTAGGAATTACAGCAAAGTCATACTCATGCAATTCTTTCATCAGATCTAAAATTGTTTCTCTATATTGGCTTAATCTAAGATTATACACTAAATATTCTCCTTTAATCTATTTTACAATTAAATCAGAGTCTCCCATGATAGAAAGTATTTTTCCTTCTAAATTTCTAGCAATCTGCAATCCTAAAATCAAAGCTTCATATTCATCCATGTTGTTTGTACATTTGAAATTTAATCTAAAGGAATTACCTTTTGCATGATTATTTTCCATGTTGTGTATCCAAACTCCTCCTCCTACTCCTAATTTGTTTACTGATCCATCAAAATCTAAATGCCACATTGATTCATGAAATATATTTTCACTGCCTGGGTATTTCTCTTTCTATTTTAATTTAGTGTTGTTCTCTATGCCAGTTTCAGAATTACGTAAAATGAAGGAGTCCATATCAATAGGTGTAGAATAAATAGGATACTTTCTAGGTATTTTTACACTACTAACCATTTACTTCATTAATGTCTCTCTGTAAATTTTCTTGGGCTGGCCAAAAATTGATATTGTTGCATAACACATGTCTAGTTGTAGAGATCCCTAAAGTTTAGCTCTCCATGAGCAAGATAAAAACATTCCATACTTAGGAGGGATGTCAGCTACTACAATATCCATGACTATGCTTTTTCCAAGGTATTGAACTAAAGTAACACATAAATATTTGATTAAGCCTAAACATTTCACTTTACTGTTATCAAATGAGAAGAGATCTTTATAAGGTCTAGTGATGTCTAACCTCAAGGTTTCCATTATTTATTTTTTCATTAAATTATGTTAGGCACCTGAATCTAGCATTGCATTATGTAAAATATTATCATGAACAATCAAGCTAATGTATAAAGGAGGAACTCCTCGCTCTTGGTGTATTCCATTAACTTTAGAACCAAATATTAGTTATGGTTGATCACCACTTAAATTTACAGAGTCTTCTCCATCATTCATATTTATAGTCTCAGTGATATGTGATTTGTATAGATCATGTTTAACCAATTTTGTTAAAGGAATCGGTATCTTCAGTTTGGCAATTTCAGCTTCGATGTTGAATGGTGCCTGTGATTTTCCTAACTGAATTACTTCTTCTTTTGTAACTGCAGTTTGGGTATGTTTATCTTCTTTTTCTACAGTTTGTTTTTCATTTTCTATTTTTATTGCCACTCCTTTATTTCTTTTAATTTTATTTTCAGGGAAAGTTTGAGATGCAGTGGAATTTTTGGCAGGTTTTTAAGTTTTAGCAACTGTTTTGGCAGCAGATGTTTTAGGATCTACTGATTTTGGATCAGCAACAGATGTTTTTGGATCTGAAATTTTTGTTTTAGTAGAAGTTGTTGTCTTATCAGCAACAGATTTTTGAGGATCAATTGAAGTTTGAATATCAATATTTGTAATGTCAACAATTTTAGGACTAGGTATAATTTTGGGACTTGAAATTTTTTTATTAGGATTTGACTTCTTCTGAGTTGAACTAGAGTTTTGTTGGGTTTCCCTAGGAATAATTTGTAGAACTTTATTTGTAGGAGCCTCTATTGTTTTCTTTGTTTTAGTTTGGGCAGCTTTCTTAGTAGGGGTTTCTACATTTTTCTTGCTCCTAAGGTTATATTTCTTATGAACTTCATTAATTGCAAACTCATAACCTTGCTTGTAATCAAAGGACTCGCCATAATCTAATTGTAGTTGTTGTAATTCATATAACTCTTGTTATTATTGTGTAAGAAAAATGGTGTTATCATCATTAATGCCCATTAGATTGATCTAGTTGTCTTCATCATTTTCATTTTGGTGAGAAATTTCAGCATGGTTCTCTTAGAAAGGTGGTCTTATTGTTTGATCAGGTGTTGATTCTCTAGATTTACTAGTGTTGGTGTTTTTCCTGAAATTGGGATTTCTAATTTGAGGTCCTTGTTGTTGGTTATCCCACTGTGGCTTCCTTTCCATGTTATCTAGCCTATCCATCATTCTTTCTAATGTTTTTGCGAAGTTATCTGTTTTCAAATTTGAGGTTGATGTTTCCTCTTTTATTATCACTCTTCTTTCATTTCTTAATCTAGCTTTCTTGGCTAATAAGTTTGCCTCTACACTTACAACATTACTTTGCATCTTCTATAAGGTTTATGGGTTTTTCTCTGTCATTTGGTAAGCCATATATGTATCAAATCCATCAGGGAATTTGATAATGGCAGAGTCTGGAGGAGGTTTAATATTAGCAGGGATTGCATTGTGAATAATGTTATATCTTGTACAATAGTCTTGAACTGTTTCATTGGGTGCTATTTTTATGTTTTTAAATTCAGACAAACTTTGTAATGGATTCTTCTTTTTCTCCCATATATTAAGAAACATTCTATGAAAAGCAACTAAATCTGCAATACTACTCGTAGGCAAACCTTTAAACCACTTCTTAACATCACCAGCTAAATTTTGAGCAAAAAGTCTCAGTTGAACATCAGCATCATCTAATTCATGCAATTCAAAGTAGTCTGTCATTTTATTAACATGATTTTGTGCAGTGTAGTGAGTTGTTCCATGAAATTGAGGAATTTTTCTTTGATAATATTGGGGCATGGCATTTAGAGGGGCTTGAAGGACCAATGGGGCATATCTGGCAGCCATGGCTTGAATTCTAGCTTGGCTAGGAGGTAAGTTTGAAGCACTTGGTGATGAAGTTAAAATAATTGCAGATGAGCTTGAAGCACTTGCTGATGAGGTACAAATACTTGAAGATGTAGTTGGGGTGCTAGAATATGTGCTGGAAAATGTGGTTGAAGTACTTGAAAATGTAGTAGCAGTGCTAGAGGATGAACTTGTAATATTTTGGGATGGAAATAAAACTCTAGGTTGAAGTGGAAGCTTATGAAAGAAGGATTATGTGGACTAAAGTGTGGTGGAAATAATAGATGCGGTGGTAGTAAATAAGGATGAACCTACAGATCCTAAATGATTGGTAGAAGGCTTAGGGGTATAGGCTGATAAAGCAGTAAATTCAACTTAATGTTGTAAACAAGCTTCATCAATTTCCTTAATCAAAGTTGCAGTTATAGCATCAAGTTTATCATAAACTTCTAATAATTTTTCATCTAAATCTAGTGAAGCAGTTTCCTTCTTACTTTTATTGAATGAAATGAAATCATGATCTATTTACACTATTATGTATGTCACTTTCTAATTTAGTTCAGGTTTTTAGGTTTCAGCAACTGTTTTGGCAGCAGATGTTTTAGGATCTGCTGATTTTGGATCAGCAACAAATGTTTTTGGATCTGAAATTGTTGTTTTAGCAGAAGTTGTTGTCTTAGCAGCAACAGATTTTTGAGGATCAGTTGAAGTTTGAATATCAATATTTGTAATGTCAACAATTTTAGGATTGGGTGCAATTTTGGGACTTGCAATTTTTTTATTAGGATTTGACTTCTTCTGAGTTGAACTAGAGTTTTTCTGGGTTTCCCCAGGAAGAATTTGCAGAACTTTAGTTGTAGGAGCCTCTACTATTTTCTTTGTTTTAGTTTGGGTAGATTTTTAGTAGGGGCTTCTACATTTTTCTTGCTCCTAAGGTTATATTGCTTATGAAATTCATTAATTGCAAACTCATAACCTTGCTTGTAATCAAAAGACTCACCATAATCTAATTGTAGTTGTTGTAATTCATATAACTTATGTTATTATTGTGTAAGAAAAATGGTGTTATCATCATTAATGCCCAATATATTGATCTGATTGTCTTCATGATTTTCATTTTTGTGAGAACTTTCAGAATAGTTCTCCTGGAAAGGTGGTCTTATTTTTTGATCAGGTGTTGATTCTCTAGATTTACCAGTGTTGGTGTTTTTCCTGAAATTGGGATTTTTAATTTGAGGTCCTTGCTGTTGGTTATCCCACTGTGGCTTCCTTTCCATGTTATCTAGCATATCCATCATTCTTTCTAATGTTTTTTCTAAGTTATCTATCTTCAAATCTGAGGTTGATGTTTCCTCTTTTATTGTCACTCTTCTTTCATTTCTTAGTCTAGCTTTCTTGGCTAACAAGTTTGCCTCTACACTTACAACATTACTTTGCATCTTCTCTAAGGTTTATGGGTTTTTCTCGGTCATTTGGTAAGCCATATATGTATCAAATCCATCAGGGAATTTGATAATGGCAGAGTCTAGAGGAGTTTTAAGATTAGCAGGGATTGCATTGTGAATAATGTTATATCCTATACAATAGTCTTGAACTGTTTCATTGGGTGCTCTTTTTATGTTTTCAAATTTAGGCAAAATTTGTAATGGATTCTTCTTTTTCTCCCATCTATTAAGAAAAATTATATGGAAAGCAACTAAATCTGCAATACTACTAGCAGGAAAACCTTTAAACCACTTCTTAACATCACCGGCTAAAGTTTGAGCAAAATGTCTCAGTTGAACATCAGCATCATCTAATTCATGCAATTCAAAGTAGTCTGTCATTTTATTAACATGAAGTTGTGTAGTGTAGTGAGTTTTTCCATGAAATTGAGGGATTTTTATTTGATAATATTGGGGCATGGCATTTAGAGGGGCTTGAAGGACCAATGGGGCATATCTGGCAGCCATGGCTTGAATTCTAGCTTGGCTAGGAGGTAAGTTTGAAGCACTTGGTGATGAAGTTGAAATGCTTGCAGATGAGCTTGAAGTACTTGCTGATGAGGTACAAATAATTGAAGATGTAGTTGGGATGCTAGAAGATGTGTTGGAAAATGTGGTTGAAGTACTTGAAAATGTAGCAGCAGTGCTAGAGGATGAACTTGTAATATTTTGGGATGGAAATAAAACTCTAGGTTGAAGTCGAAGCTTAGGAAAGAAGGATTATGTGGAATGAAGTGTGGTGGAAATAATAGATGTGGTTGTAGTAAATAAGGATGAACATACATATTCTAAATGACTGGTAGAAGGCTTAGGGGTATAGGCTGATAAAGCAGCCTGTTAGCCCCCCCATAAATTTTTGACAAGCAAACAGGGGACTAAATTGTTGTTGAGCCTCCAAGGAATGTGTTTCCCCTGAAAACACATCATCCTTGAAGCCTCCTTGTGCCTTTTGTCCTTTGATAAAGTCTCCTTTGCTGATTTCCATTATAAAGCCTCTTTGTTTGTGAAGAAATGCCCAAAGGCCTCCTTTTCCCTCTTATTTCATTCCCTCTAAGCCTTTGTTTTCATCCTCTTTCCTTCCCCTTATATTTCCCTTTTTACCCTCCAAATCCTCCCAAAATCCCTTCCAAATTCTACCCATACCCCTTGTTTGGTTTAATTCACCCTTTATCCCTCTATCGTTACCCTTCCTTAGTCCCAAAATTCACTTAAAATGGGCTAAAAACCCACTTTTCGACTTTATAATAGGGCTTAGCCCCTTTCCCACCAGCCCCTTTCAACCACTTCCCCATACGCCCCCGCGCTAAGACCAAGCGATTAAGTCTTGAGCGCCAATCGCAATCGGAGAGTCGGGCGGGCGCATTTCCTTTGTTACAACAGAAAAACTCCGATGCGATTGGCATGGGTCTATAAGACCTGCGACGCGTTTTACACCGTTGATCCGCCGTTTAGATCGCACCCCTGCTTGGATCGTAATCACAACTTTATGTGAATTCCCCCAATCGATTCATCACAAAAATTTGTGATGCGATTGATCACATCGCATGTCCACCTCTAATCGCTTCAACCTCCGATCTGCCCAATCGCACCATCTCTCTGATTGACCCGATCGCAACTCCTCTCCCGATCACTCTAATCGTAACTCCTCTCTCGATCACACCTTTCCCTCCGATCGCTTATCCCCTCCGATTGATCGCATCGCACATTCTCCTGATTGCGATTTCGATTACCCCCGCTCCCGATCTCCGATTGCGATTGACCCACCAGGGCCCACCGTACCAAACTTCTGCCTTTTCATATAATATAAGGCCCTTCCCTTTGTAAATTGGAAATTTGCATTGTTTTCATTTTTACACAGGGTTTTCCCCAATCGCATCGGATTTTTTGCGCTTACCACTCCGCCCTACTCCCGACTCCGATTTCCGATTGCGATTCGTACCTTTGGGTCCCACCATACGGTTCCCCCGCCATTCATGACAAAACCCCCCTTTTCCTTTGTAAATTTTAAAATTCATTCGTTTTACTATTACAAAGGCTTTCCTCCCAATTGCAATCGCAAACTTCTGCCTTGCCACTCCTCCGCTCCTTCCGACAAGCGATCCTCCGATTTCATCCCAGCCGTTGATTTCACATAAGATCCGACGGTCCTGATCTAATCGCCCTCCGCCATGACCGGGTCCCACATTCATGGCTCCGCTTCATCGTTTTTCCGTGTTTTCCTTTGTAATTCGCTCAAGTGATGATCTTTGGGCTTTTACACTAATTACCATTTCTTCCGCCACCCTTCATTATTTTCACTGATCTCAACTGTTCCGCCACCGTTCCTCCGGGCATTCACAGCATTCCCCTGCCACCACTTCCCGGGTCTGTAACAGGTCTATTTTATTATGCAGACAAAACAAAGATGGCCATTTCAGCATTTTCCAGCGGACCAGCAGAAGAGATTCAAATGGGGTTAATGCCTATTATTGATGTAATTAATGTTTAACCCCGCATTTAGAGGAAAGGACGCAATCGAAGACCAGAGCACATGAAACAAAGTTGTATCTGTGTTTAATGTCATGCAGAGCTTCTTTTTTCCAAAAGGACACCTCCTACATAAGTCTCCATGCCTCCTTGAGCCCTTAAATATATTTTAATGACAGAAGCTTCTTTAAGACTGTCAGACAACAGTTATGGAGGTATGGAGAGGCCCGCAGACTTTCATCCAGTTAACCAAATTTAGAAAGCTACCACAGAGTGCCAACAGTCGAATTTCTTCAGAATAACATACTTGGAGTTAATAGCAAGACTTCTGGACCATGCTTCAGAGTACACACAGTTAATGAAGAGCCATCCTGCGGAATGGGCATTCGACCTAACTCCCCTCAGTCTTAATGAGATCCATTCAATGTTTATCATCTACTCCTGTTGTTGTATTCCCCTATAAGAATTCCCAAGAAAATTTTGTAGAGGTTGTTGTTTGGCTGTTGCCGTTGTAGTTAGAGGGATTCTGTTTTGATTGTTAGAACAGTTCGGGAGAGAGTAGCAGAATAGTTGTATGTAGTAGGCTGGGAGGTGAAGTTTGGATTGTAACAGCCACTGAGATCTATGTATGTGACTGGTTTTGCATCAATTAATCAAAGCACATTTCACAGGATCCTGGTCTATTACTATTGGTGATGTCTTCTAACTCTGTTTATTACATTTCATATTGTTTCATTTTCTGTTGGCTTGCATCAGAAATATGGCATAGGATTTACCCTTGTTAGGTACCCTATGTCTCTGCTCTCCTTGCCTTAAATGTTGTTATGCTAAATGTGATTATCTAAGGGCTTCTCTCAGTTAATTTAACCAGTGTAGTAGTTCCTTATGCTGCTAGCTGATGTATGAGTTAATTGGAATCTGTCTTTAGTTGTTCTTGTTGGGTTTAAGTTGGAATATTTGGGAACACTGGGGATTAGAGTTGGCCCTGTCCACCAGGATCCTTGTGCGACCAGCTAGCCTTTCTAAGATCTCTCTGTTAAACTTATCTATGTTTTCCCTGGAGCATGCTAAAGCTGACCTGGAGTTAAATGATCTCTGGTCCGATCTACAAGCTACCCCTTTGTCTCTCCTTTGAAAGTTGCCTTTGACTATGTCCAAGAAGGTCTGGAGTTAAATGACCTCTGACCTGATCTATATACAGAAATTGGGTTGCTTTCCTTATTTCACTTTCAATCCTTAATGTTCCATCCCACCATCTATCTAAAAATATCCTTTGGTGTAGGTGACTTTCCCTTTGAAAGCCTTGGTTAGTTGTTGCAAGTAATTCTCCTTTCATGACTCCATAACCCAATGGATGGCACTTTTTGACCTATCCTCTTTGCTAAAACATCCTGCTACTTTGTCCCTTTTCTCCCATTACTTTCTCAGTCTATGATCTCATGACCAACCCAGCAACCAACCAACCAAATCATTTAAAACCCACTTTTTGCTTCATAACTAGCCTAACATCCCATTTGAGCTTTCAAAGATATATCATTCTTTGTTTTATTAGAGAGATCCCTCTCTGGACCCAGGAGGGATAGATCCTGAGGTCTGAAAGTAGTTATGATGTTGTCTCATCTTTTGGTCTTGCCAATCTGGCCAAAACATGGGAACCCCGACATAATGGTGACTCCGCTAGGGAAGAGACCGGTCAGCCCTGATTTGGTAAACCACTATGGTGGACAGTAAAATCTTAAATCATCCACCTGACGACTCCATAGTTCCTAAACGATTAGCAGACTCCACTGGTGATCAGTAGGCCACTGATTATCTGTGTGTTCACAGGACTCCATTGGGAGACCAGCCTTCATAACAACATTCGTCGTGCTAAATATCCAGTCACTTCATTGATGGAAGACTCTGAAAAATTTGCAGAAATGCATCTGAGCGTCATAGCAAAGTTTCAGAATGGACTAGCGAGTGTACTGGTAGAAATTGAATGGGAGGACCTTCCAAAGACTTTCCTTCTCATCTCAAAACTCGATACTCAACCTGTGCTTAAGAAAATGTTTCTAGATTTGGTGGTTGAGAGATATGAAGCTGAGATCGAACTTTTGAACTCACAGGAAAGATCATATCAGTTTAGAGACACCAGAGCATTTTTGGAAAGTCTCCCGCCCCCTAAAAATGAAGAAATTCCGCTGATATTTGAAGTACAAGAATAAGATGATCTAGTTCTCAAGAGCCACACTAAAGATGCAGTGGAAGATGCACTAATTGAATCTGCCCAGGACGCTGACAGCCTACCAGTCATGGAAGTCCTAAAAGAAGAAAGCATACATCATCTGTTCACTGATCCTGTGGCAGAATACATGGAGGCCCTGATTAGCTCAAATGCTCCAGCATTGATCCTTTGCCAGGGCCAGATTCATCAGGAATGGTCACTACTGATGGTGACCTCAGTTTTGAAGAACCACATGCAGAGCACCCTGTGGTTATCTCTGATAGGCAGGCAGTGCTCATATCCTTTTTTGTTACTGCTTGACTGGCTTCATTGGCGTTATTGTATCGCCTAGAACATCAAACATTTCCAAGTTAGAGTAGGGTAGATAGGAAGTCTAAAATAAGCTCAGCTTGTGAGCATGTAGTTAGTTGTTTTAATTTCTGCAAAGTCCAACAAGCCAGACAGTCTAATCCTGGCTTGATTGTTTTTCGATTTATGCCTTAGAATATAGAGAAGAAATCTGCTAGATAGTTTAATCCTAGAATATATAGTTTAGGTAGAGAAACTATGAGGCCAAAAATTTAATCTGGTCTCATGGAGTAATAAGGGTAGAAGTAGAATAGGTCATTTTCCTGCTTGTAAAAATTGATGATGTAAAGGGTCTGCAAGTCCAAATGCACCTAGAAGAAAAAAATGGTAGGACTATAGTGTGGGTAGGTAGTTGTTTGGGAGAATTTTACTGCTGATATAATGTCTTCATGATTTGTGGCAGCTGATCCAAGAAAGAAAGGGATGTGCCAAGCAGCAGGCATCTGGCCTACACCAAAGATCATTCTCTGAATTCTTGACTCCTTCAAGAAGAAGCCATCCCCATGTGGAGCCACTGTTAGCCCCCCCATAAATTTTTGATAAGCAAATAGGGGGATAAAATGTTGTTGAGCCTCCAAGGAATGCATTTCCCCTGAAAAAACATCATCCTTGAAGCCTCCTTGTGCCTTTTGTCCTTTGATAAAGTCTCCTCTGCTGATTTCCATTATAAAGCCTCTATGTTTGTGAAGAAATTCCCAAAGGCCTCCTTTTCCCTCTTATTTCATTCCCTCTAAGCCTTTGTTTTCATCCTCTTTCCTTCCCCTTATATTTCCCTTTTTACCCTCCAAATCCTCCCAAAATCCCCTCCAAATTCTACCCATACCCCTTGTTTGGTTTAATTCACCCTTTATCCCTCTATCATGACCCTTCTTTAGTCCCAAAATTCACTTAAAATGGGCTAAAAGCCCACTTTTCGACAGGGCTTAGCCCCTTTCCCGCCAGCCCCTTTCAACCACTTCCCCATATGCCCCCACGCTAAGACCAAGCGCTTAAGTCTTGAGCGCCAATCACAATCGGAGTGTCGAGCGGGCGCATTTCCTTTGTTACAACAGAAAAACTCTGATGCGATTGGCGTGGGTCTATAAGACCCGCGACGCGTTTTACACCGTTGATCCGCCATTTAGATCAAATGAATGGCGCTTTATCGCACCCCTGCTTGGATCGCAATTGCAAATTTATGTGAAGTCCCCCGATCGGTTCATCGAAAAAATTTGCAATGCGATTGATCGCATCGCATGTCCACCTCCGATCGCTCTGACCTCCGATCCGCCCAATCGCACCATCTCTCTGATTGACCCGATCACAACTCCTCTCCCGATCACTCTGATTGCAACTCCTCTCCTGATCACTCTGATCGCACCTTTCCCTCCGATCTGTTTTCCCCTCTGATTGATCACATCGCACATTCTCCCGATTGTGATTGCGATTATCCTCGCTCCCGATCTCCGATTGCGATTGACCCGCCAGGGCCCATCGTACCAAACTTCTGCCTTTTCATATAATATAAGGCCCTTTCCTTTGTAAATTGGAAATTTGCATTGTTTTCATTTTTACACAGGGTTTTCCCCAATCGCATTGGAGGTCTTGCGCTTACCACTCCGCCTTACTCCCTGTTGGTCGCTTTAATTGTTTTAACAATTCAAGCACCACATAAATTGTCAACCCGGGAAGGTCTGTTTATTCCAAAGACAATCACGCACTGGATATGCTCAATTCCAAAAGCAAGATAATGTTGTAGTAGAAGTCACACAATTATTAATCATACAAATCTAACTATTCACACCCTGCTTTAACAAAGCTGAAGCCTACTTGTGTTACAGCAGAAGCAATTCCTCCGATGGTCCTGATCTAATCACCCTCCACCATGACCGAGTCCCACATCCGTGGCTCCGCTTCATCGTTTTTCCGTGTTTTCCTTTGTAATTCGCTCAAGTGATGATCTTTGGGCTTTTACACTAATAACCATTTCTTCTGCCACCCTTCATTATTTTCACTGATCTCAACCGTTCCGCCACCGTTCCTCCGGGCCTCCGCAGCATTCCTCCGCCACCACTGCCTGGGTCTTTAACAGGTCTATTTTATTATTCAGACAACACAGAGATGGCCATTTTAGCATTTGCCAGCGGACCAACAGAAGAGATTCAAATGGGTTTAATGCCTATTATTGATGTAATTAATGTTTAACCCCACATTCAGAGGAAAGGACGCAGTCGAAGACCAGAGAACACGAAACAAAGATGTATATGTGTTTAATGTCATGCAGAGCTCTGTTTTTCCAAAAGGACACCTCCTACAGAAGTCTCCATGCCTCCTCGATCCCTTAAATATATTTTACTGACAGAAGCTTCTTTAAGACTGTCAAACAGCAGTTATGGACGTATGGATAGGCCCGCAGACTTTCATTCGGTTAACCAAATTCAGAAAGCTACCACAGAGTGCCAACAATCGGATTTCTTCAGAAGAACATACTTGGAGTTAATAGCAAGACTTCTGGACCATGCTTCAGAGTACACACAGTTAATGAAGAGCCATCCTGCGGAATTGGCATTCGACCTACCTCCACTCAGTCTTAATGAGATCCATTCAATGTTTATCATCTACTCCTGTTGTTGTCTTCCCCTATAATAATTCCCGAGAACATTTTGTAGAGGTTGTTGTTCGGCTGTTGCCGTTGTAGTTAGAGGGATTCTGTTTTGATTGTTAGAACAGTTCGGGAGAGAGTAGCAGAATAGTTGTATGTAGTAGGCTGGGAGGAGAAATTTGGATTGTAACAGCCACTGAGCTCTGTGTATGTGACTGGTTTTGCATCAATTAATCAAAGCACATTTCACAGGATCCTGTTCTATTACTATTGGTGATGTCTTCTAACTCTATTTATTACATTTCATATTGTTTCATTTTCTGCTGGCTTGCATCAGAAATATGGCATAGGATTTACCCTTGTTAGGTACCCTATGTCTCTGCTCTCCTTGCCTTAAATGTTGTTATGCTAAATGTGATTATCTAAGGGCTGCTCTCAGTTAATTTAACCAGTGTAGTAGTTCCTTATGCTGCTAGCTGATGTATGAGTTAATTGGAATCTGTCTTTAGTTGTTCTTGTTGGGTTTAAGTTGGAAGATTTGGGAACACTGGGGATTAGAGTTAGCCCTGTCCACCAGGATCCTTGTGTGACCAGCTGGCCTTTCTAAGATCTCTCTGTTAAACTTATCTCTGTTTTCCCTGGAGCATGCTAAAGCTAACCTGGAGTTAAATGATCTCTGGTCCGATCTACAAGCTGCCCCTTTGTCTCTCCTTTTAAAGTTTCCTTTGAGTATGTCCAAGCAGGTCTGGAGTTAAATGACCTCTGACCTGATCTATAGACAGAAATTGGGTTGCTTTCCTTCTTTCACTTTCAATCCTTAATGTTCCATCCCACCATCTATCTAAAAAGATCCTTTGGTGTAGGTGACTTGCCCTCTGAAAGCCTTGGCTAGTTGTTGCAAGTAATTCTCCTTTCATGACTCCATAGCCCAATGGATGGCACTTTTTGACCTATCCTCTTTGCTGAAACATCCTGCTGCTTTGTCCCTTTTCTCCCATTACTTTCTCAGTCTATGATCTCATGACCAACCCAGCAACCAACCAACCAACCAAATCATTTAAAACCCACTTTTTGCTTTATAACTAGCCTAACATCCCATTTTAGCTTTCAAAGATATATCATTCTTTGTTTTATTAGAGAGATCCCTCTCTAGACCCAGGAGGGCTAGATCCCGAGGTCTGAAAGTGGTTATGATGTTGTCTCATATTTTGGTCTTGCCAATTTGGCCAAAACATGGGAACCCCAACACAGCCAATTCAACTAAATGTTGTACATAAGCTTCATCAATTTCCTTAATCAAAGTTGTAGTTATAGCATCAAGTTTATCATAAACTTCTAATACTTTTTCATCTGAATCTAGTGAAGCAGTTTCCTTCTTACTTTCAATGAATGAAATGAAATCAGGATCTATTACACTATTATGTATGTCACTTTCTGATTTATTTATAAAAAAAGTTTGTTCAAAAGCTAGATCAAATTCAATGCCTTGTAAACTTGATAAGTTAATTGGAAGAGAATTTTCTTTGATCAATGAATTCTTATTACCTAAACTTTCTACTTTTTTGTTTTTCTTTACAATTCTGTAAGGATTATCTACTATGACAACAGGTTCTGGATCTGGATTGGACTTGGTATAGTAGACTCTTCTAGAAGCCATAATTATAGCTTTTTATGGAAAATTTACTAACAACTCTTCAAAACAATCTTAAGGTGAAAAGATAAGTAAAAATATTTCCTTTAAGATCTATTTTAAAACTGAGGATTGGTTACTCCCCAGTATGGTCGCCAATATGTTATCACTCCAATAATTCTCATGAGTTGTTATTATTTTTGTATTTTAAAGAATATTAGAGGTAACCACAAACCTACTTTTAAGCCTTAGGATCTAGCCTTCCTAATGCTTAGAGAGGGCTCTCTCTATATGATTTAAATTTGTTGATTGTATTTGATTTTAGGCTAGTTATGTAGGATTACTTGGGGTTTTGATTTGGACTTGGTTTGGTGGTGAAATTAATTACTCATATGGATAGATGTAGGTCTGTATTCCATTGGGATAATGGATTCAATGTGTCAAGCATTTAGATCAGGATCAAGGTCTAAAGGGAAATGTTTACAGGGCAAGATAGCTAAGTTACTTCAGATCTTCAAGGCTGATGGTGAAAATGGTTTCAATCGAGGTAAGAGAGAAATTAAGGGTTCTCAAATCTAGATAACGAGTGAAAAGACAAAGGTCAGTTGAAATAAGGGAGCAATTAAGAATTCCTTTATCTGGATATCAGAAAAACATATAAATGATAAACAGTTCAAAACAGAGTGCTTTTAACATATTCTGAAATAAAATTCTTGATTTATCATTTAGATTTAAGAAAACATATGAGCATGAGAAACACATAAGAAATTGACAAAGAACAATTGAAAATACTTCACTAAAGTGGCCCAACACATGAATCTTGTAATATGATGCTTTATTGCTTTAACCTAGTCTGCTAACTTGAAATTGGTACAATCACCCATTGGTTGAGAATAGTACAACTATAGAAATGTTTAGAAATTCAACCACTCTCAATACTTATAGATGAGAATTATTTATACAGAAACTCTTTACAAAATATCCTAAAACAAACTTAGGAATTATTCATGGAAAATAAATATCTTCATGCAAGAAGATAGTGACAACTTTCTAACTAATGATAGCTATCCTTGTTTTTATTGAAATTACTGTTTGTTGTCTTCACTTGTTGATATTTTGTTGATGATTTGTCTCTTGATTTTTGCTCAAGGAAGCCTATGGTTGAGTGTATTTCACGTTGGCATATTTATCTCTATTTTGAATTTTACTTTAACCTTTCAACTGATATAATTTAACCTGATACTCTTTGACCTTTTACCTGTTGTTTTACTTTTATTCACTGCTCACTGTTCTGTTTCTACTGCTCTGTTTTTAATGCAAAATAATTTCACAGTAAATCATTCATCTTTTCCTAAAATTCTGACTCTGAAATTTTTTTTTTCATCATTCTCCTTAATATTCATCTGCTTCACTGTATTTTGAGAATATAGGCTTATTGACAAATATCTGTTTCACCTCATGCTGTAAGTAGAAAAGATTCTCAAAATTCTTGTAGAGCACCTTCCCTGTTGGAATTCTTTGTGAGGAAGGCATATTAGCCTGATCCTTGGCAACTTCTCTCATCTTCTTATCATAAGCATCCTACTTCATTAGTTTGTCATGCATAACTAATGGATTTGGAAGGCCTTTTTGCCTTAGTACATCAAATTTCATCATAAACACTGTGATGGAAATGTCCATATTCTGTCATTTCTTTTCTAACTGTATCATCAAATTCTTTTTAGAAGTTACCTACCTAACTTTTAGGATGGTTTATGTTCTATCATTGATAACAATTTCTTCTAGCTCTTACCTATTCTTAGAATTTAGAAATTTGATAATTTTAAGAGCTTCTTCATGTTTCTTACCAATTTCTTCTTTGATATTTTGGATAGCTTCTTTTGTTGATTTGACTAAGTCTTTCTACTCATAGATAACTTGGATTGATGGCCAAATATCATTGAATACTTCAATGATATTGGCCCAAAGCTATTGTCTAACTTGTGCCATGGGTTCCTTTAATGTTATATCTTTTTCTAACTTCTTCAATTGCTCATTCAACCTGTTTGCCATTTGTTCTTCATTATTGTGCATTATTTTAGCAAGTTTCTTTTCATCTTCAAGACTTTTAAGCTGTTCTTTAAGTATATTAATCTCATTGGTCTGAATAGACATGTCTTGCATAACTTTTACCAACTTGCTTGCTTCATCTGTATGCTATGCTACTGTTGTTGAAGACTCTGTTGCAGAAGTTGTTGATGAAGTGACTGGAAGTGTTGTAGCCATTGGAACTGTAGGAGCTAATGATTTTTCCAATGTGGAAGGTACCACTATGGTGGCTACAGGAATAACTATGACTGGAAATTCTGCTTCTATATCCTTTTTCTCTTGGACCAACTTGTCCATTTCATTCTCCATTTCCTTTATCTGGGTAATCAGCTGTAGAATGAGACTCATCATCTCATCATTCTGATTTGTATCCTGTAGTACTTCCTTTGCTTGAGGGTGTTTTGTAAGAGGCAGCTTGAGTTTCTTCTTTAATGCAACAATGTCTGCATTTTTCTTTTTGATTAGTTCATCTGCAACTTTTACATTACTAGGATCAAATCCTACTTCAATTACTAAATCTTCCAAAGATTTAATTCTATTGTCTTTTGTATGTGACGATGCTTTTTCTAATATAATTTGATCTCTGGTGTTTGCGAGAGTGTTTTGAAGCTTCTGCACACTCATTGCCTTGTTTTTCATGGTTGAGTAAAGCATTTCACCAGCCTTTTTGTGAAATTCAATCTGATCAATGGGATGAAGGTCATCTGCTTGAACATCATATGATGAATTTTTGTAATCTACTGGTGTTTTAGGATGTTTGACTTTAGGTTGCAGGAAAGTCATCTACATTTTCCTAGTCTTATAGTCAAAAGAAGAAAGCAATCTGCTTTGGTCACTTAGTGACTACGTCCAATATTGATTGTATGTATCAGTCTTCAATGCTTCATTTTTCATCTTTATTTCTCTATATTTATGCATGATAGCTATCTCCTTCTCTGTTGGTTTTCTAGAAGACGACATGTCAACACTGTGTTGCTTCTGAATAAGATGAGTGTGTGAAGTGGAAGGCTAATGTTCTTCTTCAATCACTATAGGAGGTGCATTGTCCTTTGTTTTTGTATCTGTATCAATCAATTCTATGGTTTCTACTCCTTTAGGATCTATTACTTTCAATGAATGAAATAAAATCAGGATCTATTACACTATTATGTATGTCACTTTATGATTTAGTTATAAACAAAGTTTGTTCAAAAGCTAGATCAAATTCAATGCCTTGTAAACTTGATAAGTTAATTGGAAGAGAATTTTCTTTGATCAATGAATTCTTATTACCTAAACTTTCTACTTTTTTGTTTTTCTTTACAATTCTGTAAGGATTATCTACTATGACAATAGGTTCTGGATATGGATTAGACTTGGTATAGTAGACTCTTCTAGAAGCCAGAATTATAGTTTTTTATGGAAATTTACTAACAACTCTTCAAAACAATCTTAAGGTGAAAAGATAAGTAAAAATATTTCCTTTAAGATATATTTTAAAACTGAGGATTGGTTAATCCTCAGTATGGTCGCCAATATGTTATCACTCCAATAATTCTTATGAGTTGTTATTATTTTTGTATTTTAAAGAATATTAGAGGTAACCACAAACCTAATTTTAAGCCTTAGGATCTAGCCTTCCTAATGCTCAGAGAGGGCTCTCTCTATATGATTTAAATTTGTTGATTGTATTTGATTTTAGGCTAGTTATGTAGGATTACTTGGGGTTTTGATTTGGATTTGGTTTGGTGGTGAAATTACTTACTCAGATGGATAGATGTAGGTCTGTATTCCATTGGGCTAATGGATTCAATGTGTCAAGCAATTAGATCAGGATCAAGGTCTAAAGGGAAATGTTTACATGGCAAGATAGCTGAGTTACTTCAGATCTTCAAGGCTGATGGTGAAAATGGTTTCAATCGGGGTAAGAGAGAAATTAAGGGTTCTCAAATCCAGATAACGAGTGAAAAGACAAAGGTCAATCGAAATAAGGGAGCAATTAAGAATTCCTTTATCTGGATATCAGAAAAACATATAAATGATAAACAGTTCAAAACAGAGTTCTTTTAACATATTCTGAAATAACATTCTTGATTTATCATTTAGATTTAAGAAAACATATGAGCATGAGAAACACATAAGAAATTGACAAAGAACAAGTGAAAATACTTCACTAAAGTGGCCCAACACATGAATCTTGTAATATGATGCTTTATTGCTTTAACCTAGTCTGCTGACTTGAAATTGGTACAATCACCCATTGGTTGAGAATAGTACAACTATAGAAATGTTCAGAAATTCATCCACCCTCAATACTTATAAATGAGAAGTATTTATACAAAAACTCTTTACAAAATATCCTAAAACAAACTTAGAAATTATTCATGGAAAAGAAATATCTTCATGCAAGAAGATAGTGACAACTTTCTAACTAATGATAGTTATCCTTGTTTTTATTGAAATTATTGTTTGCTGTCTTCACTTGTTGATATTTTGTTGCTGATTTGTCTCTTGATTGTTGCTCAACGAAGCCTGTGGTTGAGTGTCTTTCACGCTGGCATCTTTATCTCTGTTTTGAATTTTACTTTAACCTTTCAACTGATACAATTTAACTTGATACTCTTTAACCTTTTACCTATTGTTTTACTTTTATTCACTGCTCACTGTTCTGTTTCTACTGCTCTGTTTTTACTGCAAAATGATTTCACAGTAAATCAGTCATCTTTTCCCAAAATTATGACTCTGACAATTTTATTTTCATCATTATCCTGAATATTTCATCTGCTTCAGTGTATTTTGAGAATATAGGCTTATTTACAAATATCTGTTTCACCTCATGCTGTAAGTAGAAAAGATTCTCAAAATTATTGTAGAGCACCTTCCCTGTTGGAATTCCTTGTGAGGAAGGCATATTAGCCTAATCCTTGGAAACTTCTCTCATCTTCTTCATTAGTTTTTCATGAATAACTAATGGATTTGGAAGGCCCTTCTGCCTTAGGACATCAAATTTCATCATAAACATTGTGATGGAAATCTCCATATTTTGTCATTTCTCTTATAACTGTATCATCAAATTATTTTTAGAAGTTACCTTCCTAAATTTTAGGATGGTTTCTGTTCTGTCATTGATACCAATTTCTTCTAGCTCTTGCCTGTTCTTAGAATTTAGAAATTTGATAATTTTAAGAGCTTCTTCACGTTTCTTACCAAGTTCTTCTTTGATATTTTGGATAGCTTCTTTTGTTGATTTGACTAAGTCTTTCTGCTCATAGATAACTTGGATTGATGGCCAAATATCATTGACTACTTCAATGATATTGGCCCAAAGCTATTTTTTGACTTGTGCCATGGCTTCCTTTAATGTTATATATTTTTCTAACTTCTTCAATTGCTCATTCAACCTATTTTCCATTTGTTCTTCATTCTTGTACATTATTTTAGCAAGTTTCTTTTCATCTTCAAGACTTTTGAGTTGTTCTTTAAGTCTATTAATCTCATTGGTCTGAATATACATGTCTTTCATAACTTTTACTCACTTGCTTGCTTCATCTATATGCTATGCTACTGTTGTTGAAGACTCTATTGCAGAAGTTGTTGATGAAGTGACTGTAAGTGCTGTAGCCATTGGAACTGTAGGAGCTAATGATTTTTCCAATGTGGAAGGTACAACTATGGTGGCTACAGGAATAAATGTGATTGGAACTTCTGCTTCTCTATCCTTTTTCTCTTGGACCAACTTGTCCATTTCATTCTCCATTTCCTTGATCTGGGAAATCAACTGTAGAATGAGACTCATCATCTCATCTTTCTGATTTTCATCCTGTAGTACTTCCTTTGCTTGAGGGTGTTTTGTAAGAGGCAGCTTGAGTTGCTTCTTTAATGCAACGATGTCTGCATTTTTCTTTTTGATCAGTTCATCTGCAACTTTTACATTAATAGGATCAAATCCTACTTCAATTACTAAATCTTCCAAAGATTTAATTCTATTGTCTTTTGTATGTGACGATGCTTTTTCTAATCTAATTTGATCTCTGATGTTTTCAAGAGTGTTTTGAAGCTTCTATAAACTCATTGCCTTGTTTTTCATGGTTGAGTAAAGCATTTCACCAGCCTTTTTGTGAAATTCAATCTGATCAATGGGATGAAGGTCATCTGCTTGAACATCATATGAGGAATTTTTGTAATCTACTGGTGTTTTATGATGTTTGACTTTAGGTTGCAGGAAATCCATCTACATTTTCCTAGTCTTATAGTCAAAAGAAGAAAACAATCTGCTTTGGTCACTTGGTGACTACTTCCAATACATTTATTTCTCTATATTTATGCATGATAGCTATCTCCTTCTCTGTTGGTTTTCTAGAAGAGGACATGTCAACACTGTGTTGCTTCTGAATAAGATGAGTGTGTGAAGTGAAAGGCTAATGTTCTTCTTCAATCATTATAGGAGGTGCATTGTCCTTTGTTGTTGTATCTGTATCAATCAATTCTATGGTTTCTACTCCTTAATTGACAGGATTTAACTTAGGTTTCTTTCTATACATCAATTTAAATTTAGTTTCAGTAGTTGTCTCTGTAGTGTATGATCCTTCCTCTATGTTTCTCTTTGCATTCTTGTCTTCTTGGGTTGGAGTTTGCAAAGTTTGACTAGTATCACCTTGCTTCTCTGCCTCTACCAAAGTGTTCTCCAACAATTTATATTGATTGGAAAATTTCTCTATGTCTGGTTTCTTTTCATGTACAGAGGGAGTGAGTTTGCATTTAACTCTCAGTTTACTTATCACTCGAAGAGGATCATAATACCACAGAAAACTGTGATTGAACTTGAATTCCTGCAAATGTTTATCAGCCTCTGGACCTGCATCTCTATTGTTACAGATAAAAGGGCCAACCTAATTTTTCAATTTGAACTATTTCTTCTTCTTTGCTTCCAATAAATTAATTGCATATGAATTAAGAATCTACCTTATGTACTCAAGGGAAAATAACCTCATAGGGAGGTATTTGGGCAGTTTATATGGAACAAGACTTGATCCATATACTCTTATCTCAGTATGGCTTTGATACAAGTAACAATCACCTATCCTATTATGCTCTGATAACTGTAGGACCTTCTTAATCTCTTCACTAATTCTGGGTTGCCTGCTGCTATTGAGAAAATTGACCATAGGATGAATGAAGGAATCTATAAACTCTGTATAAGTGGATTGTGATGAATCTTTTCTGATAAGAGGAGTCCAAAATATGACTGACTGTGGGTTTCCTTCGACATCAAGATTTTGAAGGTTTATAGAAAATTTCTCACATTGAAAGTATAAAAACATATGGAATAAGAATGAGGAATACTTGAAAACACCTTCAGAAGGAATTTTGACCAATTGTTCATGAATATTGTCAGCAAGGTCTTGGGAAAAATTAAAAATAGTAGCAGGAGGCTGACAAGGTCTAAAAGTAGATAAAATACCTAGTATTGCAACATCAACATGCTCATTTGTGAAATATCCAAGAATAAAATAAAACATGGAGATGATATGTCTTGTCCTTTCAGAATATTTTGCATATGGGTAAGGAGGATTTATCTTGGGAATTTCTACAGAAGAAGGCATGAATGTTTGGAATATCTGGAACCTCTTGGGGAAGTCCAGATTTAGGTATATTAGTGTGAGAGCTTCAACGGAAAAAGGAACTTCATCTGGTCTGGATTGGATTTGGAGCATTTGATTGATTGACTCAGTAGTAATGCTAAAAATAATTTCCTTTTTAGAGTTTATTATGGATCTTTGATCAGGGAAATAGAAATATTGACATAATCTGATCACTTATGGGCATTGGAAAGTCTATGGGACAACATATTTTGGCAAATTAGACTCCCAAATAAAAAATTCATCAGCCTGATCTATGGAGCTCAATAAGGTTAAACTATGTGGTTGTGTCATTAATCTTGAAATCTTTATCAGCCAGGGGAGTGTGTTATACATCTACAACAGGAGTTTGTAGAGAATTGACGGATACTACTGCTTTGGAAGCCATTGTTCTGTTTGATTTTACAGTTAATTAATCTTTTGACTTAGAAAAACTGATTTAGGCCTGTAGGAGCACCTCTAACAAATATTTTCAATTTGCAGATAGATTTAAGATAAAACAGGGGTTATGTATGGTTTGCAAAGGTGTAATTGATCAAACTTTCAATCTCTATGCTTAAAATCAGTTTTTAGGACCTCAAAATTTCAGCAAAAAAACACCTAGGGTCTGTAGAAAATGGATTGAAAGGCACAGGAGGCTTCTTCAGGTCTGCAAATGGATTCTAAATGATCCAATTAATCAAACTCTATGTTTTAAAGCAGTCTTAGACATTAGAATCTGTAAAAATAGGTCTAGGGTTTGTAGAAAGAGCTTTTATGAAGTAATAGGGCTTTCTTTAGGTTTTCAAAAGGCTCCTAAACGATTCAATTAGTTGAATTACTTCTTTAGATTAAGAAATAGGCTTTTTCTTTGAGGAATACCTGGGAAACATGAAGATTTTTCTTCAGAGAGGGGTTTCTGAAGCAACTGAGGCTTTTCTGAGGTACTTCTGGTCTTTATAAGCTTTGGATGACTTCCGTAATAGTTGTAGCAATGATTTGGTTAAATTATGTTTCAATTTGGCTTAAAAACAGAGTCGGCAGCAATTTTTTCGGTCTGAATAGCTCTTTCTACACGAAAATGTAACAGAAATGATGTAAAAGGGTGTAATGGGTAGGTATATTTATTTTTATCAAACAATGATAATCATAAATGTGCGGTCAATTTTGAATAGACAGGACGGTTTGCGCAACAGGGGGAAAACCGCTTAGTGGTTTTCGCAAGAACCAAAGGTGGTTAGTGGTAAAGTTCTTGAGGATGCGATCAAATGAAAAGGTGCCATGTAGCTTGGAGCAGAGCTCCGAAAACCACGGATATCGCATGGTTGAGGGTAGGTTAACGCTTGTGCTATCAGATGTTCGACAAGGTTTTGATAGCCGTTAGATCTGGTGTGTAATGATCTGACAGATAGAATAATGTAATGGAGTCACGGGTTTTAAAAGGCGCAGGGCCCGAGATTTATGACATGATGGGCTAATATGCATATAAACTATGTTGAGGGGTTATATTGTATATAGTCGGGATTATAGCCAATGAGGTTAAGGGAAATGTAAATTTATCATAGGTGGGGATAATACATAGTGGGGTCAAAAATATATCTAACATGTGGGGAATTAAACCATAAGTTATATAAAAAATAATGGGTTTGGGACTTATATAATAAGGATTTAAGATATAAGGGATAAAAGGTATAATGGGATTTAATACATTATGTTAATATGTTAATAATGAAATGTAATTGCGGGATGTTAAATACACCAAGTATAGTGTTAAAATTGATATTGGGGATAAATGTTTTCACAGTGGGTCCCGACATAAAGATTTAATCATTTAAACTTAGGACAAAAGTATTTTTATGGGTTTTTGGTGTATTTTTTAATAAAGGCGAATTAGTAAAAGTATTTTTTTAATTTTCCAAGGATAAATGTGCATTTTAACTTAGGAAAAGGGACTTTTTGCAAAGGGGAAAGGAGTTAAATAAGGGGAAAGAGTAAAAATGAAGGGGATGAGGTATTTTTACAAGGGAATGATTTTGAAAGGAAGTTAGTAAATGAAATGAAAATTTTTTATGTTATCGCTTCCTTGTGAAAACTGCTTCTACCTACCCATCTGCTACTCTAACATTTTTTTTTTCATTTACATGGGTGCATTTGAGCTTGCAAACCCTTATTCATTTTTATTTTAAACAAAAAACTAACTAATTCTATCCTTATTTCTTCCAAGTGCTCAGATTAAACTTTTGAGCTCCTTATTATTCTCTACCTAACTACTGATCTGCCAAGATTAAACTGTTTGGCTAGATCTTTATTCTCTATCTAACAACATGAAATTTAAAGCATGAAAGGTCAAGATTAAGGTGTTTAACCTTCATGGATTGTGGCATTTATAACAAGCTGCACACAATCTTTATTTTACAGTAAAAGTAAATAGTAGTGGCACTTGAATTTGCATCACTTTCATGTTTTATTTTTATTTATTTTTGTTTGGGGTCCATTTTCATATTTTTGTTATCTTTTTTTTTTCAAGTCTTTTGATTTTTCTTTTAGGAATTTTACCCTCTTTGCATTTTTTATTTTTCTAATATGGGAAAATAATTTTGTAGAAAGCAAAATATGTACATATTACAAGACTAATCAGAGTAAATTCAAAATTATGAATCCTATTATTATAGGACCCTAACACATGGGATCTAATCCCAGACCTATCCATAGGGCTCTATGTTTCCTGTACAAGGCTAATATAGTCTGGGTCCTTAAACCATCCTGGATTGAACGTGAAAGGGGAACCAGGTTTCTTGTTATGTACAATCATCTCAGGTAAGATGGTAGAGTGGTTTGATTACCCCTAGACCCAGCCCATTGTCTAAAACCCATTGATTAGACTTGAAAATCCATCATTCAAGAGGAAAAATCCAGTCTCTTTTCTACTTGATCATCCCCCACTCTCTCGTTCCTCCATGTAGAGAAAATTTTAATTAGATTTGAGTCAATGAGGCAGCCTTCTCTTAACTTATTCAGGAAAAAATATGCAAGGGGGTCAGCTTGTGCAGTAGGGCCCCATGTTTCAGACAAGCCTAAAGAGAAGTTAATATCACCTCCCACCACCAAATTGGGTTCAAGCATGTAAGACTTTGAGAGTAATTTGTTCCAGAAATATATCCTCTCCTATAAGGGCCCATAGATATTGATAATAATGAAATATATAACTAACTCAATTGAATAGACCTCAACTCCATTGACCAGTTCAGAACCCTAGGAATTGTTCAGTTTTAAAACACTGTCTTTGAGACCCAGAGTTAATCCTCCTAATCTTCCTTTAGTATCCACGATCACAAAAGTACAACCCAAAATAAATTTCTTGAGGGATGACATAACTAGTTCACCGAGGCCTAGAGTCTCTTGGAGCATAATCACATAAGGTCTATAATTAAGGAAAAAATATTTTAGAGCTAGTTTCTTATGGATGCTAGTGAACCCTCTACAGTTGAAAGACAAAAAATTCATTTAAAAATAGTGGCAGGGGATTGTGCTTCTCTAAGCACCCCTTTGAGTGATAATTGTTTACTATCAGCAATGTTTATCATTTCTTTTAATTGAGCCTTTGATAAGTCAGTTTTCCAACCTCTCATTTTCCTGGGCTTATCAGGTATAGGATGGCTTCCCAACTCGCTAATGGCTTCAACAAACTTATTTTTTATCCTGTGGATGAATTTTATAAGGAAAAGTATCAATTGATAATGTAGGGATAATAGTAATAATGTTGTCCATGGCGAGAGAAATGTTTTTTTATGCACGGTGGCTCATTCACATGAGGTCTGGAAGGACCAAGCGATTGTATAGAAGTTAATAAAAGATCAAGAGTATCATGTATAGAAGATGTGGTTCGAGGTCCCTGGTTTTCCTACACATGGTTCATCTCCCGTGCATGTGGAATCTCTAGATGCTCGATCTGTTCCTCCATCCCTTCCATCGAGATCGACCCCTCTTCCTGCAAGAGCATTGACTCTTCCATCTGTACTTTTTTTCCCCCTTCAGCCTGATCGACCTAAGCCCAATATCCATTTCTAATAAATCTGATAGTAGGGTCCTAGAAGTATGATTGGTGTTAAAGTACATTTTTTTCCCGTGAAAATAAACCCATATCTTCATTCATAGATAAGGAAAATACATTTTGTATATACACAATTTTCATGTGTACTCTTCAAGGATCTACCCCGATCCTTGTGTGTAAAAAAACTATCAAAAAATATATGAAGTATCTCTATACCATAAGCACACTATCCTAGAAAAACGTATCAAGGAATACATGAAAACAAGTTCATGCTTATATAGTATCTAAGTCATGAGATGTTCATACAAAGTCTGTTATGTAAACATACAAAATGACCTTGAAGCAACAATAAATAGCTAGTATATAAATTACACAATAATATTAAAAATATGCCCATCCATATAGGGCCAATGGAATAACTAATAATGATCACCACCCTGAAACTCTGTCACCATCCATAATCCAAAATCTAAGAGCATACCTTCCTTAGAAAGTTCACCAATGACCTAGTTCCTTTCATTGAAAACATGGAAACATATGAAAGATATGAAAAGGTGTTTAATATGTTGAATGTCCTCCAAAATATCAACAAGAAAAGTATTCATGTAACATTATTTTATGTCAACCCAGCTGAAAATGATCAAGGAATCACCAAATCACTAAAGGTGAAAAAATCCTTCCTCAACAATAGATGAAATAAGAATTCGACATGCGCTAACCTGTTCCCAATTATTTGTCCCCCTACCCAGCCCATTTTAACATGAAAATAGTGATTTTTAACAAGATGAAGAAAAAATCCGCCACTTCATGCAAAAACTCCCTCCTAGAATGCACCATCAAAATAACCCCATGGATTTGTGATATCCAGAGATTTAATGGACACAGACCTGCCATTCAATGGTACCCTGGACTTAGGGAAATGAGTAAGAATGACCAACCCTGATCTGGAAACTTGAGAGCAATTAAAAAATTATAGATAAGATATTTTTAATAACCAGATGAACTTGAAAGATTAAGTTACAATTTATCCATATACATGTTAATTTCATCATAAATTATAAATTTAAAATGCATCTAAAATAAATTGAAGAAACCATGCAAACATCAAGGTTGAAAATGGAGTTCACCCCCTCCAATGAGATATGTCTCTGGATTTGCCTCCAATGGGTCGAATCAATTTATTTCCTTTATGAAATGAAGAAGATGTACAATGCTCTATTACAAATGGCTGGTCTAACCTAGAGTTGTCTTCTACACAAAGGAGTTCAAGACTTGTACATATCAACAAATACTCCAAAATACTTCTTGAGCTCTCCAAGATCTCCTCAAAATGAAGCTCTCCAAATGATTCTCAAAATGACTCTCTCAAGCTCTCTTCTCCAAAACTCTCATGCTACACAAAGTAAATAGGAGGGTTTTATATAGCTTTCAAGACCCCAAAACAAAGGAAGAAATATATTCTTAAATCCCCTACTCTAAGGAGAAAATAACTCTATGAATCCCTTAAAATATGCTCCATGAGATATATGTGGACTAAATATCTCAAATCCTACTATCAAAAACCTTATCCAAAACCCTAGGGATGAGAGAGAACCCCTTAAGCCTCTCAAAATTCATAAGGAATTTAGAAATTCAATTTGAGAAAATCTTTTCATAATTTCAATTTCTATTTTACAAATAAAAAAATCAAATATGAGCACATTTACATTCAAATTGGAAACACCCACAACCTAGGCTTCAAATGAGTTTGTTTTCACCATGGTGCTCATTGGGAAATGTGTCAAGATCCTCTTGGATCATAACTCCCATCAGAGGAAGGCTTTTGGTACACCAAAAGTTGAAATAGTTGAAGTTGATTATGATATCCAGTGAAGTTGATTATGATATCAAGGTATTTATTTTTTCAAATGAAAATCTATTCTTCTAGCTACTCAAACAATGACCTGAAATTATGTCCTACAACTTTGTCTTTTGAAATTATGTCCTACAACTTTGTCTTTGTCTACAATTTCCAATCTTGGCTTCGGTCTGCATAGACAACAATTTATTAGTACCGAGAATTCCAACCTCCAAACCCCAATCAAGGGTTTCCATAATTGCTTCATTTTTGGCCTCATAACCTGACTGTAATGTGTTGATCCATCTAAAATATGATACCACCATCCAAAACAAAGCCTCAAGTGTATTCGTCTTGTTGACATGTGCGTTGAATGTGGGACTCAAGTGCGTATAAAATATTCTATTACGTGGAACAATCTATGCATTGTTATTATATTTGGAACAATGTGGCACAAGCCAAGTATTTTCCTTCCTCACTAAAGACTGACTGGAGGCTGGTGAGATGGAATATCTTATGTATTAATCTATTTAAGCGCTAAAATCAGATGAAAATGCTCCCTAAAAATTGGTGCTTGATGGAAATGTTGAGATTGGCCTTCTTCATAGTTAAATAAGCCATGTAACAAAACCGAGTTAAACACTACACATTGAACCCGCAAAGATTTATGGCTTACTCTTCCTCGCTAAAAACGTAGCAACCCCATAGTTTAGATTGTGGAATTGAATGTCGTGATCTATCACCTATTTCTAAAGCAATTAATACATGTTTATGGGCTGAAACAAAATAAATAAATTATTGGTTATTCTTCAAACAAATCCATGCGGCCATTTCGATATCGAAGATTGCTTCCTTGGTTCTTATTGCCACGTTCATGTTCACATTTTATTGTAAAAACATTTGCATGGAGTTGTTCACAATCATGGACACGTGTTCTACTTGAAACTTTGGTCTCGTTCCCGTCGATTTCCACTGTCCAAAGACTGGTGAATTTTACACTTGCAACCAAATCTAAATGATTGACATTATGGATTACAAATTTATTGGCTCTGTGTGCGGTCAACTTATTGAAGCACTGCAACCAAACTCTATCATTCCCATATGGATATTCCTGCACATGTGAAAAGTAAAAGGAAATTCATGATGCATAAATTAGGATATGGATCTTTTTATATTAAAAAACATCAATAGTCATGATGCATAAAGTAGGATATTCTTCTTTAAGCATTCATTTTCCAGCTTTTTTCATTTTTAATTCTAAAGAGCACTATAAATAACATTCATCGTTCTAAAATATGCTCTTAGTGACCGAAATATTTCAGTTATGGAGAAATTCCAACCATTTCTTACCAAACTAAGTAAGAGTATTTTTGTTTTCTTCGTGCTTTTGCTCACGAATACTGACCACCTGCTCTTTTTTTGGAGAGTTTGTTTCCATTAGTGGATTGCGCACAACCTTTCTCGAATTTTGAAGATGATGAAGCGGTTGAGTCCTTCTGCGTTTATCATCTATATTTTTTTCCTTCTTTATGCTAAGCAAAGGATCTCTTTTCCGTGGATGTACAAAATGTCACTTGTTTGGAATAACCATTATACCTGAGAGACTCTTTAGCCGTTTTCTTCTAAGGAATCAAATTCATTTTCTAACTCATTGCTTTATGATCTTCATATTTAGCTACAAAATGATCATCAAAGAACTTATATTGTTTTCTGTGGTATTTTGATTTGGACTTTGACGAGGAGAATTAAATCTTCTTTGGATGCACTCAACCCCTTGTGAAGACAACTTGTCATGACTCATCATTATTACCTGCATCATTAATTTGTAGAAGTCCTTTTGATACAAATTCAATATTCATCGATATTCTTGCTTCGACAACTTTGGAGCATTCTTCAATTTCTTTACATGTTTATCCCAATCTTGCATTTTTAGGTTGTCTTATCGCCTTAATAGGATTGACGATGCCTTGACCATTGAGTCCAAGGCTTCTTTCGTCATAACCCATTTTCATTAACAATTTCGACCCAATTCCTCGATTGTGCTTGTCGAAGGAACCAAAGCAAACATCTTATTTAGGGGAATTTGAACCAATGGTGCTTACCTCATTTATTGTAGCATTCTGACACCTTGTTAGGGCCTCTTCTGAAGCTTGTGATTGAAATTCCATTGCTTGAAGTCTATCTTGAAGCTCTAGCTTCTCATCTTCCAATGCTTTCAACTATTTCCGCAACTTATTGCTTTCTCTGTCATCAACATACAATTCCTCTACCATTTTATTCATGGTTAATTTTTTTTCAAACATCTTTGAATTTTGATAAATATCTGCAAATAAAGGATCATAAAAAGACTCATTCGTTGAGGTCGACATTTAGAAACTTAATAAATTACCTTCTTAAACAATTTCTTTCTCCTTGCTTGGATTAAACCTGACAAATATACCCACTAAGCTAGACAATGAATTGTTCTGATACCAAGTAATCTAAAAGCTTGAGAGAACTTAAAAACTTATAAATAAGACTTTTTTAATAACTAGATGGGCTTGAAATATTTAGTTACAATATATCCATATACATGTTCATTTCATCATAAACTTGTAACTTTAAAATGCATGTAAAATAACTTGGAAAAACCATGAATAATCAAAACATGTAAACATCAGGGTTGATAATGGAGTTCACCCCCTCCACTAGGCTATGTCTTCGGATTCGCCTTCAACAGGTCGAATCAATTTTTTGTCTTTCTGAAATGAAGAAGATGTACAATGCTCTATTACAAATGAGTGGCCAAACCTAGACTTGTCTTCTACACAAATGAGTTGAAGACTTGTACATATCAAAAAATTCTCCAAAATACTTCTTGAGCTTTCCAAGCTATCCTCAAAATAAATATCTCCAAAAAATTCTCAAAATGGCTCTCTCATGCTCTCTTCTCCAAAACTCTCATGCTACAAAAAGTACATAAGAGGGTTTTATATAGCTTTCAAGACCCCAAAACAAAGGATAAAATATCTCCTTAGATCCCCTACTCCAATGAGAAAATAACTCAATGAATCCCTTAAAATATTCTCCATGAGATATACATGGATTAAATACCTCAATCCTACTATTAAGGAACTTATCCAAAACCCTAAGGATGAGAGAAAATCCCTTAAGCCTCTCAACTTCATCATGAATTTAGAAATTGAATTTGAGAAAATCCTTTCATAATTTCAATTTCTATTTTACAAATAAAATATTCAAATATGAGAACATTTACATTCAAAGTGGAAACATTCACAACATAGGATTCAAATGAGTTTGTCTTCACCATGTTTCTCCTTGGGAATTGTGTCAAGGTCCTCTTGGATCAAACCCATAGACAACAATTTTTTTCAGGGTAAGACAATGAATCCAAAAAAATCACTTTGTTGTGGGATATCCAAATGACCCAAAATAGGATAATAGGAAGTGCACAAAAAACATAAGTATCCATATTTTTGGCCTAAACTTTTCAAGTATCTGCAAAGGATAAACTAACCCAAAGGAAACCCGACCCCAACAAAGGCTGAGAAGTTTCCCAAACACACATAGTAAACAAACAATGAAAAAATATTATTTGATGCTTCCAACAAAGGTTGACAATTTTCGCCTTAATAGGATTGACAATGCCTTGACCATTGATTCCAAGGCCTCTTTTTTCATAACCCGTTTTCATTAACAATTCCGATACAATTCCTCAAGTGCGCTTCTCAAAGGAACCAAAACGAACATCTTATTTAGGGGAATTTGAACCAATGGTGCTTACCTCATTTATTGTAGCATTTTGACACCTTGTTAGGGCCTCTTCTGAAGCTTGTAATTGAAATTCCATTGCTTGAAGTCTATCTTGAAGCCCTGGCTTCTCATCTTCCAATGCTTTCAACTGTTTCCGCAACTTATTTCTTTCTCTGTCATCAACATACAACTCTCATACAATTTTATTCATGGTTAATTTTTTTCGAACATATTTGAATTTTGATAAATATTTGAACATAAAGGATCATAAAAAGACATGTTCGTTGAGGTCGACATTTAGAAACTTAATAAATTACCTTCTTATGCAATTTTTTCTCCTTTCTTGGATTAAACTTGACAAATATACCCACTAAGCTAGACAATGAATTATTCTAATACCAAGTGATCTAAAATCTCGAGAGAACTTAAAAACTTATAAATAAGACTTTTTTAATAACCAGATGGTCTTGAAATATTAAGTTACAATTTATCCATATACATGTTCATTTCATCATAAACTTGTAACTTTAAAATGCATGTAAAATAACTTGGAAAAACCATGAATAATCAAAACATGCAAACATCAAGGTTAATAATGGAGTTCACCCCATCCACCGGGCTATGCCTTCGGATTCACCTTCAATAGGTCGAATCAATTTTTTGTCCTTCTGAAATGAAGAATATGTACAATGCTCTATTACAAATGAGTGGCCAAACCTAGAGTTGTCTTCTACACAAAGGAGTTGACTACTTGTAGATATCAAAAAATCCTCCAAAATACTTCTTTAGCTCTCCAAGCTCTCCTCAAAATAAATATCTCCAAAACCTTCTCAAAATTACTCTCTCATGCTCTCTTCTCCAAAACTCTCATGCTACACAAAGTGCATAAGAGGGTTTTATATAGCTTCCAAGACCCCAAAACAAAGGATAAAATATCTCCTTAGATCCCCTACTCCAAGGAGAAAATAACTCATTGAATCCCTTAAAAGATTCTCCATGAGATATATGTGGATTAAATATATCAATCCTACTATTAAGGAACTTATACAAAACCCTAGGGATGAGAGAAAATCCCTTAAACCTCTCAACTTCATCATGAATTTAGAAATTGAATTTGAGAAAATCCTGTCATAATTTCAATTTCTATTTTACAAATAAAAAATTCAAATATGAGCACATTTATATTCAAAGTGGAAACAATCACAACATAGGCTTCAAATGAGTTTGTCTTCACCATGTTTCTCCTTGGGAATTGTGTCAAGGTCCTCTTGGACGAAACCCATAGACAACAATTTTTTCAGGGTAAGAAAATGAATCCAAAAAAATCACTTCGTTGTGGGATATCAAAATGACCCAAAATAGGATAATAGGAAGTGCACAAAAAATAGAAGTATCCCTATTTTTTCCCTAGACTTTTCAAGTATCCGCAAAGGATAAACTGACCCAAAGGAAACCCGACCCCAACAAAGGTTGACAAGTTTCCCAAACACACATAGTAAACAAACAATGAAAAAATATTATTTTATGCTTCAACATCATTTTTACATAAGGCAGAACACCCAATCCAATTTTATACATGCACTACATAATGTCCCAGGTGGTAAACTTACCAACCATAATACATGAAACCACAATTTTTTATTTTGACGGACACTTTGTTTTCCATATAACCTACCACCACCAAGCCAAAGAAACATTGTGATCATCAAAACTAAAGCGCATATATCCCAATTTCATGGTGTGAATCCCATGTGGCACATAGGTCCAAACTAACTCATCCTCTCAATTAAAAAGCCACATGTAAGTAGATATCGAACAATCAATAAAATGAGCCCATTCCACTTGGAAAATGTTAGGTAAATGAATATTAATGGCATACAACCAGCCTCACTGCCAAATATTCGAGCAAGAATGAGCATCTAAATGGGCCAAACAGGTAACTCCCAGGTCACGTAGGTGATAAATGAGAGGCTGAGAAAGTATATGCCCATTCCCACAACCCAACCATTGATAATATACAAGACATAATATGGAACCATTTCCAACTCGTTCAGCCAAAACTGAAGCCACCAACTCAAACAAATTGATAATTTCCCACCATACGATAGAAATATTATGATGAGGCATGTATCAAATCCCCACCCAATCATCCAAAGATAAGGGAGTGATGTATTTTTTAATAATAACCTTCATCCATAGACTGTGAGTGGATAAAATATGCCTGACACACTTAGAAATAAGTGATTTTGGGAAAAAAAATATGTTTTTGAGACCCCAACCCCAAGGAGTTTTGGGATAGCCAATATACTCCAAAAAACCCAAGGAAAAACAAACTATTCCTTTGATCCATCCCAAAAAAATTTAAAGCAAAGCCTCTGAAATTTTTCTAGAATTCCCTTGGGGACCTAGGCCAATGACATCTAATACACAAGAATTTCTTCCAGAACCAATTTTACTAGAACCAATCTACCATGAGATAACCACCTAAAGCACCAACATGCGAGCCTTTTCTCCATCTTGGAAAATAACTGTTGAAAATCATATTTGAGATAAAAATTTGGTTTTAAGTTGAACCCCAAATATTTAAAACCTATATCCAAATCTAAAATAACAAAGTGGAAGATAGAGTGAATATGACCAATCTCTTGCTCCTCTAAATTATGAACAATAATGGAGGAATGTGTATCATTGATCACCATACCCTTCACAGAATCAAATAGACCCAGGATCACTTCCAATTTACCCAAATACCAAGCCAATAAATTACATAAAATAAGTATGTAATCCACAAATAATAAGTGAGATATCGATAACAGCTAGGAAATAACCACACCCTGAAAATCCCTTCTTCTTACAACATCCTTTAACATAATACTTATCCCTTTAGCAACAAGTAACAACAAAAGACAGGACAAAGGGTAGCCCTAATGGAGACCACACTAAGCATGAAAGAAGTGATATAAAATTCCATTTATGAATACAAAAAAATATATAGATGCTCGAAAACACATGATTTAATTGATTAAATGTATATCAAAACCCACATGAGTAAGAAGTATTCTAATAAAATACTAGTTAACACAATCATATGCCTTTGAGACGTCTATTTTAAAAATAATTCCCTTTGACTTCAACAACTTGATGATATGTAAACCCTCTTGAGCAAACACAATGGTCTCATGGATTTGACGCCCAACAAGGAACTCAAATTGTTCTTGTGAAATAACCTTAGAAAGAATAGGCTTGATTCTATGGGCAATCACCTTAGATATAAATTTATATATACAATTGCATGAGATAGGGAAAAAATGCTCAAAAGAGGCAGGATTGTCAAAAAATGGAATGAAGGAATTGAAATTCAAGTTAAAAGTGGGGAGGAACCGACCTTCACAAAAAAATAATTCACCACGTGAAGCAAATCCGAACCAATAAACTCAAAAAAAGTTGAGAAAATTTATGCGGCCCATCCATCTAGACCTTGACTCTTATATTTTTGGAAACTAGATAATTCCACTTTAAATTCCCCTTCTTTTGCATCCCCCAATAGCTCCATATTCTCATCATCGTCCCAAAAACAGGGAAAGAATTGAGCCACCCAAAATATCTCAAAAAAAATAACCCCATGAGGTTCGTGGAAGATATTCCAGAATTGCGACATACCCATGTCTACAAAGCCTTCAAATATGGAAACCTCATGCCCCTCTTCATCTTACATCCCCAAAATAGTGTTATGGATTTTCCTACCTTTAACATAGGTATGAAATAATTTAGTGTTTTCATCACCACTATAGAACCATATTTCCCTGCTTTTGAGGCACCAAGTCTCTTCCTTTTTCACCAGGACCTCTTTCCTCTTGCACACAAGTATGTGATATACCTCACGACACTCCTGTAACTGAAAACCATCGGGCCCCAGATAAGAGAAAGCGTGGATAGATCATTCGATAATTAGCAATTCCTCCTCCTCTTGCCTAGAAATAGAAACCACCCAATCCTTGACTAGAGATTTAATATGTTTAATATTTATTTCAAATTGACTAGTAGCAAAAACTCCAATACAACCATCATAAGGGCACTAATAGTGTTAAACCAAAACAATGAAATCCTCATATCTTAGCAACCTGGCATTCATTTTAAAAGGGCTTGTAGGTTTATGAGAATTCCCCTTTATCTAAATCCACATATTCCATTTGGACCCACACCATCAATTCTTGCAGCTTTTCACATTCAGCACAACTTACTATTTTTAGCAGGTTTTTAGGTCCTGCACTCCCGGAGCCATTTTGGGGCCTTAATGATCCAGGTGGATATTGGTGGCCACCCACCTATTCCATTTGAACCCCCACCATCAGTTCTTTCAATTTTTAAGTTGCAGCACAACTTACTATTTTTAGCAATTTTTGGGGTCCTGAACTTCCGAAGCTGTTTTGAGGCCCTAAACAACGTTTTTTGGGAAAAATAGGAGCAACATGGGTCCATGAACAAATGTTTCTCACACAAAAGGTTGCACTCCTCGGATGGATCTTTCTAACGAGGTATGATACACATAAAATGAAGATCGTATGCCGAAGTTATGTCCTCGGGAAGTTGAAACACCAATTTACCCAAACGGGGCCCATAGTTTTGGTGCTTCATCTCCTAGGGTTAGGTTTTTGGATGTTTAGAGTTCTCCATCATTTCTCAATAATAAATAAGCCCTCGAACCTCATTGTAACACAGTTGAGAGGCCTGTATGCGCCACATCTCTTCTCAGAGATAAGCTACCAGCGCCTTAGCTAGTTTATTTTCATTCTATCTGTAAGAAAATTTCAGTTATTTGATATTAATGAAATGAAGTGTTATTTCCATTGCATATTTGTATTTATTGTTATATGTGTATTATGTTGTGTTCCTTCATAAATTCGGATCAGTGGTATCAGAGCGGTCTGCTCTTTCTCTGTTTTTCTTTGCATGTCCCCAACGCGGTTAGGGTATAAGGAGTTAGGGCTTGATCTGGTTGAACCCTTGCAAGATCAGCCTCGCAAACCCCAACGACCTCCCATGGAAGAAGAAAAGAAAGAAGAGGGAGCATGATATCCTATCAAAATATTTCTCGAGGAGGCCCTTGAGAAACAAAGGAACCTGAGGATGGATAACTTTGCTCAGATCCTTCAACGACTACCCACCTATGGCGCATCTGCATCCAACAACCACTCTAGAGGCGCCACTCCCTTAAAGGTACATGTAAACTTTGAAATTATTATATTTGAAGGCTAGATAGATGCAGATGCTATAGATAGATGGTTAAATTTGCTGGAAGGGTATTTCTCAGTCCATGATTTCTCCGACCGAGAAAATATTATTTTTGCACTCCTCAAAGCCGCTCCCCATGTCAAAGATTGGTGGGAAACCTACTGTGATCGAGAGGACAAAGGGGAACCCTCTCTGTTCTCAGCCACACCCACTTGGAATTCATTCCGAGATGGCATCAAGGAACAATATTACCCCGTGGGAAGCTATGAAGACAAATATATCCAATGGACCACGCTGCAGCAGTAAAAGGATCAAGATGTGCATGAACTGACGAATTTGTTCCATACCTTGCACACAAAGTTGGGTATTAAAGATTTAGAGAGGCATTTAGTGCCCAAGTACCATGTTTGTCTGCACAAACACATTCAGGAGGAAATGGAGTTCCTCGACATTACATCGCTTGGCAAGACATATCGCTATGCCGCCAAGATCGAGCAGAAATTTAATCAGAAGAAGTGAGACTTTGGATCTGCAAATCTGAAGCTAGAGAAAGGTTCCCCTGGACCGAAGAAAAATGGGCAAGGCCAAAGTGGTGCAACTCATAAAAACACCGCAAATCCAAAGAATGACATGGGGAAGTGGTGTGAATTTCATAACAGCCCCACTCATAGCACAAACTAGTGTTGGGCCAAACAGTCGTTGGTGGCTGAACTAAAGGCACCTGAATCAGATGCATTTTCTGATCCTGAGTCAGAACCAGAAAAATGCAATGAAAAAGGGAAGCAAATCATTGATGCATATCCTAGTTCCATTGTTGCCACCACCAAGATCCATAGGGAGGATCCCGAGGATCCAAAGGAGGGGGAGCGCTTCTTCCATTCACAGATGTGGGTAAAGGGTTCTCCACTGCAATTCCTTGTCGATAGCGGAAGCCAAAAGAAACTCATTTTAGCAGAGGTTGTGAAGCGGCCCGGCCTGTCGACCATAGCACACCTGTAACCGTATACCATCAGGTAGCTTCACCCAAGGAGAGATATCTGCATCCACCAACAATGCCGCCTTCCATACAACATCAAGCCATTCATAGATGAGGTATTACGTGATGTTGCTCCTCTTGATGTAGTTGATATATTATTGGGCCAACCATACTTGTGGATACGACATGTTGTGTATGAGTCTAGGCCTCATGCTGTTATTATTACTTTGGGAAATAACTTGTATAGGATACTGGAGGTAGTACCTCCTCCTGTCATCTCTTTGACTACTACAAAACAATGCAGTAAGATTGTTTCCCAAACCAGGAAATTTATTTTCCTTACAACTCGCTCACAAGGAAAGAATAATATTGTGGCCACAACCTTGAAACAAGGCTCCCATGCTTGGCTGAAGCAGATGGACAAAGTCATGGAGGAATACGAGGACATTTTCTCCTCACTCACAGAGGTTCCTCTACACTATCAAGACAAGCACTCCATTGATCTGACTCCTGACGCACCGCCACCTGATGTTACCATATCTCCTACAACTACACATAAAAAATCCACACATGTACTGTCTGAGGCTGATAAATAAACCAAAATTACTAAACGCATCTAGCATGTCCGCCCGCAGGTCCATGACATCTTCAACAAATCTAATACCCAGTTCAATAGAATTTGCCTCATCTCATGGAGGATCTCAACGAAATGGGGACCATTGCTTCCTAAGGAGGGAGGAATTATCCAGGTGGATATCAGAGGTGACCCACCTATTCCATTTGGACCCACACCATCAATTCTTGCGGCTATTCACATTCAACACAACTTACTATTTTTAGCAGGTTTTCGGGTCCTGCACTCCTGGAGCCGTTTTGGGGCCTTAATGATCTAGGTGGATATTGGTGGCCATCCACCTATTCCATTTGAACCCCCACCTTTTTAAGTTGCAGCACAACTTACTATTTTTAGCAGTTTTTGGGGTCCTAAACTTCTGGAGCCATTTTGAGGCCCTAAACGACGTTTTTTGGGAAAACCAAGAGAAACATGGTTCCATGGACCGATGTTGTTCACATCGAAAGTTGTACTCCTTGAATAGATATTTCTAACGAGGTATGATACACGTAAAACGGAGATCGTATGCCGAAGTTACGTCGCCGGGAAGTTGAAACACCAATTTACCCAAACGGGGCCCATAGTTTTGGCACTTCATCTCCTAGGGTTAGGTTTTTGGACGTTTAGAGTTCTCCATTGTTTCTAAATAATAAATAGGCCCTCAAGCCTCATTGTAACACAGTTTAGAGGCCTGTATTCGCCACATCTCTTCTCATAGATAAGCTAGCAGCACCCTAGCTAGTTTATTTCCATTCTGTCTATAAGCAAATTTCAGTTATTTGATATTAATGAAATGAAGTGTTATTTCCACTGCATCTTTGTAGTTATGGCTATATGTGTATTATGTTGTGTTCCTGCATAAATTCGGATCAGATCTGATATACCACTAGAGCTAACACATTTCCTCATACATGGAAAGGTTTGTATCATAGAATTAACCACCAAGAAATGTTTTTGTCTCTTTGCGACATAATCCTCCCCCTCCCTTTAATTACTCAAAGTGGGTTTCAATCAAAGATGGGAAAAATAAATTAAATGACAGGAAGAAACGTTGTGTGGAAAGAAATCAATGAGGGAGTCCACCCTTACACCCAAACCCCATGACTGTGTAAAACCCATGGAGAAATTCAAATATCTTCCCAATATCAGATTCTCGGACCTCATAAAAGAGTTCTCATACAAAGAATTCTGATAAGAATCCCTATCATCATGTGGGCCATAAACATTGATAAATGTGAAAAAATTATACAGTTCCATCAAATAAAAATCCATTCCTAATCCAGATTGAACTCTAGAAATTATGTGCCTCAATATTTCAAACATCCAAGAATAGGGTCAGGCCTTGAGAAAGACCACGAACATCACCAGCAATAAACTGCCAAGAAGGCAGAGAGGATTATAAAAGTTTGACCACACATTATCCCTCCCATAGGGCTTCTTATAAAAATGTCTCATCAAGACATTCCAACATATAAGTTTCTTAAAATCCAGTTTTTTTGGAATGTTGTCCAACCCATGATAATTAAAGGATAATATCTTCATAAGGGAACCTCTTGAAGGGCTTTCATTGCTTTAAGTGCCCCGTCAATTGACGATTTTTAACCTGAATATAGTTCCACAAAAACATTGGCTTTGGCCAAAGAAATTTTTTATTTCCTCCCCCTACCCTTACCAGAAAATTATTGCAAAGGAATTTTCCCCAAATCTCCAGTAGGACACCCGAAACCGGAGGTAACCAAACAAGATCTCAAATTGTGAATAATATCTCTCTCACCTGATTCCATAGAAAAAACAAATATACAAAGGCCCTCAGAGAATATTGGCTAGAGGACCTCAGATTTAAATTAAAAGGAGCATTTTGTAGAGGGGGAGAGATAACCAACATACAAGATTTTCAGAACCCACCATCGAACACATATGGAGCCAAAAATTTAACAAATAATTGCAAGAACCAATATGTGAATTTTCAAAATGTAGGGAAACTAATTTACCAAGAACAGATGAGATAACATGTAACAAATCAATCCTTGCCATAGAAGCTGACGATGGAGCCATTGACATTGACCCTAAGTAAGATACCATCATCAAACTAGGAATGCTTGAAATAAATGTCATAATATCATGCTCCCAACCATTAGCATCTAAGGGTTCCACAGGGACAACACCAGAAACCTCCCCTCCAATATTATTCTTCTTTGATTTATTCCCAGTATTATAAAAAAATTTGAAAGGAAGGTTGCAATTATTCACCAAGTGATTGAATTTGTGACATCTCCTACAATAGAATGGTATCTCTTCATAATCCAAATCCAGCAGCCACACCTCTGCCTTCCCAAAGTTCATAGTGTCATGGAGTTTTTTTATGTAAATACAAACATACCAACACCCTTTCCACTAACTTATCATGGATCTCATAGAAGGAATAATACACATCTACAAAACAACCAAAATAATCCCTAAATTTGTAAATCTTTGGGGATTACACATGTTAGAAGGGAGGTATGGAAAATTACCCCACACAGGAATTTTGTCCATACACTCCTTGCAGGCATCAAATAATGGTATCCAAAATTTAAAAATTACTAGCATGGACTCAATAGACCACACATCCTTTGCAATGAAGACCACATCCTCCGTAGAATTAAAATAAAGTTGGTTCCACCCCTTAGCAAATAGAAAGACTTTTGTAGCATCAGACACAACAACATAAATAAATCATTCATGCCAAGCCAAAATAGTAGCCAAAACAAATTTTCACCGTCGAGCTCTGCCTATCAGATATTTCTTAGCCAAAACCACTGCATCAGCCATCTCCACATCATCCCCCAAACATAAACTATAAGGCATGGGAGTGACTTCACATTTTAGAGCTCAAAACTTTTTTTTTTTTTTACTAAGAATACTTGACACAACCTCCTCTTGAATATCATGATTAGAAGCCGCATGAAAATAAACATTTGAACCCGCGATTTTTTAAGGAGCCAAAACAATGTTTCATGGTTAATAGAGACTTGTGGACCTAAACCCACCACTGGAAAGTCCACAAGGGAAATGGAAGAAACGGGAAAATGTCCTGACCCACATGCCAAATTTCTTAAATGAAGAGGAAAAATTAAATAGGAAGACACTCCACTTGAAGTAGGAAGTGTAAAACCAGCACATGAAATACCCCTAGGGAAAGGCTTGGTAATGTATAAAAAATATTAGTTTCAGAAATATGGAAAAGGGGAGAATACCCACCTACTGACACCATATGAGAAAAATCCCTTGAGGATGGAATGAAACTTGGTTGGTCAGTTACTGGTGAGATCCATGACATGTTGCTAAAGATTGGATATTTCCCATAACCATGCGGTAAGGTTTCCATGTAAACCCATAAGTCACGTTCGAACTTGCAATCGAAAAACCGGAGGTCTGTGTAAAAATACTACCAGAGGAAACCATTTCTCCATTTCTGACAAAGATTGAACCTTTGTTGGGAATCAATTAGTCGTAATAAACCTCATCCACATATTCCATGTCGGGACACTCCACACCAACAAACTCAACAACTCACCAACAGATGCGGCCCTAGGAACCCAGAAGAATCTTGAAACACAAATATAAAATCCTATAAAATTCTTCAGCCAAGCAAAAACCCCTACCGAACACTTGATGTTGGAACTGAAAACAGGGAAAAAAATACCCTTTTGAATACTAATGATAATAAACCCCATAAACACGCTGAACAAAGTGATGAGTGTGACCACCCATTGTTAACCATACAAGAAGCAGACTCCTCCATGAAACCCTAATCAAGAACACTGCCCAAAATCCTCCATCATCCTCATGCAACTTTGCATTCATAACAATCAAGTGTTCAAGTACATGTTCACTGCAAGAAATTATTTAAATTTTCCTTTAATTAATGAAGTGTGGTTTATTTCATTTCCATATTGAGTTTCATTGAATTGTATTATGAAATATACCAAATGAAGTATCGTTGTAGAAAGTTCAAATCTTTAAGATTGAATACTTAACTACAACCCTATTTACAATACTCATGGATATATTAAAGTATAATTCAATGATGAATTTGTCTTTCATTACATTTATTTCCTTAGTAGAGTAATAAATAAGCATTATAGATCTATCATACTACAAATAATATAATTATGTACATATTTTGTTTTCATTTCACAATTGTATATACTCCATATTGATAATTATTACACAATTTATGAAAATAAATTACTTGAAAATGCCTCCGAAATGGAAAACCCAACCATTTATGGGTGATACTTGTAATTCCTTAGCCTAGAAAGGTAAATCCTCCCATTGGTCAACAATGTATAAGTGGTAATCAAAACTATTTGAGGAAGAATGAGAAAAAAATTGGTTTTGGCACACGTTTAGTGATGTTGGATGTGTAATAAAGGTATGTGATTTGCAGGAAGTTGTTGGATCGTGTGCCCAAAGGTTTGGTCCTTAAAATTTGGTTTCATTTCCATAAGTCCTTAAGTGTGGTATTTTTCATTTCCATGTTTAGTTTCATGGAATTGTATTATGAAATATACCAAATGAAGTATCATTGTAGAAATTTTAAATATTGAAGATTTAACACTTACCTACAACATGATTTACAACACTCATGTATATAGTAAGATATAATTCAATAATGAATTTATTTTCATTCCATTTATTTCTTACAATTGATTCATTAGTAGAGTAAAAATTAAGCATTTTAGATAGATCATATTAAAGATAATCTAATTCTATACATACCTTGTTTGCATTTACAAGTTTTCATACTCTAGATTGATAATAAAATCTTACACAATTTATTCAAACTTTAAAATGCTTCCTAAAAGGAAAACCCAACCATTTATGGGTGATACTTTGAATTCCTTAGCTTATAAAGGTAAATCCTTATGTCGGTCAACAATGTATAAGTGGTACTCAAAACTGTTAGAGGAAGAATGAGAAAAAGTGTGGTTTGAGGTACATGTTTAGTAAATATTGGATGTGTAATAAAGGATATGTGAGTTTTAGGAAGTTTTTGGATTGTGCTTCGAAAGGTTTGGTCCTTAATACATGGTACTGAGATTGGATAAATAAGATAGGATGTAGATAATGCTTTCTCCTTCAACCTTTAATAAAACATTACAACTTCGAAGGCCAACTAAAATGTTTAAGATGCTCGATATTGATGTTTTTATGGAAATATGTGTTGGAAATGTTGTCATTGATGGCAAAGAAGATGGCAAAGGAGGAGCACCTGAAACAACAACAAGGAAAAGAGAGAAGAAAAGTAGTAGAGAGGCAGAGGCAGCAAAGAAGTAGAAGAGGCAGCTCAGACACCAGGAAGAAGTAGAGGCAGCAGTAAGAAAGCATAAAAGGAGCATAAAGGAGAAGACAGGTAGAGAGGTAGTAGAGAGGCAGTAGAGAAAGCATCAGACAAGGAAAACAGGCAGCCTAGGCAGCAGATGAAACAAAGGAAGGAAAGGAATTATGTGCAATTTTTATGTATTTGAATTATGTGTGACTGGCAATCTAGTACTGATTTCAGGATAGATCGAATTAATTAAAGAAAACTGCCATAGACTCTTGAACTGGCAGTATAGATCTACCTAGATGTAGTATAAGCTTTCCAGGGTATTACACATTGATGGTGTGACCACAGTGTTGTGCGCTCAAGTTTGAAGTTCGCATAGGGATTTTATTGTAAAGGAAATCAGTGGAATTAGACCACAGAACTCAAACATAGGAGATTGGAACAAGAATGAGATGTAATTGAGGAGCTAGTATCTAGTTGTTTATGTGATACTGATATCTGGTTTAAACACCCATATCTCAGCACAGTTTGGAGTGAAAGGACAGTGAGGGGTTTAAGAACCTCCTACTCAGCCTTCACGTAGTCTTTAAAAGAGGAATTTCGAATCAACCATACCGTCAAAAAAGAAGTGATGGCGCTGTTAGATTCCAAATCGACAGTCAAAGAGGGGAGTGGATTTGCAAGTTAGGCGGAGTTAAAATCGAGAGCAGAGGAGGGATTAATGAGACAGTGTTAATATTGATCCTGCGGGTTTAAGTCTGAATGTAATAAGGCTTACATTTACAGTTGAGAAGATAGGGTAATTTGATGTTAATCATAGCATGTGAGGTTTTATGTATAATTTGAAGAGAATCTAAGATTGGGACCCAATTCTATACAATAGAATCCACAAGGAATTTGGTCGATTCCTTCTCAAGAAGTGATAAACATATGAGAAATGTGTTGGATCTCATGTATAAACAATGGTTGGAAATTTGAATGTGCGTACAGGCCTTTTGGATGGCATCGAAATAATTGGATCATTGTGAGACTGTGTATCTTAAATAGTTGATGAATTAATTGGCGATTGACCTCAGAATAATGGTGTGTGTATATTGGAACATCGAGTACAGGGTGGATCGATACTTCCAAGCAGAGAAGTCAATGCGAAGGTTCTATGTGTGTTTACGCCTGTAGGAGACCGTGAGGGTGAGTTAAGTTGAAACGCAGATTGAGACTGATAGCAAGGAAGTGAAGAGGCTAGTCGATGTTGAAGGAACAGCGTGCTGAATTGAAGGAGAGCAGAACCATGAAGAAGCAAAACCTGAAGGTGGTTTGATGGACCAAGAAACCAGTGGTATCGCGCGACGTTTGAAATGGTAAGTGGTTTCACCCTTTCGAACGTGATTCCATTGTTCGTTGGACACGTGGAAAAATTAGTAAAGCCAAAACAGCTTTCATCACATTTTTTTGGAGGGTTAAAATTTGATTGTGGGAAAAACGTGATATTCGCTGTGACCGTCCAATTGCCAATGTTGGAAGATCTACGGTAATCACACTTGCACGATGTACAAAAATTAATTGAGGTAAGGCACTGTGGGTCCGATTCAAACATATGTTGAAAATTGAATCATAAACCAAAGTTTAAAGCGAAATTTTGTGGGCCCGAATAACATTACATGTGGGCGTTTGGGTAGTTACCAAATTTTAAATCCAAACCTTGTGTGACTAAATGAAGGGCGCATTCATTTCTATTTTTTGATGTTTGGTTTTAATTCAAGGTCGATATTTCACATGAGGTATAGAATGATAATGTGGCCAGTATATATATATGAACTATAGGACCAAATACATTCAAAGGCTGAGTCATATTGAAGTCGGTAAACGTGTTATAACATTTGATTTGGGAAGCATATATATATATATATATATATATATATATATATATATATATATATATATATATATATATATATATATATATATATATATATATATATATATCATGTAATAGATTCATGGACATATGTATTTGATGAGGGTGAGCATCGTTTAGTTATTTGAATGTTAATTCGAATGGGCAATAGGACTCGAGAGAAAGACAAATTTTAAAGGTGTGTTGGGTTTTTGGCTTAAATAAAAGTTGAAGTACTGTGGGCCCCATTTTATATATATATATATATATATATATATATATATATATATATATATATATAAGTCTGGGTTTTATTCAAAGTTGAGTTTAATACAAATAAAGATGACAAAATTTGTGGGCCTGAAGTTTAATATATCGAGGTCTTTGTTTTTAAAGAAGAGCGAAGATTTATTATTGACCAGAACCAATATACCATATAAATGAATATGCAGATTAAAATATGGATGAAACCTGATGTATGGTTTTCATAAGACAAAAGGAATATTTGTATGGTGTAGACACATAATGGATTGATAAATAATTATCATATATGTGTGTGTGTGTGTGTGTGTGTGTGTGTGTGAGGGCCGAGACCTACGAAGAAGGATAACAAAGTCGAACGATTAATATTCATGAAATGGACCAATGTTATTTGACTATTGGGTTATGACCATTATGTTAAGAACAGAAAGGTAACTTCTGCATATTATTATTAATAATTGCCCAGATTTGGAAATAGCTTGGGTAAAATTTTGGGACGCATTATATATGCATGAGACTTTGAGATTTATTTGGGACTAAACTTGGAAAATAAGTTATATATACAACAGATACAAAATTGCAGTGAACAGGTGAATATGCACAGAAATGAAAATGCGGGTTTGACAAGTGTACATGCACAGGTGCACACAATTGCAGTAAACAATAGAGGTATGCAGAACAGTTACTTAACAGCAGCAGAAAAGACAAAACTAGCAAAGCCAAAGGCCAGAAAAAGGGCTGAGTGAAATTGATAGATGTAACTGAAAATGTGAATGTAAATGTTTTAATTGATTTTATATTGTTTGTGATGCATTGGAAAGTCTCCAGTAGGAAAGAAAAACTCCACTATAAAACAGAAATTTGTATAAATTGCTATATTTTTTTGAATGAGCTGGACAAAGAAATGAGAAGACAGAAGGCAAAGAGTTAGGGCTATTCACTTCGAATTCCCTGTGGGATAGAAACAGCCATGAGGCAAACTCTATTAATGATATCACATTGATATGCATAAAGAGGTTAGAGAATGCAGAAATGAAGTAGTGAGGCAGAGAAGAAGGAGGAGCTGATAGAGAACCTGAGAAAATGCAGAGATGATGCAGGGCAGATATGAAGGCTGGTGCACAACAGTGAAGATGGTACAGAACAAAGCTAATATCCAGGTAATTCAGCAAGTGTTTTTTTGGAAAGAGTGAGGAAGTTGGAGCTTCCCTATGAAGTTGTAGCTTGATAGATGTTAGTTGTAGCTGACTGAGGTAGGAGCCTCCTGTAGGTTGTAGCCTGCAGAAAATAGAGGAAGTTGGTGCTTCCATATCAAGTTGTAGCTTGATAGAATTCAGTTGTAGCTGGCTGAGGTTAGAGCCTCCTGTAGGTTGGTGCCTGTAGAAAATTGATGGGAGTTGGAGCTTCCTTGCAAGTTGTAGCTTGCAGAATTGAGGTAGGAGCGTCCTGTGGGTTGGAGCCTACAAAAAATCAGTGGTAAGAGGGAGTTGGAGCTTTCCTTTGCATCACAACAATAATAAGATGTGGTTTTCTCCCTTTATGGGTTTCCACTTATATCTGGTGTCTCTGTGCATGATGTTGATGTGTTGATATGGTTTATCTAATCTGCATAATACTTGTTGCTCTCATATTAATTCTGATGTTACATTATCTTAATACTTGCTGCTCACATTCTAAGATTACTCACATATTAAGTTGAACATGAAATGAAGGTGTAAATAAGTTTTAATGGAAAAGTTTTAAAAGTCCATGAATGTGTTAAATTGATTCACCCCCCCCTCTTAGTTTAACTAAGGGTTCAACAATTGGTATCAGAGCTGGTTCCTTTGGTGTAAGCTTAATAGCTTGAAGGAGATATGGTTGAGTCATGGACTATCAAAATGTACCTGTGCTAAATACAACAAACTTCCCTGAATGGAGAGATAAGGTTAAAACATAATTATTGGCTTATGAACCTGAGGTATGGAAACTTGTATGTGATGGTTACTGCACAGACTCTCCCTCTTTGGAAGAACAATAGTGGAATTCCAAGGCAAAGTGTGTGATATATAACAATCTTCATAATAAGGATCTTGATTTAATAATGGATCTAAACTCTGCAAAAGAAATCTGGGATAGATTGCATTTCATGCATGGAGTAGACACTGAGGACTGCATTGTCAAGAAGAAGAAGAAAATTAAGAAGAATAAAAATTCATGTCAAAAGGAAAGTGTTCAATCAAATGAGGTACCTACTAGTGTGAATGGAAGTAAGAACCATGAAGAAATTGTAGTTGAGGAAAAAACCAAACTTGACACAGCCTTGACTGAAATAGAAAGATTGAAGAATGAAAACAAAGACCTTAAGACACTGGTGCAAATATGTGATGAGAAATAATATGAAGATAAGAAAGAAATTGTTGGCCTGAAGACACAGCTTGAAGAAGAAAAGAAAGTAGAAGACACTCTGCTGCAACAAATGCGAGAGAAAAGTCTGGAATGTGAGAAATTGGAAGAAGAAGTAGTGTGCCTGAGAAAGAAATTAGTAAAAGCCCAAAGAGAATTATTAATGAATACTCCTCAAATGAAAAGCTCTGAACAATTGGAAAAGATTCTAAATGATCAAAGGTCACCTCTCATAAAGGCTGGGATAGGATATGAAGGAGAAACCAGTAAGTCTAAGGCAGAAGATAACAAGAATATCATTTTTGTAAAAGCTGTAAAGGATAATGAAGCAGCTCGGCAGATTCCTACAGAAGTAGAAGCCAGCAGGAACATGAGTTGCAGAGAAACAAACAGAAACAAGCAGCAACATGAAAGAACATAGAATGAGAGGATGAAACAATTAGCTGCTAAAGGCTCATACACTCCTAAATATGAATTGAATAAATTTGGAAGATGTCAAAGAAGGTTCTTTCCTCCTATGAGAAGTATCACTTGTTTTTCCTACCACAAACCTGGACATATAGCAACATATTGTAAGACAAAGCAAATCCAGTCCAACCAGCAAAGGATGCAGCAAATGAGAAGAACCCTACAGAAAGCAAATGGAAAGGACAATCTTTCACCAGGTACACAAATCATTTCCATTGCTACTGTTATGCATGCAATAATTTTGGACATAAACTTGTTGAATGTAAATTATGTTCAAAAATGGGAACAAAATATTATACTCCTGCTCAAATGTACTTTGATAAAATAAGATGTTATGTATGCCTCAAGCTTGGTCACAAAGCAAGAGACTGTAATCTTCCATATACATTAAATAACTCTAGACAGATGATGGAATCAAAGAAAATCAATCAAAACTATGAATCAAAAATAAGTGCAGACATTATGAAGAACCCCAATAAACTATGGAAGGAAAAGAGAAAGGGGGAGCCTATTATCTCAATAACATAATAAATCCATCATAGTCTTAGGGGGAGCTACTCTAGGAAGCAACACAAATATCCTACCAGTAATAGATATGAAGCAACATCCTAGGGGAAGAGCAGTTCAAAAATAGTCCCCATGAAAGTATTCTAAGAAGAGCTCTTTAGAATGAGAACAGCTATAAGATCAGGAATGCACAGGACAATTTCTCTAATAGAGAACTAGAGAGGAAGAAGAATATCTGAAGCACACAATAGCCAATAGGTTGATGAAAGAAGAAAAGGCAGCAAGCAGCTATGATGATAGAGGGAACATCTAGAATTAACAATGATTCACATTAAGAAGGATGAGTAAGAAAAGTGCCTATCATAATTATGTCATTACATCATTCATCTATGAATAGGCCCCTTGAAGGAGTACAGTTAAGTGATAAATATCTGAGTGATCTACCCATGAAGATTCCTAGTAAATAAATTGAAGATGTCTTTCCTAAGATCATTATGTTAGAACAGTTGAATTGTACTTAAAGCAACAATGATTCTGGAGCAGTCTTAGAAAGGAAAATGTAGTGACAATTCTTTGACCCGAATGACAGACTAAGAAAAAGTTCAATGATGCCAAGATCAGATTCTGTATATTAATGATTGTTGTTGAGAACAGTGGAGAGCTCAATAATAGAAATTATGAAGGTTGTCCTAACTATGGGTTCACGTGTGAGTTGAAGTGAAAGTAGTATCTGTTGTGTAACCAGCTCCAAAATAGAAGAAATGAGATATCAACGCCTTAGAAATAAGCCACTTCGAGGGGGAAACCTCCAATACATTACATAAATGAACAATTCTTGGATGATTCAAATGAACAAAACCTCCTTCTATATATAGGAGTCCATGGGGCCACAATACTGTCCTAGTGGGGCCACAATGTAATCCTAGCCGACCTAACAATAATGATAACAAGGAACTGTCTTGTAATATAGAGTTACGAGAGGTACAATAATAACAATAAGAGAGGCTACACTAACACCTGTCTAAGGGCTACACTATTAATATAGGGACTTAACATGCCCCTCTCCTTCAAACAAGTGTTGTCCTCAATGCTTGATTATTTCTTGATGCTTCTGTATAAAATTCTCATCCTCCCATGTGAAATATTCTACAGGAAAGTTCTTCCACTTGCTGAGATGCTCTGAAATTGATCGTACTTGTCAAGTTCTTGTTTCTATGACTGCTTCATAACTTCTTTTGATGTGATGTTGATCTTCCTATTGTTTCATTAGATTCTGCACCAAAGTTGGGTTATCCTTTGAGAGTTGGAGAACTTGTTGTTGATGCTCGATGTGATCTTCCACTAATTTATCATCCATATTTGCTATTATTTGATCCTTCAAACCATCCAAATCAGCCTCCATTTCTGCTTTTAAACCATCTATGTCATCTTCGGTTTCTCTTCGTAAGATCGAAATTTGTTGCACTTGGTACCGTAATTTTGATATCTCATATTGCAATTCTTCCTCCTCATGCATCATAATATAGATTTCTGAGGGATGAATGGGTATGGAATTATTTTTTGGAGGCATAATATAACCCATTACTGACAAAAATTCTTCAATATGCCCTTGGAATCAATTCAACTTGATTCTTCAAACAAGACTTATGCAATTCGGAAAAAAAATAATACACACCTTTTTCTTGCTTTTGAGAAGCTTGATATTGAAATTGGATTATCTATGTGATTGCGGCCCTTCAATATTTTAAATTCAGCACTGAAGTATCCCTCTGAATTCTGTTTTGAATGCCATAGGTCTGACCTGATTTGGATTCCCCAAGACAAAGTTGTGTCCAATCTCCCACAATGACCTAATTCTGGACTGGTTCAGTAGAGTGAACTTGTACGACTTGCCACGTGTCCATGTTTCATCCTTTGCCTCTGAAATTGATAGCCAAGAAACTACAGTCCGTTTACTTGTGACTACTTTTTACGGCACTCAAATCCACTTCCCAGAGAGAGAGTTATTGAACTTTTCCCACGATCACCTCTTTGAGATGAAATTCAGGAGCTTGAAAAAGCACTACCTTCCACAGATCATATCTCCAAAAATGTTGCGAACCAAGATTTGAAATTTTTGACGAATTTACTCAGGATTTCAGCTTTGCACCATACGAATTTCAGATTCTGAACCTTCGTAGAAAATAATTTATAGTGAAAATTCCACGATGACCTGTTTAGGAGCTTGAAAAAAGACCTAACTTCCACAGATGATATCTCTGAAAATATTGAGAACCAAGCTCTGAAATTTTTAGAAAATCTTCCTTCGGATTTCAGCTTCGCACCCTAAAAATTTCAGCTTCTGAAAATTCGTATAAAAAAAGTTATAGCGAAAATTCCACGATGACCTGTTTGGCGTAGCGAAACCCTAGAATCCAAAGCTCTGATACCAAATGTTGTGTAACCAGCTCCAAAAATACAAGAAATGAGATATCAACGCCTTAGAAATAAGCCACTTAGAGGGGGAAACCTCCAATAAATTACATAAATGAACAATTCTTGGATGATTCAAATGAACAAAACCTCCTTCTATATATAGGAGTCCATGGGGCCACAATATAATCCTAGTGGGGCCACAATGTAATCCTAGCTGACCTAACAATAATAATGTAAGGGCACAATAATAACAATATGGGGGTTACAGGGGTACAATAATAAAAATAAGGGGGGCTACAATAACATAATAAGGGGCTACACTATTAATATAGGGACTTAACAGTATCAATGGGTATTTGGTACAAGCAGCATGCCTATCAGTAGAATATCGAGTGTTATCAGTGGAGCAGTGGTATGGTATAGGTCCTCAGGATCAAAAAATTATGGCAAGAGTACACCAAGCATAAAAGGGTCAATGAAAAGGCAAAAGGATCAGTATCGTGTTTATACTTGAAGTAGTATATTGAGAATTGAAGCAGTATCATTTTCTATACATAATTGCATGCCTTCCTGAAGACAATACATATATATATCAGGCCTCTCTCTTGAAATCATTCATAACATCATGTGAAGTATTTTTGTTGAGATATCAATCAAACATCTTGAATATGTTTTTGCTGAAAATCATCATGATAGAATAGTTGTGTTAATCTAACAGTTGAAGCTCAAAAGTCTGTTATTGATTCATCTCAAGCATACTCCAGCAGAAAGGAATTACTGGTAACTCACCTTTAAAGAGAGGTTGATCATTAACATACATACCCCCTTATATCATAAAGAAAAATGCATGGTTAATAAGTGAGACCAAACAATACATTGAATGTATCTAGCCTTAAGGGTTTGTTTTGAAAGTACATTGTGCAAGCAGTAAAGTCATTTGATCTGTTAGATTAAATCCTGGTTGATTCATTGATCACATTTGTAACAAGGACCTACAGCTATTAAGTGAAATATCATTATCATCATCCTAGCTCATATTATCACCAACAGGCAGGAAAGGTGAACCACAACTATAAATGATATATTGACATCATCATCATAATTGAATAGGTGTTGTACTACAGATGTGTATTGTAGAAGAAGACATATTCCATCTACAATCTTCCTCAACAGATATGGACTTCTGATGAAGATAATACTAGAGACTGAAGTATATTTGAAGCCTTCTCAGCATTTTAATTTTGATCCAAAGATGCATCTTTGATTAGATAAGGCTAGTACAATGTATTCTATGAAGTGTCATTATCTTAATTTCAGTGTTATACAAGTGAAAGGAGTTTGTGCTTTGTATTGTATCAATTTACAGTGTATATTCAAGTTCAATAATCCTCAAAATTGTTCTCTCAACAAATCTTGTACACCAGTTTGGAGCAGCAAGGTATAAAGTCAAGAGAAGAAGGGCCTAAACACAACTCAGAGAGAAGAAATGAAAAGATAGATTCTACACTGAGAGATGAGCAACCCTTTGCCATTGATGTCAAAGGGGGAGGAAAAGCAAGCAACATAAGAAAGGGTCTTCTAAAAGGTAAGTAGAGGAAGTGTATTGCCATCAATGCCAAAGGGGGAGACTATTGCAAATGTTGTCATTGATGGCAAAGGAGATGGAAAAGGAGGAGCATCTGAAAAAGAAAAAATGCAAAGAGAGAAGAAAAGTAGCAGAGAGGCAGAGGCAACAAAGAAGTAGAAGAGGCATCTCAGACACCAGGAAGAAGTAGAGGCAGTAGTAAGAAAGCATAAAAGGAGCATAAAGGAGAAGACAGGCAGAGAGGTAGAAGAGAGGGAGCAGAGAAAGCATCAGACAAGGAAAAGAGGCAGCCTAGGCAGCAGATGAAACAAAGGAAGGAAAGGAATTCTGTGCAATTTGTATGTATTTGAATTGTGTGTTACTGGCAATCTAGTATTGATTTCAGGATAGATCGAATTTACTAAATAAAATTGCCATAGACTCCTGAACTGGCAGTATAGATCTACCTAGATGTAGTATAAGCTTTCCAGGGTATTACACATTGATGGTGTGACCACAGTGCTGTGCGCTCGAGTTTGAAGTTCGCATAAGGCTTTTATTGTAAAGGAAATCAGTGGAATTAGACCACAGAACTCAAACATAGGAGATTGGAACAAGGATGAGATGTAATTGAGGAGCTAGTCTCTAGTTGTTTATGCGATACTAATATCTAGTTTAAACACCTGTATCTCAGCACAGTTTGGAGTGAAAGGACAGTGAGGGGTTTGAGAACCTCCTACTCAACCTTCACGCAGTATTTAAAAGAGGAATTTCAAATCAACCGTACCGTCAAAAAAAAAGTGATGGCACTATTAGATGTGAAATCGACAGTCAAGGAGGGGAGTGGATTTGCAAGTTAGGCAGAGTTAAAATCGAGAGCAGAGGAGTGATTAATGAGACAGTGTTAATATTGATCCTACAGGTTTAAGTCTGAATGTAATAAGGCTTACATTTATAGTTGAGAAGATAGGGTAATTTGATGTTAATCATAGCATGTGAAGTTTTATGTTTAATTTGAAGAGAATCTCAGATTGGGACCCAATTATATATAGTAGAATCCACAAGGAATTCGGTCGATTCCTTCTCAAGAAGTGATAAACAGATGAGAAATGTGTTGAATCTCATGTATAAATGATGGTTGGAAATTTAAATGTGTGTACAGGCCTTTCGGATGGCATCGAAAGAATTGGATCATTGCGAGACTGTGTATCTTAAATAGTTGATGAATTAATTAGAAATTGACCTCAGAATAATCGTGTGTGTATATTGGAACATCGAGTACAGGGTGGATCGATACTTCCAAGCAGAGAAGTCAATGCGAAGGTTCTATGTGTGTTTACGCCTGTAGGAGACTGTGAGTGTGAGTTAAGTTGAAATGCAAATTGAGACCGATGGTAGGGAAGTGAAGAGGCTGGTCGATGTTGAAGGAAAAACGTGTCAAATTAAAGGAGAGAGGAACCTGAAGGCGGTTTGATGGACCAAGAAACCAGTGGTATTTTCGACGTTTGAAATGGTAAGTGGTTTCACCTTTTCGAACGCGATTCCATTGGTCGTTGGACATGTGGAAAAAGTGGTAAAGCCAAAACATCTTTCATCGCGTTTTTTTGGAGGGTTAAAATTCGGTTGTGGGAAAAACGCGATATTAGCTGTGACCATCCGATTGCCAATGCTGGAAGATCTACGGTAATCACACTTGCGTGATGTACGAAAATTAATTGAGGTAAGGAACTGTGGGTCCGATTCAAACGTATGTTGAAAATTGAATCATAAACCAAAGTTTAAAGCGAAATGTTGTGGGCCCGAATAACATTACATGCGGGCGTTTGGGTAGTTACCAAAGTTTAAAGCCAACCTTGTGTGACTAAATGAAGGGTGCATTCATTTCTATTTGCTGATTTTTGGTTTTAATTCAAGGTCGATATTTCACATGAGGTATAGAATGATAATGTGGTCAATATATATATGTGAACTATAGGACCAAATACATTCAAAGGCCGAGTCATATCAAAGTCGGTAAACATGTTATAACATTTGATTTGGGAAGCATGTATATATATATATATATATATATATCATGTAATAGAGCCATGGACATATGTATTTGATTATGGTGAGCATCATTGAGTTATTCGAATGTTAATTCGAATGGGCAATAGGACCCGATAGAAAGACAAATGTTAAAGGTGCGTTGGGTTTTTTGCTTAAATAAAATTCGAAGTACTGTGGGCCCGAAGTTTAATATATCGAGGTCTTTTTTTTAAAGAAGAGAAAAGATTTATTGTTGACCGGAACCAATATACCATATAAATGAATATGCAGATTAAAATATGGATGAAACCTGATGTATGGTTTTCGTAAGAAAAAAGGAATATTTGTATGGTGTAGACACATAATGGATTGATAAAGAATTATTATAGATATATAATATGTGTGAGAACTGAGACCTACGAAGAAGGATAACAAAGTCGAACGATTAATATTCATGAAATGGACCAATGTTATTTGACTATTGGGTTCTGACGATTGTGTTAAGAACAAAAAGGTAACTTTTGCATATTATTATTAATAATTGCCCAGATTTGGAAATAGCTTGGGTAAAATTTTGGGTTGCATTATATATGCATGAGACTTTGAGATTTATTTGGGACTAAACTTGGAAAAGCAGTTATATATACATCAGATACAAAATTGCAGTGAACAGGTGAATATGCACAGGAATGAAAATGTGGGTTTGACAAGTGTACATGCACAGGTGCACACAATTGCATTAAACAACAGAGTTATGCAGAACAGCTACTTAATAGCAGCAAAAAATAAAAACCAGCAAAGCCAAAGGCCAGAAAAAGGGCTGAGTGAAATTGATATATGTAACTGAAAATGTGAATGTAAATGTTTTAATTGATTTTATATTGTTTGTGATGCATTGGCAAGTCTCCAATAGGAAAACAAAACTCCACTATAAAACAAAAATTTGTATAAATTGCTATATTTTTTTGAATGAGCTGGACAAAGAAATGAGAAGGTAGAAGGCAAAGAGTCAGGGCTATTCACTTCAAATTCCTTGTGGGATACAAACAGTCATGAGGCAAAATCTATAAATGATATCACATTGATATGCATGAAGTTAGAATGAAATGAAGTAATTGAAATGAGAGAAGAAGGAGGAGCTGATAAAAGAACCTGAGAGAAAATCATGAGAATGATACTGAGCCAGATATGAAAATTTGGTGCAGTGAAGATGGTCGGAACGAGTTGATATCCGGGTAAATCGGCAAGTGTTTTTTTGGAAAGAGTGAGGAAGTTGACTTCCCTATCAGTTGTAGCAGTAGATGTGATTTCATTATTTAGAGGTAGGAAGCCTCTGTGCGTTGTAGCTGCTAGAAAATCAGGATCCTGGTGCTCATATCAAGTTGTATTTTGATAGAAATTGGTTGTAGCTGACCAAGGTTGGAGCCTCATGTAGGTCAGTGCCTGCAGAAAATTGATGGGAGTTGGAGCTGCCTTGCAAGTTGTAGCTTGCAGAATTGAGGTAGGAGCCTCCTGTAGGTTGGTGCCTACAGAAAATCAGTGGTGAGAGGGAGTTGGAGCTTGCCTTTGCATCACAACAATAATAAGATGTGGTTTTCTCCCTTTATGGGTTTCCACTTATATCTGGTGTCTCTGTGCATGATGTTGATGTGTTGATATGGTTTATCTAATCTTCTTAATACTTGCTTATCTCATATTAAGTCTGCTATTACATTATCTTAATACTTGCTGCTCACATTCTAATATTTCTCACATATTAAGTTGAACATGAAATGAAGGTGTAAATAAGTTTTAATGGAAAAGTTTTAAAAGTCCATGAATGTGTTAAACTAATTCACCCCACCTCTCAGTTTAACTAAGGGTTCAATAATATGTAGTCTTGTTTTGTTATCATGAATAAATGAATTGTAAAATCAAAAGTGGAGGTTGAAAGGATATTTTAGTTTCATATATTCAAATTTGTTGACTCTTACAAAGAAATGGTATTGATTTTTTCTTGTCTAGTTGGATAGTAGTCCATAACTTACATGTACAAGTACTTGGTTTATGTCATATACTAAAACTTGAATAAGAAAGAGATATTTCATATGGAAAAATTGATCTCTGAGAAGATTTCACACCAATTGTTGGAATTCCAAAAATATCAAAAGATTTTACCATATGAATTTACAGGGTAAGTTCCTTAGATCAAACACCAAATGTCACCTCTCACATACATATCATAGATAAGTACACCAATATTTGAAGTGGTTAAAACCCTCAAAGAGGGAAAATGTCCACGACCTGAGCCAACAAGGCCACTTCAGACAATTTATTAATGTAAAGAAATAAAATTTACATAAGCTTCTCTCATAAATGGTCACCGGACAAATGACCCTCCATGTGATTTAAACAGAGATCATGGACCAATTAGGTGTTAAGCCACATATCAAGTGTTGGTAATACTGAGGAGAGAATGAACCATCAGATCATTACATATCATGACCGTTAGATTATAAGTTACAAAATTACATAGTAAAGAAACACACTTTACCTAACTCTATGCTAGACCAAGTTATACTCAACTATTTCCTGTGTCGAAATATCCTAACATCCCCCCTTAAGAACAACTTGGGATAGGATTGAAGGATTTACAAAGATGACAAGGAAGGAGGCATTAGAGCCTATCACCCCTTAATGATAACTTTCCCAAACTCCAAGCATTGATCGAAGTTTGGTAAACTTCGCTTCTGTGAGATCCTTTGTAAAGATATCAGCAATTGATCATTGGTTGAACAATAGTGCACTTCAAGAACACGATCAAGAATGAGCTTTCTGAAGAAGTGTATGTGTAGCTCAATGTGTTTCATGCATTGATGCTAAAATTGATCTTTGCATAGCTGAATGGCACTCTGATTATCACATCAAAGTGTATTTGGTTGTTGCTGATGAAGACCAAATTCAGACAGGATCTGACAAAGCCACATGGCTTCCTTGTTGGCTTCAACAACACCATGATACTCTGCTTCTGCCAAAGAAAGAGAGATGACACTTTTTTTCTTATAAGACCATGTAATAGGTCTTGAACTAAGAGTTAATACATAACCTGCAGTAGACTTTCGATCATCAGGATCACTAGCCCAATCAGAATTAGTGAAACCATTGAACAATGGAGATGTTCTTGCACTGTAATGAATCTCGAATTGAACTGTACCTCGAATATATCGAAGTATTCTTTTAGCAGCGTTCCAGTGAGTTTCATGAGGTTTTTGCATAAACCGAGCAACAAGAACAATGACAAAGGAAAGTTCAGGATGAGTATGGGTTAGATACAGAATTTTTCCAACAAGTTGACGGTATGAGGTAGTATCAACTTCAGGGGAAGTACAAGCGACTAAAAGCTTGACTCCAGACTGAAAGGGAAAAGGGGCTGGCTTACAGTCTTCCATGTGAAAGTGGCGTATAATATCACTGGCATACTTTGACTAAGAAAGGGTAATACCTTCTTTGGATTGCAGGGCTTGAAGACCAAGGAAATAATGCAAGTGTCCTAAGTTTTTCATTTCAAACTTACTTTTGAGGTTAGAGTTCACATGGTTTATATGGTTGGGATCACTACGAGTAAGGATAAGATCATCAACATAAATTACAAGGATGATTAAGGACTTACCCACTTTCTTGGTGTAGACAGTGTTGTCGGAATGACATCTAGAAAATCCATTATCTAAGAGAAAGCTATAAATTTTGGCATACCAAGCCCGAGGGGCTTGTTTGAGACCATTAAGATACTTCCTAAGGTGAAAAACAAGGCTAGGGTCACTTTGGATAAAGCCAGGGAGTTGTTTCAGGTAGATTTATTCATGCAAGTCCCCATGTAGGGAGGCGAAATTAACATCCATATGATGGAATTTCCATTTAAAGGAGGCAGTAAGGGAAAGAACAAGGCAGATAAAATTCATTTTGGAAACAAAGGAGAAGGTTTCAGTATAGTTAATTCCTTTGACTTGTGAAAATACTTTAGCAACAATATGAGATTTATGCTTATCCACTTTTCCATCTGGTCTAAACTTTGTTCTGTAAAACCATTTTCATTTGACAAGTTTTCTTCCCTTTGGAAGAGGAAAAAGATCCCAAGTATCGTTTGCCAATAAGGAATGATATTCTTCATTCATAACTGCATCCAAATTTGGATAACCTTAAGCTTCTTCAAATGGTTTTGGATCAGGATTTTTTGGAACTTGAGCCAATAAGGAAGAGGCTCTGTCGAACTGAGAATGTGTATGACGTTAATCTGCAAGCTCACCTGCAAGAGAACCTGCTACATCCCGAGTAGAGCAGACCCATTTTGGAAGTTGTGGAGCTGAAGGAAGATCCCAAGGATGTGGAGGAGGATTTAAATCATCGTTTTCATCATCCAATCTAGAAGGAATGCTATCAGAAGTAGAAGAGATAGAGAGAGGTGGCACATATGTTGAGTCAGGCCCACAGGCCAAAGGTGCCACACTTTCCAAACTAGGCTCATAGGCCGATATATTTTCATCAAATTTTACATCTCTTCTAATGATTAAATTTTTGGATTTGGGTTGAAGAAGTCTATATCCTTTGAAATCTTCAGAATATCCAACAAAAAATCATTTTTCACTCTTAGGTTCTAAGGCTTTATGTTTCTCATCTGGAATATGGGCCCAAGTTTCACTTCCAAAAACACGAAAGTGACTTACATATGGTTTGATTGAGATCCATGCTTATTTTGGAGTGATATTCCTTAAAACCTTAGTAGGAGTGCGATTTACTATGTGATTTTCACATTTAATTTCTTTTGCCCAAAAATTAAGACTAATTCCTTTAGATTGAAGTATACAATTAGCCATTTATTTGAGTGTGATTCTTCCTTTTAGCTACACCATTTTGTTGTGGAGTATACAGAACAATATGTTGCAATTGAATACCATGCTTAGTGCAAAAGCTGATAAATTTTTTGTTAACATATTCTCCTCCATTTTCAGATCTTGACTTAAGAATTTGATGTCCAGATTGTTTCTCAACAAAGGCCTTCAAGGCCAAGAACATGTTAAAAACTTCACTCTTTAGTTTTAAGAAGTATACCCAAGTGCGTCTCGAAAAATCATCAATGAAATTTAAGAAGTACCAGTAGCCAGAGAATGAAACAAATGGAAGTGGACCACATAAATCACTGTGCACAAGCTGCAAAGGGGTTGAAGCGTCCCAAGAGGCACTTTTTTCAAAACTATCCCGATGATGTTTTCTGAGTACACAATCGGGACAAACACCATCTCGCCAAGATACCATAGGAAGACATGTAACCATATTTTCTTTACATAGAGTTTGAAGAAAGCGATAGTTTAAGTGACCAAATCGCTCATGCCAAAGTTTGATCACTTCATAATTATGAGCAACAAAAATGGAGGGAAGACATGATGACCCAAAGTTGTCAAAATTATACAACCTTGTGGAATCATCAACAATGCTAGTAGCTAAAATATGTCTAGGATCTCTTAGGTCCTTAATTCCAACATCATGAGGTGAGAATTCTACGGTTTTCCCTTCACATGAATGAGTTATCTAATAAACATATAGAATGTTGTAGAACAAGGTAGGAACACATAATACATAATTAAATTGACCTTTATCTAGATGAATAGTTCCAAAGCCTACAACACTAAGAGATCTATCATCACCAACATAAATATTTTTGGTGTTACAATCATTTAAAGAAGAAAACATGGCTTTATTTTTTTCCATGTGGTAAGAGTCTCCAAAATTGATCAGGTGATCATGTCCAAGTGAATAAAATGCTCAAAAATGGAAATGATCAAAAATGGTTGCAATCTGAATGACAGGAAAGGCATCATTGTTTTGAATCTTGCGTCGTGAACAGGACTCAAAACCGATGTCGCATGTGAAAGTTATGAAGGTTTGAAGTCTCCAGTAAACTCCATTTTTCAGTTGACCAAAGTTGAATTTTGAATTTGAAAAAAAATTAAAAAAAATTATTCCAAGGAATATTTTGGGAATATTACTTGGAATATTCCAAGCGAGCGAATAGAATGCTGACAAGTGGCAAGCTCTATTTGGATAATGGATTGACTGTTTATATGGCGGACAAATCGGAGCCTGCCATGTGACAAGCTCGGAGGTCGCCACATGGCCCCCAGGCCGGAGATAGAAGGCTCATTGTAAAAATATTTTATATCAGACATGAATCAAAACAGCGACCTCCCACCGATCAACATAGCGCCCCAACCAACTGGGCTACCGAGCAGTTCTTAACCATAGTGCGAAGGCATATGTATTTGTAGTTTGAAATAATGTATACCGTATACCACAGGACTGACGCTTGGAACCCTAGAGTTTAAAAAACCGCGTGGAAAATACTGCAATGGTTAACGCTAACCATTAACAAACATGTGACAGTGCGGAGTTGAAATTAATTGTAACGGTTTTAAAACTGTTAGGTCCGTGGTTAATCTTGCAGTTCCGGCAGAAGGCGACATGTGACCGCTCCTATCCGAAATTTAATGCCATCCCAAACAGTTCCACCTTATTTGGAGCGCATGCCAACAAATTTAGGGAAGATGCCACTGGGTAGAAATTTGTTTTGGTCATAACTTTCTCAATTTTCGACCAAATGAGATGAAATGTTAGTCAATTTTTGGTTTCTTGAGCATTATGGAGTGTTTGGGATAGGTTTTATAGTGAAAAGAGGTGTTCCTCAGCCATTTTTTCTTCAAGGAAGAGGAAAGAGCCACTACGGCCATCAGGGAGATGGAGCTATATTGGGTTGTACTTCACTGTTTGAGGTGAAACAAAAGCCATTTTTAGCTTATTTCTATCTTCTAAAGTCAAATTCACAGCTTTTTTTGCTTTTTTAGGCATATTTTTCACTGTTTAACCATTTTGAACAATTTAATAGAGAAAGGACACACCATTGGGGAGCCTTGGACCGAGAAATGTAGCCCAGGAGGGGTGAACTGCCTCATCATTTTACTATGTTATGATATGGTGAAGTTTATTTTCTATGTATTTCTATTGTGACATATTAAACATTAAATTTAAATAACAAATTCTCACACATAAACTCAGAAACATTTACCAAAAACACTTTGTTTAACTTGCAAGACATGCAGAATACTTTGCACACCTAATAAAATGGAAATGGATACTTTGCACAACATTTACAAATAGTTCCATTTTTAGATCAAAAATCAATGAGCCACTCATGAGAATGAGAAGAAGAATATAAATTCAATCCATAACCAGATCTTGATTCTTGACAACCACATGCAGAAAGTTCCATTCATGAAGATGAAGTTGAAGAGTTCTCCAAATGGATGTTGGGCTTCTTCATTACTGCTTCCAAGGCTTACATATTCTTAAAACATTTTGACTCTACGTGGCCATCACGATTACAAAAGTTTCAATGTCTATCTACCTTCTTCCCTTTGTTTTTATTTGACTTATGAGTTTGTTGAGTTTCTTTTTCAGCTTGCGCTTGAAATTTCTTAAGACCCTTGTTTGGTTTAGGACCATTCATTTTAGGATGTTTCTTCTTAGGATTCTTTGGATATGGTTGTTGTAGGACTGCTAAGGCTTTCTTAGAAGAGTTTCCAGTATTAATAAGACCAAAGTGTAAGAGCTTTTCTTGTTCTCTTATCAAAGAATCACAACATGCATCAAAAGAGGGGGACTTGTAGGCTGTTCCTTGAGAAATGAGGGCTTCTCTAGTGGAATGTAAGGTGGAAATAAATATAGAGTATGCAAGGCCTAGCTTAGCAAGAATGGAATAGATAAGACTACCATCATCCTTTTTTACCTTACAACCTTCTAAAATAAGTCTAAGGGTCTTGAATTTGGAAAAAAAAAATCTTTAATAGAGGAGAAATTATTGGGGTCCAAAGTAATCAACTCATTTTCAAGCTGGTGGGCTCTGATTTCTTTTTTAATACCAAAAAAAAAATATTTTTTTTTCATATCTTCAACAAGGGATTCAATTTCTTGGATATGAAATCTAAGATCTTGAGAAATGGACATTCTTATCAACCCTCATGCTTGATCTTGTTTATTTTTCCATTTACCCTATTTATCTGCACCACTAGGTTTAGATTCTTGTCCTCAGGATATTCTATAAATCCCTTTACTTCTAAGTAAGTCTACCATGTAGAATAACCATTGGAAATAATTGTTGTTAAGAATAACTAGGCATGCACTTTCCATTTTTAAAATTGAAGCTAAAAAGGTTGAAATTAACTGCTCCAATGGAAATATCTCAAAAAACTAAGCCGGTTAAAAAAAACAGCTCTGAAAACGACTTCAGGATGAAGAATTTATGTCTTTTTGAAGAAAAGTTGGAGTAGATGTTGAGTAGTTGCGTGATAGGTTGAAAGTTGATGATGAAATTGTACTTTAAAAAAAAATTGTCCCCCTTTTCCAAACTTAATATAATAGACTCATTAAAAAAAAAAATTGCTACTTTATGTGACTCACTTTTTATGATGGGTGAGAAACACTATTACATAAAGTAACTTTAAAACATAAATTACATGTGTTTTTAAAATAAAACCTTTTTTTTTTTAAATAATTTGCCAATTTTTTTTTAAGAAAAAGTAACTTCATAAAGAACTTTTTAGAAAAAGAAGCTTGACAAAGAGACTTGAACCCAAGACCTCTATTGTCATAGAGTAAATTTACATCAAGTGAGCTAGTAAAAGGATTCTATAATTGTTTGAAAGGAGGAAAGAAGTGTTTTTTCTTTTCTTTTCTCGGGTTGCGCGCCTTTTCCTGCAAAAAAAAGCGTGCAAACAAAAAAAAATACAAGCCTCACGATAGACCGTTAGATTTCCGATTAGTCCGTCTGGAAAATATATATTTTTCTCGTTATTTCTGATTTCCCGAGATCACACAAAGTCGCGGGGAAAGAGAATATGTAGCAAAAAAATCTCATCTTTCTGTTTGTGGTTTTCCAGATCCTACACAATGCAGAGAAAAGAGCATACATAGAGAAGAGGGTATAGATCCGGTAATAACAAAAAGGCTATAAATTGAAATAAACAAATGGATAAATAAATATAACTGCAAAAAAACTTTATACCTCCAGATCTAAAATGACATAACTTGGGAAACCGGAAACCTTTTCGCATGAAACGAAAAGAGTTCCTCATTGTAAGAGACGATATAGACATAATAGAGCAATTATCTCGGCCAAAAAGTGGTCAGAAGTAGTAGATCTGGAAAATGACATTCGCATGCAGTCAAAACGGCTTTAGATTTGGATCAGAAAAGGATGCGGCCCTCAAAACAACTCTGATACCATGTAGGAATTTACAGGGTAAGTTCCTTAGATCAAACACCAAAGTTCAGTGCTCACAAATATATCACAGATCAGTACACCAATATTTGACATGGTTAAAACCCTTAAAGAGGGAAACAATCCATGACTTGAGCCAATGCAACACTTCAGGCAATTTATGAATATAAAGCAAGAAAATTTTCATAAGCTTCTCTCATAAACAGTCACCAGAAAAATGACCCTGCTTACTCCTTAAATAGAGATCATGGACCAATCAGGTGTTAAGCCATGGATCAAGTGTCAGTAATACTGAGGAGAGAATGAATCTTCGAATCACTACATGTCGTGACCATCGGATTATAAGTTACAAATGTACATAGTAAAAAAACACGCTTTACCTAACTCTATGCTAGACCAAGTTATACTTAATTATTTCCTATGTGTCGGAATATCTTAATATTTACATCATATTTTATTTCTTTTCCTTTTAATAAGACTAAAAAAAAAATTTAATAGCCTAATTTTTATTAACTAGAAGACTCAGATAGTGTATTTATGGTACTTGCTACTTTGGAGGCACAAAGACCATTTTCATTAGTTTGAAATTATATATTTCTCTTTGAGAATAATTAGATAAATAATTCTAGGAAGGGAGCTTGATTGTTTTTTTTCCTACTTGGTTTACATTCCCCAAAGATTGATGACTGCTACGTCTATGAAATATTTGTAATAGGCAGATCCACCCAAAGGGATCATTTCCTTCTAGTTCAATCACACAGCCTAACCTTGAGGGTGTTGAGAGAATTGGACCCATCCCCTTAATAACAAAAGTTTCTTTAACAACGGAGACTTGACCAATTGAGATAACTCTTGGGGCTAGGGAGCTTGAGTTCTTGGCCTTTGAAGGAACAAATTTTCTCATAGGAAAGAGATGATTTTTAAATGAGGAAGGTTATAGTTATGTTATATTGTATAGTCTTGAGGGAAGCCTCTGTATATGTGATTTATTCTTGTTGGCTAAGATTAGCAAACAATATTAAAAATGGGCCAATTTCATTTGCCTTAAGAAGATATTTGAAAGGAAATAGAAGTTAATATGCTCGTTTAAATTTTTATCCTTTCCCTTCTCTACTCAGTTGAGTAAACATGTAAAAACACCATTCAATACAAGGTTGAGTTAGGAATGCATATGCTAATAGAGATATGAGATTCGTGGTTTGACCAAAGGATTTCTCTATGGAACAAATCATATTTTCCATTAAAACATCATAGGCTTTAAATAGATGTAACATATAATAGAGAAGAGGGTGACAAATTATCGAAGCATTATCCATCATCACAATTGCCCTTTTCTAGATTTTCCACACTGTATTTTGAGAGAAACAAGAGTATCTTTCATGCAAAGTCTTATTAAGCATAACACAAAATAAAAGACAAGAAAAAATAAAGAAATAAGACCAAAAGGACAAAGCAAATGAAGGATTGGACTAAAAAGAAACATGCAAGACAAGCATGAGAAAACAAAGGGAAGACTAAAGAGAGAAAATGTAGGATGAATGTACAAGGGTGACTAAAATTTAACTAGACCTACTCCTAACCTAACCAACTAGAAGGCCAGGTCTAAGTGTAATGAAATTTTCAATGTATCCACCAGAGTTCCCGACCTTTTTTATTGAAATGTTGATCATAAAAACCTTGAAGGTTGATTTCGAATGTATATTCATCTGTGTTTTTAGTTTTTGCAATCATTGAGAAATATCAAATCTTATTATTAGCATTGGGGCTTTCCAAGTGGGATTTATACAACCATTCAATGATTGGATCTTTATATTCAAAACAACCAATTTTAAAACCCTTCGACTCATGAGAAAATAAATTTCCAGTTAACACATACTAATCACAAACATAATATCCAGTATTATGATCGTATCAGCCAATTAACATAAAAGGTTCTCGATTCTCTATTGGTTCACTTTGTATCCAATTACATGCAAAATAAACAATATGAAAGCTTAGGACATTGAAAACTGCAAAAACTGACTTTAGAAGCAAAAAGGCTGCTATATTTTTTTTCGTAGCGTATTCCTAGCTTTAAGCCCGAGGAACGCTACGAAACTGTGTAGAAACCCAAAAATTTCCTATTTCAAAATTGTCTTCAAAAACTTACCTCTAGCTGCAAAATCTTGATTTTCTGCATGTAATGAACCCTCTAAGGCATATTCAATCTCAAATTATTTCTCCTGTGGTGTTTCCTCCTCATTTATGATCAGTTGAGCTATAGGCTCTTCCACCACTGTCATCTTTAAATCTTTCTTTTCCAATTTTTCATGAATCAACTCCAATTGCTCTTGAAGATCTTTCACTTGGTCCTTCAATGTCATATTTTTGGATTGCAAGTGCAAGTTTACCTTTTTTATTTGCTTGACCTCTCTTATTAGTGGCTCAATCCATTTTATTAATTTTTCTGTATTGTCCAAGGTCTTTGAGACACTTGTGACTCGATCTTCCCAAATCTTCCTCATTTGTTCAAACTTCACTCTTTGAGCTCTATTCTTCTTTTCCTCTTTCCTCAAGACTCATATCTCTTCACCTGCCTCTTTTATCTATTCCTTAAGGGTTTCAAATTCTATTTTTTTAGTGATTTTCTCTTTACCCTTATTTTGTTTGATGACTAATTCTTCTTTTTCAGGTGAGGAGAGGTCTATGATGCTTGGTGGTGGCTAAGCAGTGTCACTGACCTTCAGAGTCTCTTTGCTGCTTTCCATGACCTTTCTTGCATGCTTGGTCATTGGCTTTCTAGATTGAAACATGAAACCAACATCATCACTTGTAAACTCTAACTTTTTAGTTGTTTTTCCTTTCTTTAACTTTCTTTCCCCATCTTCAACATATTCAGCTTAGACAATGGGAGTTTCTTCAATATCAATTGCATGCAAGATGTTCTCTAAGTTACCTTTAACCACTGTTTGGCTCCTAGTAACTCTCTTGCTGCCATGTTTGCTAATTTTTGGCTTGTGTTTTGCAGGTGTAGCTTTTGATGTGTCAATCTTCTGAAAAGGCTCTATCTCCATGCTCACTAGTTCTACCTGCTCTGCCACTTTTGGTGATGAAATATCTCCAGGTTTGGGAACTCTTTTAGGAGTGACAACATCGACTTCAAAACCACTCATGAATATAATGGATTTCCAATATCTGCCTAATTTCTTCAACTCCTCTAACACCAACAAATTAATCAAACCATGGTGAAAGAGAGAAGTTTCATTTCCTTATTTTTTAACTTGGACCTTATCTGAAATTTTAGTTAGACTTCTGTATAAGTAAAAGGGAAAGTCAAGAGACCTATTACCCAAAAAATGAAGCAGAAGCCTAAGGTGGTAGGAGTAGACCATGTGAAACCTTCCTTCACAGGTGAATTACTTCTGAATGATTAAGAGCAGCTTTGAGTAGTTTTCCTTCATGTATCTCCTTGGGATAGCATTTGTGAGATCAATTTCACTATGCTCTGGTTTGATGAATTCTTCGCAGTCCTACATGGTGAACTTGATGCCTTTGAACCACTGTTCCCCTCCACTAGGGATTCCAGTTGCTGCTAAAATGTTGTCTAGTGTTACTGTGAGGTTTAGCATTCCGACCTTTGAAGCTGTTCCAGTGAAACTATTAGCAAACTCCTTGGAAACTTGTAGATGACAACCTTGTAGCCTTTGGTAGAATTGCAAAAAACCTGTCCTTCTGAGTACCTCCAAGGTAGTTGGGTCTTCATTTAACAAATTCATGTCCATAGGCTCATACCTATGACAGTGACCACCTTTATTGGTCTTCTTCCTTACATCCATGGTGACTTTATATCTTCTCAGGTTCGCTTGATTGATGACACCTACAACCTTTGAAAATGCTAGCAACTTGCTTGGCTCGATGAAGCAACTTTCCAGAACTCAATAACATGAAAATATGAAGCGAAGAATGAAAAAAATATTTAATTGGGTAATTTTTTATGGTTTCAATGAAAACTCATGCCTTAATGATGACTCATGCATGCTAAAAATGGTTATGATGACCTCAGACATGACCTTTGTACTTTTAAATTAACCCTAACACACTCGAATGGCATCCACCTTAACTCCTCCAATGATGAACTAACACTTCACCCCAGGTTTGACAAGACAGATAGGAAATTTTTTTTTCATAGTGTAGCTAGTTCATTTTCTGACAGTTTCTCTATGAAACTATTAGGCAGTTTCGTAGCAAAAACTGTTATTTCACAGTGTAAAACGCTACAAAAAGAGGTAAAACTGGTTAAAGTGTCATTTTTGAATTTAAACACTTGTGAAATGAAATATGACACCTAATGATGACTGATGGGACATGATATGACCTAAATGGGGGTGACCTTGAACCTTAGGATAGGTTTAAACATGTAAAAAGAATAAAATTTTCCTATACCAATTTGGAAAAAGGCTTAAGGAGACCTTATCCTTTTGAGAAGTGTACTGTATGACCATGTCAAGTAATGTTTCAAATTTTATGAGTGATAAGACAACCCTTGGTCTAATACAAGTGATTCACATCAAAAGGGGCTAACCAACAATAATCCTTTATTTGATAAGGAAGTCTATCTTGAGGATTAGGAAGATTAACTTGGAAACACTGAAAATCCTTTAAGAAATAACTCACACAAAGTGGATGAATGTTAAGGAAATAATTATGCATGAAAATATGGATCCAAATTAGTTTAGATATCTCAACATGATTGTGAGAACCTAACATAACCATTATTATGGGCAGAAGTTCCTTGACTTCCAAACAGGTGTTGGAGCAGGGTCCCTTAGGACTGCATTTTTGGGATTAAATAATAGTATTTTTTTAGTTTTGAGTCATGTGTGCTAAGAAATCTAGATTCAAGGGGCTTTTGGGTGGGTCAAAGTCCCTTCATAAGTTGTAATGGGTCAGAGGGTAAATCTAGGAGTCTCAAACCACAGTTTGAGGACCTTAGTATGAGCATAGGATAAGGTATAAGTAGAAGTTTAGATCGAGTCAGATAAGTAATTTTTGGATGAAAATGAATGAATGTTGATCTGAAGTAAGTTTGTGTTAACTATTTGTGTCTGAAAAGGCCCTTGTTGGCTGTGTGTGCGGAGACCTTAGTTCGGCTGTGTGCGGACCCCGTTGGCCGTGTGCACAGGTAGATCTGAAGAATTGTAAGGGTTTATGTGAACAACTGATGAATAAATATATGTTTTGGTGAATATGAGTATCAAATTCATCTGTGAATTACTATTTGTTTTGTCTTTTCATATAATTCCTGTTACTTGTATATGATTTATGTTTACTGTGATTGGATCAGATCTCGTACCTGATTTACGGTTAATAAAATATAATTGCATAGATCTATTGATGTAAACACTGAATATTACATTGTTAAAACAATTAAAGAGATTGAAAATATACTTTCTATGCGCACACGCAAGATTAACCTATATTAATTAACCTAGGGTTTCTGGTGCGCAAGTCGGTCTGTGTAGTAAAATAGATCTGAAGATGCCCACTTCATTTAATTATCTCTCAGGGTGTGGAAACCTGGTTCCACCACCCCCCCATACTGCTTCAGGTGAGAATTTGGCCTATGCAAGTAGCACATTGCCGAAAGGGCTAGTAGTAAGAGGGTTTTGTTGGTTATGTGCTAACTTTGAACCTGGGTCAGGACCCCTTAAGCCAAAAAATGGTTTCGTTGCCGAGACCAAGATAATTTTGAGAGAGATTAGATGTTGTGGCAGCCATCGAATACTAAATTAGAAGACTGGTTTGAGAAAAATACACGTGAATTCTCTGTCAAGGAGAAAATAAGTAAGAATTTGTTTGCTGAAGAGTGGGAACAGAAGTATATCTTCATAGAGATCCACCAAATATTCTTTGTGACTTTTGCACATGACTTACAAGAGTGGTTATTAAGGTTAGCTGAGTTTTAGACCTTCTGGAAGGACGATAAGATCACTTAGTAGATGGATGAGATGATCCAACAGTTAGAGCAAACTAATAACTCCATCACCCACACTGTAGACCATTGGGTTGACAACATTCTAGGTGGGTTTGTAAAATAGTTTGCAGTAGATCAATTTTTGTCATATTCTGAAGCAGAAAGGAGTTTCTTCAAAGGACTGAGAGGTAAGTTCATACGCTCTCTGCCTTTGCTAATTAAGATTATATTGTGTGAAAAGGGTATTATTTGTAGTCACACCGAGTGAATGACCCCAAACTAAGTTGAAACTACGTGTATCAAAAATTACTTTTGGGTTAACTAGGGAGGAGACAGATCTAGATACAGCCCTCTCAAAAACTCGCCTAATAGTGATATAGAGAGTGGTGAGGCTACACCCCCCATAGGTAGCCCTCCAGCCACCCCACAGTCAAACTCACGCATGGGTAAGTCATCCCCTACCCCACCTCTACCACCACCAAGAGGCGATATGGATGCACATATGAAGCTACCCACCTTCAAGGGTGTGAGAGATGAATCCATGGAGAGATTCTGGTTTGTTGCAAATGCAGTATGGATTACGCAAAATGTCAACATTGATGTTGTCAAGAGGGCACAACTAGCTATGGAATTTGAAGGTCATACGTTGGATTGGTTTATGGGATATTTGGCTCAAAATGTTGACCCTACTGTTGATGAAATCAAGAAGGATTTAAAACAACAGTTCAAAAAACCAAAGTCCTACTCACAATGTGTAACAGATCTGAAAGAAATCTAACAAGAACCAAATGAACCTGTTTAGGAGGAAGATCAACGATTAAGCACACTATCATTGATGGAGGATCTATCTATGATGATAAGCAACATAAAGAATGGCTTATTACCATGCTCCTGCCACACCTGCGTGACCCTCTGAATTAGTAGAAAATTGATTCTCAAGCAGAGGCTCTTGAAGTTTCCATAAAGTTGGAAGCCATGCCCAGAACTGATGACCAATTTGGAACTCTAAAAATCCAAAATCAGTTAGAAGAAATGCACTTGGAAATTCAGAACCTGCGCAGAGATGGAGGGAAATAAGTCGGTGCAGATGTATGGTGTATACAATGTAAGGGTTCCTGTCACACAAAATATCAGTGTACCTTGCTTCAAGATTACATGTAAGTGGGAGAACCAAATACCTTGCGACCCAGGGATACTGTAGGACGAAGTGATACTCCGACATTGTGGTGTGCTAACTATGAAGTGGCTGGATGACATGACACAAACCATTTCCCTCGATTAGGAATTTATGTACTAGAATTGACGCATAAATGGTGTTTTTTTTGCTCTTTGGTTGGCCATGGTGAGCACAACTACTGCATATTTGATATTATGATAGAAAATTCCAACCTCTATAGAGTGCAGGCCAACCCATATTCACCAGTATCCCCCTCTGGGCATGCTAGATCTCCAGCCAGAGGAAGGGGAGGCGGGAGTGATGGATGTGCAAGTCATGGAAGAGGACAACTGATCTGCTACCACTGTGGAGATGCTGGGCACTTTGTGTGCGACTGTCTGAACCCTATGCGGAAATATTGTAGGTATTGTAAACAGTTTGATCATGTTATTGAAGATTGTTCTATTTTGATTGCTAGAATGCAGGAGAAGAAACAACATACACCAACACAAAATACACAAATGGTTAGAGCTAAGTAGTGGGATGATGATCCGAGTGTAAACATAATTACAAGCAGTGGTTTTTCCACTGGAGGAGATGAGGGAAAGAAGGCTGATGCAGAGCCATCGATCAGGAAGGCTTTTGAGAATAAGGAAGGACTCAACCTGCAGAAGGAGAAGGAGACTTTTGTAGAAGCTAGAAAGGATTTTGCTGCTACAGGCACATCCACATCCAAGTCAATCACATAAACAAAGATCGATGATGAAGTCAAGCCCTTTTTGAAAGCATGCATCAAGCTATTGCGTAACCAGAAAGTAGTAGAAAACCTTTAGGCTCTCATAGATAGCTGCGCAGATAAGGAGTTGCCTCGGACTGAGAGCAAGGTTGTAAACAAGATCTACAAGAATAAGAAGAGAACTAGTTGAGAGATGCGCATGACCATGCAAATTGGAGAGTATGAGATGGATCGGGTCATTTTGGACTTGAGATTTGATGAAAATGTTCTACCTAAGAAGACCCGAAAGAAGATGGGTGAACTAAAGCTGGAATCGTCCACCATTCAGCTATGCATGGCCAATCAACATAAGATTATTTCACTGGGGAGACCCCCATAGGTTTTGGTAGATATTGCTAGAGTAAAGGTACGCGCGGAATTTGAAGTAATACAAATTGTGGATGATACAGACCCCTACCCCACAATCCTAGGGCTGTATTGGGCCATTGACATGGGGGGCATCATCAACTTGAAGTGCAGGAGTATGATCTTTGAAAAAAATGGTACTCGGTTTATAGTACCTTTGGATCCTATGGAAGGGGAGAGATATATAGAACTAGTGCATGACGAAGACGATGTTTCCCATATCTACAATTTGACTGCACGAGATGAGGATTAGATCAACCCAACTGTTGATGGGATGCTGAATTGGGAAAATAATAGATCATTTTTCTCTGAATCGGATGGGGAAATGGAGAATTGGAAGAATCTCCTACATGATGTTTCTGTGCCGCGTTGCCCCAGAGTCACTAAAAAATTGTGATGCATCTCCTCAGAGGTATGGGAATTACCCTATTTTGACGGTTCTAGAAATGTTGTTTTATTTTTAATAAATTAGAAAAGGTTGTCCTGAAAGAGCAAAGGTTTTGGGCACTCAATATCCTTGCCATGCGCGCAACTCCAGCACGTTGGTGGGATACGCACAAGGGGAACTTTGAGTATTGGGAGGAATGCAACATAATGATGTGGTTGCGTTTTGAGCAAACCACTGCCCCACCGAATGAGATTTTTGGTGGTCGAGGTGATCCACGCAAACACCTAGCTACATGGATGGAGGTTTGGGATAAGAAGCCCAGGGCCAAATGGGTTCACATGTTTGTCCATATGTTGGGACCAATCCCTACTGCATGGTATTTGGAAACAGAGCTGCACCAAGGGACTATGAATTGGATTACAATGAGTGAAAGATTTCTGTTAACCTTTGGCATGGCCATGGATCAGAGGGACTAGATGAAGCCCCGTAGGATATAGAAGCAATTTTCTTTGATGATTCTTGACCTCTAATAAAATGTGTTTCACCAGCATGGGAAGCGAAGATGCAGGATATTTCCAACTGCATAAATCTATCAGTGGAAGATAACGATGAAGATCCGATAAATATCAATATCCCATAATCTGAGGGGGAGCACATAGTTGAAGGACCCTTGTTAGGAATGATGGATGTGATTAAGCCTTTAAAATTAAAGGAAGTCAACATTGGGATGAAGGAACAACCCAAGTTAGCCAAAATAGGATATTATTGGGATGATGACACAATGGGAAAGGTTGTGAAGCTATTGATAGAATATCAGGACTTGTTTCCCACGAGGTTTTTTGAGCTCAAAGGAATTGCTGGAGAATTGGGAGTTATGAAAATAACTCTGAAACCAGATGCATGCCTCGTCAAGCAGTGACCATACTAGTTAAACCCAAAATATAAGTAGAAAGTGAAGGAAGAATTGGAGAAGATGGTTGTTGCACGAATCACTGAGCCTTTGAAGTAGTCTGATTGGGTGAGCCTAATGGTTTTTCAGGAAAATAAGACTATGAGAGAAATAAGGATTTTTTTGGACCTGGGAAAACTAGATGATGCATGCGTACATGACCCCTTCCCTACTCCATTTTCAAATGAGATATTGGAAAATGTGGGAGGACAAGAGACCTACTCTTTCACTAATGGATTTTTGAGGTATCATCAGATCAGGACTACGCCAGAAAATCTAAGTAAGACCACTTTTGCAACAGAACGAGGATCCTTCCAATGCACAATCATCCCTTTTGGGCTGAATAATTCACCTGCTATCTTCTCGCGCGTAGCAGTATATGTATTCAAGGAGTTCATGAATTTTTTTTTGTAAGTTTACTTTGATGATTGGACTATGTTTGGACTGCTAAAGAAGCATGTGTCCAACCTGCATATGATGCTCGACACTTGCAGGAAGCATCAAATCTCTCTTAACTTGAAGAAGTGTATATTTTGTGTTCCTTTTGGAATATTTTTGGGGCATATTGTTTGTCAACAAGGGTTGATGGTAGATCCAGCCAAGATTGCAATTATTATCAACTTGGAGGTTCCTTCCAATGAGAAATAGCTGCGCTCTATTCTGGGACACACGGGATATTATAAAAAATTCATTCAGGGCTATGATCTAATCACTGCACCCATGGAGAAATTGCTAAAGAAATATGTGTCCTTTTTACGGGATGAGGAACTTCAAAAGAGATTTGATATGTTGAAGGACAAAATGGTTACTGCACCTATTTTAATATTCCCAGACTGGTCCAAGGTCTTCCATGTGCATGTTGATGCATCCGGCATTGCACTTGGAGTTGTCTTAGCGTAGCTAGGAGTAGGAGAAATTGATCACGTCATTGCCTTTGCAAGTATAAAGCTCTCTAATGAAGAGCGCAACTATTCAACCACAGAGAGGGAAGGATTGGCTATGGTCTACACTCTGCAGAAATATAGGCATTATCTGCTAGGAGGGCACTTTAAGATGTTCACTGACTAATTTTATTTGAATTACTTGGTCAACAAACCAATGTTGGAGGGAATATTTGTAGATGGTTGTTGCTATTTCAAGAATATGATTTTGAAATCATTTTTAATCCTAGAATATTGAATGATGGACCTGATCACTTATCACATATTAAGAATGGCGAAGAATTGTCCAGTGTGGAGGAGGGACTACCTGATGCACAATTTTTAGCCATTAAAGTGGTCGATGAACACTCTAAAGATATCATTCAATTTCTACCTACTGGTAGTGCGCCTGCTGAATACTCAGTGAAATAAAAGAAGGAATGGGTTTCACACGCAGATGACTTTACACTGATTGCTGGTCAACTGTAAAAGTTGGGGGTGGATGAAGTATTAAGAAGGTATGTTTTAGAACATGAAAGACAAGACATCTTGGCTTAAGCTCATTGGGGAGTGACAGGAGGCCACTATGTAGGGAAAGCTACTACGCAGAAGGTGTTGCATGCTAGGTTATGGTGGCCCACACTGTACAGTGATGCACATGCATATTTTTGAGCTTGAGATGCATGCCAAAGAACAAGGAAGCCCTCGCGTAGAGATGAGTTTCCATTGCAACTGTCGATGGCCCTGTATGATTTTTATAAATGGGCCATAGAATTTTTTGGACCTATTAATCCTCCTGGGAAAAGTATTGGCGCATGTTACATTATCACTACAATAGATTATGTAACTAGATGAGCAGAAGCCAAGCCAGTAAGATATTGTACTGCAGACACTCCTGCATAATTTATTTTTGAAAATATCATGACTAGATTTGGGTTCCCAAAGATATTTATGAGTGCTTAGGGTACGCACTTTGTTAATGAGACCATTGAAACTCGGACAGAGGAATTCCAGATACATCACCAAAAGAGTACTCCCTATCATCCTCAGACAAATGGTGTGGTGGAAGCCTTTAATAAAATCTTGGAGAATGCGCTCATAAAGATCTGCAATGCAAACCAGAATGATTGGGACATGCACATCCCTTCTATCTTATGGGCTTATAGGACCACATGCAAGGAGTTGACTGGTAAAACACCATTCAGGATGGTTTGTGGCCAAGAAGAAATCATGCGAATGGAATACTTCATCCCAAGCCGTCACATCACAATATTCACTAATATGGTTGAACCAGACATCATGGAGGAACGTATAACATAATTGGTTGCATTAGAGGAGGATCGGCTTATTGATAACTTTCATCTGCAAGTGCAGAAGGCACATGAAAAGGCCTTGCATGATAGGCACATCCGGCAAAAGGCATTCAATGAAGAAGATTTAGTTTTGTTCTATGACAGTCATTTTCCGTGCCACCCAGGGAAGTTGAGAAAGTATTAGTTGGGGCCGTATATTGTGAAGGAGATTACTAATGGAGGTGTGGTGTCTTGGCCAAGTTGTGCGGCGAGAGTATTTCTGAGTACATCAATGGAAGCCAACTAAAGTCGTATAGGGATAACCCCGTGCCTACCAAATGACTATATGGCTGGATAAATGAAACCCACTTTTCTGCGCACTACACAAAGGACATACGTAGGCAAGTGCGACATGAGCGCAGAGGTTGTGCACGACAGGAAAAACTAGCCATTGGAACAATAACTCTAGGTGAAAAATCAATTTTACCGTTGGATGGAGCGGGTTTTATCCAATTAATGAGGAGATATTATGAGATTTTTTACTGTATTTATGGGGATAAGGTGCCATTAATGAAGTTCTGATCGTTTTTACCATGGATCACCTTTAAAATTAAGGAAGTGAGTCGCATTCCGTTCCTTTTTTGTTTGAGTGAATTATGATCTGAAATTATCATTGTGCACTATATGTCTGGCTGTGAGACCCCCACATCCGACGTAAGCAACCCTGAGTTTATCTTCAAACCAAGAATTATGGCCACTAACCCCGCTACTAAGAGCACACCGTCGGAAGAGAAATCAGTGACCATCACAACATCTACTAACCGGGGCTCTAAAGAAGTCCATGAAGTTATCCGGAAGTGCATGAAGTAGTAGCCACACCTGCGAAAGGAAAGGGTAAGGTGAGCAAGGGATCATCCTCAAAGTCGCAGACATCCCCTAGATAGATCATGTCCTTGTGCTAAGCGTCAAAGGATAGGTCTCCTATAGGTGACCTGACGAGGAGACCCATGACCGCGACTGAGGAGGCTACACTCTTTTTTGAGCCCATATCGTGGCTCCCAAAGTATGTGAGGCCGCACACACCCTCTATGAAGGCACCAAAGGATTTGGATACGGTGCGAAACTACTTGTAAATTCCACTGATCCCAGAGGCGGTCACATTGGAAGGGGATATGTTCAAAAAGATCCCTTTGGCACAGTTTGATGACTATGATCTGGAAAATGAGAAGACATTCCCTAAAATGGCACTAGAATTCTACCTTGAGCACATTGTATATGTGGAGTCATAAAAGTAGAGCCCATGCCTTGGGTGCGTAGATTGAGTAATGTTGGAATTATTAATTTGTTGAGTATTCCTCACTTCGGCAGATATCCCAACACATATATATGTGCGTGCCAGCTGCTGGCATTGGTGCACGATGGGTGCCTTTGGATCCATAACAGAATTCCAATCAATTTCACACTAATCCACCGAATCACCAGCCTACCAAAGAAGGGACCCAACCGTATGGCTAATTATGGCAAGAGCCAGGAGCTGAAAGTAGTCGCGAAGGTCAAGAAGGACTACAAGGTGGGATGTGATACCAAGGGCTTCCTGGTGTAGTAGCTTGATGATCCAGCGGTGCGCCTTAGAACCTTAGTGCTGGGCTGCAAAATGATGCACAAATGTAGGCCTAAGGTGGTCCCTACGCATGTCATCACACTGGAAGGGCACTACGAGAAGGGAGTAAGCTTTAATTGGTCACAATTACTCTACAGTGAGTTCCTAGGGAACGTGTGTGAGGCACAGGAGGAGGGGGAATTTTTTTTCTACTCCTGGCTGCTCTTTCTCATCGCTTTAATTAGGTGGTAAACACTAAAGTATGCAGTCCTTGTGGATGTGGAGCCTTGTATATTTGAAGGGGTGCGCTACACCAACTTGTGCGAATCAATAGATCCAAAGCGCAGAATGGAGAAAAGCTCTTTTGGGTCTTATTCAAAGGAGCATTGGCCACAACTATCCACTTGCAGCCCCGGTCGTCCCCTGCTACACATTACAAGTACAAGGCTATTTCAAAGTTCAAGTTATCGATGCACAATGTACAGATCTAGGCGCACAAAGATAGGGTATGGTAAAACCTACCCTACATGGTGATAGAGGCCAAGATCGACTAGGTCATTGCAACTTGGCCTGATGCATGGGAGACTAGGCTAGGCTCCGCCCAACCTGTCATGGCCTCAATATCCGAAAAAGAGACAATAGATGCCGCCAAGGAGAAAGAAGCTAAGAAGGGCGCTGAGAAAAAAAAGGAGAAAGAAGCAAAGAAGGAAACCGAGCCAGAGTTGGACGTTGATATCGGTGGCATAGATGGTAAAAATAGCACTGAAGCAGAGTCCCCTAGAGGCACTAAGCGTAAAGATGAAACTCCTAAGGGTGCACACAAGCAACAAAAAATCTCGAAGACAGGAGGCACGAAGGAATTCACCCTCATAGAGGATGACCTAGATAAAATAACATATGTGATCACATCTACCTCTGAGGATTGATGGACTGCACTAGAGGAGCAGTACAAATTTGTGGTACAGGCAATGCAAACTGGGTTGCAGGTACTTCAATTGAAGACATACATCATTCAAGTGAGCGTTTCTCAGGTGAGGCTGGATCAAGCAAGGGCGAGTAACAGGCTATTTATCAGCACAACAGACAACCGAATCTGCCCCTTTCCTAGAGCTGCAGACACCTTGGAGCATCCCACTCTGTGCGTGCAGGTCTAGACATGCTCAGAGATCAACATTGACCTCTCCATGCTTCCCAATGGCAAGTTTCATGCCATCCAGAATATCATCACGGACGTGCTGCAATGCAGAGAGGTGCGCATGCACTAGCATCTCACAGAGGCCGAGCAGAGGATTGCAACGCGAACAGAAGAGTCTCTACAAGGGCAGAAAACTCAGCGAGCAACGATGTCCCAGTGCATAGAGTAAGAAAGCTTGATCGATTGCCTCTATGGTGACCTTCCCAAATTTTTGATCCCTACCTATGTTGCACCTCAGGCCAAGATAGAAGGATTAGTGGCTGCCCTGAAGGCTTCCCACTCAGAAGTGCAAGCAGTTAAGGTAGATTTTGAGCAGCATATCGCGAAGTTACAAGCAAAGATCCAAACCGAGACTCCACCTGAAATACAAGTGCAGTGCCCTGCCTTGGTCAAAGAAGCATATTATAGTATTACAGCAACACTCACCAAGGGAACTGAACTCTTGGACGCAACGATGGCCTTGTGGAATTTAGTACAGACCGATTCACTTGTTCGTAAAATTTTACAGGAACTGCACGCAAAAGAGCAGACATTCAATGAGTTTCAGGAGGCATTTCCCACACTTGTGCCTGCTCATAGAATGACGCAGTTATAGATGAGCAAGGTGCTGCACGACGACGTTGAAGATCTATGGTGGGAGAAGCACATCCTAACCACTCACATGAAGTCGTGGGCGGATGAAGTAATGAAGATATCGCAAGACCTAGATGTTGCTGTCAAGAACCTGCCAAAGTATGAGTCTTGCAATAGAGGGGCTTACCTCTCAGAAGTTGGTGGACATGGCTCAAAGTGATATTGATCAAAGCGCGGGCGTCCTTGTGCCCTTTACCACCATCATCGAGGAGCTTAAGACAAATATGAGGACCTCAATGCCTCTGCGACTCGGGACAAGTCACAAGAGTGTGTTGGGGGACTGTTGGAGCAGGGTCCCTTAGGAACACATTTTTGGAATTAAATAATAGTATTTTTATAGTTTTGAGTTGTGTGCGCTAAGAAATGCAGATTCAAGGGGATTTGGGGCAGGTAAAAGTCCCTTCATGAGTTTTAATGGGTCAAAGGGTAAATCTAGGAGTCTCAAACCACGGTTTGAGGACCTTAGTATAAGCGCATGCTAAGGTATAAGTATAATTCTAGATCAAGTTGGATAGGTAAGTTTTGGATGAAAATGAATGAATGTTGATTTGAAGTGAGTCTGTGTTAAGTGTTTGTGTCCGAAAAGGCTCCTTTTGGCTGTGTGCACAAAGACCTTAGTCCCACTGTGTGTGGACCTCGCTGGCTGTGTGTGCGGGTAGATCTGAAGAATTGTAAGGGTTTTTGTGAACAACTGATGAATAAATATATGTTTTGGCGAATCTAAGTATCAAATTCATCTGTGATTTACTCTATGTTCTGTCTTTGCGTATAATTACTGTTACCTGTATATGATTTATGTTATTGTGATTGGATCAGTTTGCATACCTAATTTACTATTAATAAATGATAATTTCATATATATATTATTGTAAACGTCGAATATTACATTGTTAGAATACTTAAAGGGATTTCGGATATACTGTCTGTGCATGCGCGCATGATTAAATTGTGTTAATTAACTTGGGGTTTCTTGTTAGGTTTTCTGGTGTGCAATTCATTCTGTGTAGTACAACAAATCTGAAGACTCCCACTTCATTTAATTCTCTCTCAGGGTGTGGAAACCTGGTTCTAGCACCCCCCATACTGGTTCGGGTGAGACTTTGGCCTGCACAAGCAGTTCATTACAGAAAGGGCCAGTAGTAAGAGGGTTTTTTTGGTTACATGCTAACTCTGAACCTGGGTTAGGACCCTTTAAACCAACAACTGTTCTATGAACTTTATGAGGGTGGATTGTCAGATTTGGGTGGGTTAGAAAAATCGGCAGATAGACATGCACCACTATCATTTGATGTATCAATGAAAACATTGTTAGTTCCACTAGTTTGATCAGATTCAATATTAGGTATATATGACTCTTAATGGATAGATAATTTAAATGGATTAATCAGAAAAATCCCTTGATCATATGGGGTTGGAACATATTCCTCCCAAATTATGAAGGATTTATGATTGAGCATATCATGAATAATATATTCAAGCTTTTAATCCTTTAATTGGAGGATCATACCATCCTATACCTAATTGCGACCATGACCAACCAGATAAAGATCTAAAGGATTTATAGGAAATTCTAGTATAACAAACTTATCTAACATATATCGGTACAATGAATAATGTGCTAGAGGTGAGGAAGGATGAAAATACTTGGGAGGAGGAATACTAATTTTTACTAAATAAGATTTTGCTTGTAAGAATAATGGATCAATATCATTATCATTAATATAATGGTCAAATATAGCCATACCAATGTGACATTCAGATTGACTCGGATATACCAAAGATTCAAACACCTGACAACTTACTCCTTTAGACTTTTCATTTGAATATGTATGAATTACAGGAATTTTAGGATCATTTTGAATTGAAAGATTATCCCAACCCATAAATGGATATTGTACACTATAAGAATAAAGTTCTGAATTGATATCTTGAAAATATAAGTCCTTTGCAGAAAGAAATATATCATATGATGTACTTGGAAACTCATCACCATATTTATTAGTGGAAATATGGATGTCAAGGTGATGGTTGTTGAAAGGCTTAACTTGAATGCAGGGCTTAGAATAGTTTGACAAGTTATCAAGGTGTTGAGGCCTCGGAATTCCACTGTTGAAACATGGGGAAAAACCACCCGGTCTGGATCTTAAAGTAGCTCCTTTTTCGTTTGGTGTAGTGGCTCTGACTGGGGATAATGGGACCAGTTTCCCAATAAGGATGATTTTGAGGGTGTTGTGATTATATGACATGCAAATGGAGAATGATTTTAATCTATCTTGTGCATCTATATAAACTATTTATTCTACTATATACCTGGGATGTTTCTTCCTTTATGCGATCTAAAGAGATATATTTCAACTATTAGTAATATAAATCATTTAACAGTTGAAAGAGATGAAAATTATGTAAGACGATTCTTCTAAAAAAGTAGTTTGACTAGAATAATTGTGAAAAACATATCACATTCAAATGTGTGATTATATATTGAATAAGAAATCGTAGATAAATATTAGAACATAAGTGCATGTTGTAGGTTTTAACCCTGTACATAAATTATCTACAAACGAATCTTTAAAACATAAAATAAACAATAGCAAGAGCATAAAACATAAAACAGATAAACACAGATATTTTCCCCTGGATCCCAAATGGGGATGACCAGCTTGATTTTTCATTATATTCCTTTTAGTTTTACAACACATATATATACATGCTGAAGCATACATAAACCCCAATCCATTAACCCTGGATTAGAACATAACCGTAGTTCCCTTGACCGGATCTACAAAATACCAGGGGTAGAAAACCATCATGCCCCAAAACCATGTGCAAACCCATGCACGAAACCATGGGCGGGTCCACCCACCGGAAAATAAGGACCACAAATTTTTCCCGGGGTGCTGCCCCGAACCCCAACAGAGGGGCTACCGCCCCCCTATTACCCCCCCACGCGTGACTATTCGTGGAAATAATATAACACAAACCCAAAATTCTCCCACTTGTTGTTTTCTTTCCGTAGGGGGCCACAAGAGAGTTGAGTCATTAGCCCAGCTTTGCAACACCTATTGTTTCTCTACACCAAGAGAACTTATGAGTGCTCACAGACTTTGTCAATGCATCTACAACATTCTTCAAAGTGTTCACCTTTACCAGCAACACCCTTTTAGCCTCAACCATATATCTCACAAAGTGATATTGAAAATCAGTGTGCTTTTTCTTTGAATTATAAGCAAGGTTCTTAGCCAAGAAAATTGCACTTTGGCTATCACAGTCTATCCTTATAGCTTGCTGCACCAACCCCATACTTGATCACAATCTCTGCAACCAAACTGCTTCCTTTCTTGCATAAGTGGCTGCCATGTATTATGCCTCTATAGTTGAAAGAGCCACTACAGACTGTCGTTTACTCATCCAACTGACTGCACCTCCAAATAGGCTAAACACATACCCACATGTAGATCTTCTTTGGTCTAGATCTCCAACCCAGTCTGCATCAACAAAACCACGAATGTCAAACACTCTTTCCAATCTTGGTCTTCCCTGGCAGCACAAGCCATATTCACTAGTGCCACGCAAATATTTGAAAACCCGCTTCACTACTGTCCAATGCTCCTTCCCTAGGTTTGACATAAACCTGCTCAATACTCCCACTGCATGTGCAATGTCTGGTCTAGTACATACCATTGCATACATCAGGCTACCCACTACACTTACATATGGAACACGGGACATATCCTCCTCTTCTTCTTCTGCCTTGGGACACTGTTCAGCAGATATATTTGTACCTACAGGAATCGGAACATTCACCGGTTTACTATCCTTCATATTGAACCTCTATAATATAGTCTCAACATACTTCCTCTGGTTTAACCAAAGCTTCCTCTTTGCCCGATCTCTCTTAATTTCCATGCCCAAAATATAGTTTGTAGCACCAAGATCCTTCATGTTGAATTTGGAGAATAGTTGGGTCTTCAAATCTTGGATAATTTCTTTGTCATTTCCAATCAACAACATATCATCCACATACAAGACCAAATAAATAACACGGTCACCAATTAATTTAAAATAAACACAGTGATCCTCCTTGCCTTTGGTAAAGCCATGCCCCCATAAATAGGTATCAAATTTCTAATACCACATCCTTGGTGACTGTTTTAACCCATACAGAGACTTCTTTAATCTGCATACCAGCTCTTTCTTCCCCTTCACCATAAAGCCTTCAGGTTGTTTCATGTAGATCTCCTCTTCTGGATCCCCATCAAGAAATTTTGTCTTCACATCCATCTGTTATACCTCAAAATCAAATGCAGTAGCAACAGATAAAAGTAATCTAATAGAAGTAACTTTGGCAATAGGAGAAAAAATATCACCAAAATCAATTCCTGGCACATGGGAATAAATTTTTGCTACCAACCGAGCTTTGTATTTCTCTACCTTGCATTCTACATTCATCTTCTTCTTAAACACCCATTTTCTCTCGATGGGCTTCCTTCCAGCCGGCAACTCCACCAGATCCCATGCCTCATTTTTATGCAAGGATGCCATTTCATCAACCATGGCCTCCTTCCAAAGTTTTCCATCCTCTGAATCTACTGCCTCCCTGACGGTTCTGGGATCATCATCAGTTATAGTTAAAGAAAAATTTGAACAAAAAGCAGATGGACTATACCTTTCAGGTTGTATTCTTTCTTGAATTGATCTTCTCACAGCTGGAGTTTGTGGCTCTTCCTCTTCTGAGTCTCCTTCTGTTGTAGAGTCCGATTCATCCTCCTTTAGCTCAAACTCTATCTTCTCAGGTTCCTTTGGTAGGAATTCATGTTTAACAATATCTTTCACCTCTCTAAACACCACATCTCGGCTGTACACAACCTTCCTTATTTTCGGGTTCCAAAGCTTGTAACCCTTTAAACCATCCTTATACCCAATAAAGATGCACCTTTCAGATTTATTATCCAAATTGCTTCTTTTCTTAGTTGAAACATGTACATATGCATCACATCCAAATACCCTCAGATGTGAAAGAGAGGGTTTCTTACCAGTCCATACCTCATGTGGAGTCTTATCCTCCAACGCTTATGAAGGTGATCTATTAACCAGGTAACATGCAGTCTCCACTACCTCTGCCCAGAATTATTGTCCTAACCCAGTACCACCGTGATCTATTCTTGCCTTTCCCACTGCTTCCGTTTTATTCTTTCGTAACTTTCGTTCGATATGTGTGGCGATATAGTTTTCACTGTACATATCACACTTTCTTGTTAACTTTTCAAATTCTTCTTTAACTCCCATCATAATCTCGTCTTTATCAATTTTTGGTCTTTCTTCATTCTGGTTTTCACCAAAGACTTTAAATTTCTTAAATCGCTAAAGACTTCAAATTTCTTCCTCAAGAAATATATCCATGTATTCCTTGAGAAGTCATCTATGAATGAAACATAGTACACAAACTTACCCAGTGATGGAACCGACATAGGTCCAAACACATCACTGTGCACAAGCTCTAATATCTTGTTTTCCCTCTTAGAATCAGAAGGAATACTCACCTGATTATGCTTCCCATTTACACAATGTTCACAGAAATCGAAATCCAGAGAGCTGTTAGACATACCTTCTACCATACCATTTCCATGCAGTATCCGAACGCCCTTCTCTCCAATATGTCCAAGACTTTGATGCCATAGCATGGTATTTTCTCCAGAGACCACTAGGATTTCCGCTCCACTTTCGAGAACCACATAAATATTGCACCCATCAATAATAGTGTTGCCTTGAAGCTTGTACAGAGTTCCAATCCGAACTCCTTGCATTAATACCAGTGCTCCCCGAACCATCTTACAGGCATCTTTCTCGAACACTGTTTTTACACCTGCATCATCCATCTTGCTTATAGAAATCATATTTTTGGCCAATGCAGGAATGTGCAGAACAATAGGAAGTGTTTTGATCCTTCCACCTTGAAGCTTCAGCTTGAATTTTCCACGTCTAATGATTTTGGCCTTCCTATCATCACCTAAGAAGAAATCACTGCCATCATATTTCTCATACTCGCAGAACCACTCCCTATGAGGAGTGAAGTGAAAGGATGCACCCGAGTCAATCAACCATGACTCATGATCTACATGTGTATTTGAAGAAGAAGCCAAATACACATCCCCACCTTCATCCTAGGTGCTTTTTGCCTCTATAGAAGGAGCATCATTAGATCCCTTTCCTTTCTAAGGAGCTTTAGATCTGTAGTCCTTTTTGTAGTGCCCTTCCTTTCCGCATTTCCAGCACACCTTTACAAACTTTCCAGGAGATTTAGATATCCATATAGATTTAGATCTCCCACTCGAAACCTTATTCTTTTTTCTATTCTGGGACCTTCCTCGTACAGATAAGGCATCTTCATTCTGACCCTCCATATTTCTTCGTCTCATTTCCTCCAATAGCAAGGCTGAGACAATGTCATGAAAATTCAAGGTAGTTGTATTGCTACCTATTGCAATAACCAGATTGTCCCACGAATCTGGTATAGAACACAACAAACTGATGCAGTTATCTTCATCTGAGATTTTAATATCAACAGATGATAGTTGACTTACCACAATATTGAAGCCGTTCAAATGCTCTATCACCGAGTCTCCATCCTTCATCCTCAGGTTATATAGATTTTTCCGTAGGAACAATTTATTCACCAGAGACTTAGATTGGTACAAAGTCCCTAGCTTGTCCCACAAGGTCTTCGTTGTAGCTTCCCCAGATACATTCAACAATACTGAATCTGAGACACACAACCTTATTGTTCTCTTAGCCTTCATTTCCAATTTCTTCCATTCTTCATCTGACATTGTCGTTGGTTTAGTACCCAGATCTACCGCGATCCACTGATCTTTATCCACCAGCAAATCCTCCATCTCGAGCTTCCACAACTCAAAACTCTGACCATTAAATTTCTCGATCTCTATCTTCCCGCTGCTCGCCATCTTGTTTCACCACAAGAATCGATCCCACAGATCTCCCACTGAACAGGGTCTACCTCAGGCCCGAGCAAAAACCCTCAGCAGCAAAGGCATCCCCTTGAAGTCGAAACATCTCCGATACCAAATGTAGGTTTTAACCTTGAACAAAAATTATCTACACACGAATCTTACAACAAAAAATAAACAATAGCGAGAGCATAAAACATAAAACAAATAAACACAGAGATTTTCCCCTGGATCCCAAATCGGGACGACCAACTTGATTTTTTCATTATATTCCTTTTAGTGTTACAACACATATATATACATGCCGAAGCATACATAAACCCCAATCCATTAACCCTGGATTAGAACATAACCGTAGTTCCCTTGACTGGATCTACAAAACACCAGGGGCTGAAAACTATCATGCCCCAAAACCATGTGCAAACCCATGCACAAAACCATGGGCGGGTTCGCCCACCGGAAAATAAGGACTAAAAAATTTTCCCGGCATCGCCAGACCTCACTGTGGGGGGCTACCGCTTCGCTTGTGACCTCTATGCCGTTATGCCTGGAAGATAATGTGAAGGTGATATCACTCTAATGCAGACTAGTTGTGGAAAGAATATAACACAAACCCAACACATGTAACATTTATCTACAATAACGTTTCAAATATATAATGCAATAGAAAAAATGATTGTCAATCTGTAAATAAAAAATTAATACAAGTGAATAAAAGTACCATATGTACAAAGTTCTAATCATGTAAACTAACAATAATTGATCTTCTCCTTCTCACTTTCAAGCAATTTAAAGAGTACATTAGTGCAACTTCAATTAAACAGATTTAATTGTCAAAAGATAACATATGTGTTCCATTAATTCATCAAAGCATTCACAAACTTACAGTAGTTCATTCTTTGAAAATGTTTTTGAAAAATTTATGGACCCTTCTCTAAATGCATGAGAGGGGTTTAAATACTAAACTAACTATGTTCTAAAATAGATTATTACAAAAATATAGAGGAGGTTTCAAACAAACATCCTTGTAAGACTAACTTAAACTACAATCTAGGAAAAAAAAATAACAATTTTGATTTATGAATTCCGCCCTTTCTTCTGGATTTGGTCATGAAGTTGACAAATATCTATCATAGGCTTGAGCTGAGTTGGCTGTGAAATTCTCGAGCTAACTTGTCCCTTGAATACTGCGTTTGAAATTACTGGCTATGATCTTCTTATTAAATCTGTTAAGGAATGCAGAATCTGATACAGATGATAAGGTTTGTTCAGAAAATTCCAATAATTTTCCTGATCAAACTTATTTACCTTCTTAATTACTTCATCCTGCATTTATGCCTTTTGTATCCACTTTGTTTCTAGTTGTTTTAATTCTGAGAACACTTCATACGTGTACTCTTTGATAAGTTCTGCTTTCACCAGCTGTTCACATACACATTTAAGAATTTCCTTTGATAATTTTGATGTTTTCGTTGCTGCTTTATCTACCTTCTTGATTTGTGCTTCCCAATCTTTGAATAGGATATCCTTATGAAACTAATCTACCTGAGGTAGATCAGCTTCCTTTCTAGATTCTGATGCTTGCATTGAATGTGTTCATTTATTTTCTTCTCGAGCCTTTCACATTCAAGTTTCTGGATAGCTACTTGCTGGATCAGTATTTTATTCGAATCACAATTAGAGTCAATAATAGAAGCTTGATGGAAAAATACTTCCTGTTGTTTCTTTAATTTAGAATTTATATCCAACGATTCTTTTATAAATTTCTCTATTTGTGGTTGGCTCTGTAACCTAGTCATTGTTGCTTCCAGTTGTGCTTGTTTCTCATTGATTTCTGTTTGATGCTGCAATTTAAGACTCTCGAAATATTTTTGAAATTGGACCATATTTGCTTTCATTTTCTCATTGGATTTGGAGTTTTCTTCATCTAACAGCCTATTTAGTTCTTGTATTTTGTCTTCCTTTTGCCTCAGCAACACTCTAACTTCAGTAGCTTTATCAACAGTGGAAGTAGCATATGCCCCTGCATACTGTGATGATTTAGTTAGATGTTCAATAGGATCAGCTAAGGAATCCTTCCACAAAACGTCAACATATTCATATGTGAGGTTTGAGACTGTTTTATCAGTTCTTCTCCTTTTATTTCTTTTGACTACAGCCTTATAACTAGGATTGTAGAAGATGTCTAGTGAAGGGATTTCTTCAACTTGTAAAACTATTTTTTCTGTAGGGTAGGTTGGTATGATCTCTCGATCATGAGTCTCCGAAACTTGTTGTAGTGGATTAAAAGTTTCCATTTTCTTCTAGGAATTTTCAGGTGTTTTAAAACTAGTTACTTGATCAATATTGGTATTGGCTTTAGGAGTTTTTATTGCTTCAGAAAACTCATCCCATTCACTACTAAAATTCTTTTTTTGTGACTTTTTTTTACTGATCAAGTGTGTCATGGCTGTGATGAACTTATTGAGAGGTTGACTCTGTTCCATTATTTTCTTTTCGCTTCTGCATCTCTATCTCTTAGATTACCTGAACAATTATCTTTTCTGGGCTATCATTTTTGGATTTGGATTCATTTTCAGAATGATCCGAATTGTGAGATTGATGCTTTGATTGACCCAATTCATCCTCATACATGTCTTTTGCTTCATTATCCAAGATGATACTTGGAGTAGGTTTTTTGACATATTCAATAGTTAACAAGTTGAGAGGAATTCTCTCCAGTCTCTTATTTCTATATATTTGGAAAGCTTCCAAATCATTTTGGTTCACTTGGGTGGCTGCAAACTTAATTATATCTGAGAAATTTTCCATGCCTTGGAAGAGATCATCAGATCCGTCTATTTCCTTTTCAAAAGGATTCATTTTGAGCTTTGTGGAGTAATTTTTAATTACATCATTTGGATCATACAACCTCTTTAGAATTACTGCCAAATTCAATAGATTAATCTTCGAAACCTCCTTGTAGGTATGGCCAATATCGAAAAGTGAAAAAGTGCCACACTGTACAGGGAAATTAGGCCAAATGGTATTCTTAGCATCTTTCAATTGTTTAGTGATACCATTAACAAGCTGGTAGGCTATCTCTCATGCAAGAAACCTATCAGGAACATAAGATGGTAGGATGTGGGGAGAAGCATAACTCCTAAATACTCTGACATATATAAAATTCTCTTCTGCAAACGATCTAGCCACATAAAGAATATTTTCACTACCTTATTTGGAAACCCTAGTGGTTTTCTTATTAAATATCATTTGGTGAATAGACAACATGACTCCATGGAAAATTTTATAAAAATGTAGATGGAAGTTTGAATCCAAAAGGGGTATGTGGTAAATATGGATTGGGGTAGGGTCTTGGGTAGTCCATTTCCATCTAATGATAGGAAAACTAGAAGAAAAGCAGGTTTCATCCATGACATAGGCAAACATATAAAAGGGAGGTATTTCTCTAGATGAAACATTCCTTTTATTCCTATATTATGTGATGTGTTTGGCTAAATTTTCAGATAGGATATTTTCCCAATTCAGAATTGAGGAATTGACGATTGCGTCAATCAATGGAACCCATTTTACTAAAAACCTAGTGGTATGAGGTTTGGAAAAAAATCTGTAGAACAGATCGGCAGCATAACAATAGGGGTAAGGAATTTGGGCAATTGGGTACGTACCGAGCTTATCTAGCTTCAACTTTCCATGGTCTTCCTTCCATTCTTTGATAACTTTCATGAGATCTAGATGCTCTAATTTAAAGCTTTGAACAAAGGCTTTCTCATAGTTTTGTTGTGGGTCTAGTAAGTGGTACATTTCTTTTAAATCATTTGCCATGAAAGAACCAATATTCTCACTTCTTGAATATTTAAAAGTTTTGTATTTTATGTTTAAGTGGTTAATTACCCACCTAACCATAACTGTGTAAGGGAAAATTTTTGGTCTAGCGGCTACCTTATGGATGAACGAACATGCAACATCGAAGTAAGTCGCGTCTGAAGTAGATGTTGTGCCTGTTGTAGCGACTTTGGTTATTACCCTTGGATTTTCATCTTCAAAAATCTTATACATTGCTTCCCATGATGAACTTCCACAATCATTGTTGTAGGTGGTGTCTAAAAATAAGGGAGACATGTATGAGTCTTCAGTAAACGGTGTTTGAAGAATCTCTTTGCATTTCTTGCTCATTTCAGTCTTCTTCACTCCGTTAAGAGATTTCTTGATTTCAAGTAAATAGAGTGAACATTACAAGTATAGAGAACACAGAGACAAATCCGTCATTTATATCAAACAAGAACGAATAGATATGAATCTACTAAAATCTTTATGTCTATTAAATTCTATTAATCATCATTTATCATTTCAAAAATCAAATCTCTTACACCTTTACATGAAATAGCTATCAATCAACTTAAGTCGTTAGATTTCGAATTTCGGTTTTGATATGAAATAATTCATTTTGCATGCTTGAGTAATTAAATTTCATTAATTCGCATATCGCCATATATAACTTTTACCGTTTGTGATGTTTTCCCATAAATGCTGTGAAATGCGATCTGCGCAAATCGCGCATCACAACTCTTATGCGATAATGAATTTGTTTTCGGTTAAGCCATGCGAAATGCGAATTGCGCATTCAAAAAGTCAAGCAATCGCGCTTAATAATACTTTAGAGATTTATATTTATTTCTTTGTTGGTTCATCGGGTCCGCGCAATCACACTTATATCGAAATTCTTTATAAGTTGATTTTTTTAAATGAGGTGCGATGCAATAAAGAAAGTATAACTATAATTGAAGTTTTTTGCAAGTTTTAAACATAACTTCTGAAAACATTTTAGCGCATTTCGAAGCCGGCGTGACTTGAGGATTGCAAGTCTTTTAGGTTGTAAGTTATGCGGTTTTGCGATGCGCTAAATTAATAAAGTGGAAAACTCAAAAGAAAACTTTTATTTCCTAAATTTTTTGTTTGTTTTGTTTTTAAAGATAGAAATAAATTTCCTATTTATCTCTAAAGGGCCCCCATTTATTAAAATAAATGGGGGTTGTTTTATAGCATAGCACAATGATAGAAGATGAACAATCAACTAGAGATGCAAAATTATCATCTTGAAAGAGGGAAGAAAGATATGACACATCTTCAACACTTTTCTCCTCTGTATGTGAAATACAACTACCTCGTTCTTGATTACCTCTTGAAGCAACATTTTGAACATAATTAAGAGTTTAAGTAGGTTGATCAAGTAGAATAAGGAACAAGGAATTAGGAAAGATGAATGATAGAGATTGAAGGATATCCCTTGAGGAAACCATACTTTCAATCAAATCAGATTAAAGATTGAAACTACCAGTGTTAATATAATCTTGAAAATTTAAGGGATTAGTCTTCACCTTTGACTTCATAAACCACTCCAAACATTCCTCCATTGAAATTGAATCATGGGAAGTGGATGAATATGGAGAATATGGATCAGAATTTTTATTTATAGATTTCCCAACATTAACATCATCTCTAGGAGGCACCTAACTTGGTACTGAAAAAGGAGGAGGACAAGAAACAAAAGGAATGGTAGGTTCCTCCTCGAAATATTGATGTGCCTCTAAGGTTTGAAAATTTTGGGGAAAGAGAATCAGCCAGGGGTTTGGATTCAAAATATCTTGAGGTGAGTAGAATCATGCTCTAATATTTTTCCATAATGAAATCTGAATCAACCACTCCCTTGGGAAATCCATAGCAAAGGTGAAGAAATTGATGAAGAAAATCCTCTACACACTCACCTCATTTCATTCTACGCTAATCGATTCTATCACATACATCTTAATAATCATACTTTTCAAAGGATTCACAAATATCCTTAACATGTTGCTCAAATTAATGGATATATGCGATAGGTAATGTATGACACCATTTCTTGACTCGACCTTCAAATGTGAGGGTGAACAGTTTGACCATGACATCCTTACAATGTATTACATTAGAAAGAAAAAAATAATAAAATTGAAACACATGTTCAAGAACAGTTAGTTCACCCTCACCGTCAAACTTAAATTGAGACAAGTTATGAACAATTTTCATGGGGATGGTAAGATCAAGCTCCTTGGAAAAACATCTCCGGACTATGATTTGGGAATGAGCCATTTGAGATAAGAGATTCAAAATGGAAGAAAGAGGCACAAGTTTTCATATGGCCCTCCTTCTAGTGCTAGAATATTCATGATGTTAGATCCAGCGAACATACAAGGGTTCCCCCCGATATGAAGTCCAAATTATACCTCACACCGTTTGGAGTAAGAGCCCCTCCGGAGTATCAACCCAACCACCATAACTTAAGGTTTTCCTTGGTTTTAATGGATAATATAAGAGATTATACACATAACTTTTGAATAAAAAAGTAAGCTGACATTGTGAAACACCAATTGAAATGTGTAGAAGGGGGCTTTCATGAGTGGGAGACAAGTGTGAGTCTTTAGAAGGAAAGTAATAATACTATCCTAAGAGAGGCACACGATATCAAGACAATATTTTTTATTTATATAGTGAAATAGTTCACATAGACACAATGATAATTAAATCAAATACAACATACATTGAACAGGATAAGTACGAAATCCAATGAAGTAGTTCAATTTCCTTAGTACATATGAACATGACATATACTGCAAACAACTAAAGAATAATCTTAATATATTTATGATACATGCATGAAAATGTGCTGGCTCAATGAGCTTCAATTATTAGGTGAAATAAGGTACATAGTTGTAATGGTGAGCCACTAACTCTAGTAGTGGAACATTAAGTCACTTCTTGCTTCTCCAAAGAATTTTCTTCTCTCCTATGCCAAGTTAGAGAAGCCAAGGCTATCTCTCCAAAGTCCAAGATTCCATAATCCTCTTGCTTAAGTTATGAGGTTTATTTTATAGCAAGATGAATTAACTTTCATATCTCCTATGGCTTTTGAGCTACCCTCATGAATCTTGGACTCATAAATTACCTTTGAACTTATATTTGACTCTTTTTTCCACATGTGACTTTTAATATTCCACACGTGAATCTTGTACTTCCACACATTTACATTTTGTCATTTTCTTGAAAATACATCATTACAATCCACATGTTGATGTGGTAAGATACATGGACACATATGACATTGTGATGATACTTGTACAAGCCATACCTTGGCAATGATGACTTAGAACTTCATGGTGATGTGGCAATGCCAAACTTCTCTTTGTTGATTTTTCTTCAATCCTCTTGAAAGATTTTATTTTTTATTCATCGTCACCCTCCAAAGGGTCTTAGATCATCATCATGTCCTTCTGAGTTATCAATCAATGTCTTCATTTTTTCTTGGTTGAGGATTTGCGTCATGTCTTCATGGTGGTTCTTCTTTTTTATTCTTCTTTGCAAGTGTGTCTTTGTTCTTTCTCCTTGACATATTCCTTGAACATCACCTTATCATGTAGAGATGGTACACCTACCAATGAATATCTGATATAGGTGGATGTTGCTTGCCACCTGGTTATTCCACTTGGACCCTCACCATTGTCACTTTCAGTTTTTCAGTTTCCTTAATTGTAGCACAACTTACTATTTTTGGCAGTTTTTCAGGTCCTGAATTTCCAGAGCTATTTTGAGGCCCTAAACAACATTATTTTTGGAAAAATAGGGCAAACATGAATCTTTAATTGATGTTTCCCACTCAAAAATTTTAGTCCTCAAATAGATATTTATAACGAGGTATTGTGTACATCAAACGAAGATCATATGTCAAAGTTACAACCCTAGGAAGTTGATGTACAAAATTACCCAAACATGGCCCATAGTTTTGGCACTTCATCTCCTAGGGTTAGGTTTTTGGATGTTTAGGGTTTTCCATTGTTTCTTAATAATAAATACGCCCTTGAGGCTCATTGTAACACAGTTTAGAGGCATGTAGCCGCCCCATCTCTTCTTAGAGATAAGTTACCATCACCTAAGCTAGTTTATTTCCATTTTATTTGTAAGCTTATTTCAGTATTTGCTATTAAAGAGGTTACCGATCAAATGAGAAAATCACCTGGTACTCATTTTTTTGAGGTAGCGAAAAAAACACCCGATTTTGAAAAGTGGTGATGCAGAATCACCCTTTTTTTAGCATAGTTTTGGCACTTTAAATTGTCTTATGATTTTTTTTATTTTTTTTTTAAATGTCATGATATTCATGTCGATTTTGAAAAGAGGTGATGTAGAATAACCTATTTTTTTAAGCATATTTTTGGAGCTTTAAATTTTCTTTGTTTTTTTTTTAAATGTCATGATTTTCATGGAAAAGTGGTGATTTTTTTGACACTTTAATTTTTTTTATTTATCAAGTATGAAAATTTGTTTTAAAATGTTAGTGATTTTCATGCTAATTTTGAAAAGTGTTGATGCAACATCAATCCTTTTTTGTTTAGAGTGGTGATTTTCACCTTGGTAATAAAACATAAAAATAAAATAATAAAAAATGACAAAAAAAAAATCAAATATAAAAAAAAACAAAAATAACTTGTAAAATGAAAAAATTTAAACAAAAAAAATAAAAAATAAAAACAAAAAAACAAAAAAAATCAAAAAATAAATAAAAAAAGGAAATTTTTCAAAAAAGCACATAATTAGAAGAAAAAAAAATAACAAAAACAAAAACCAAAAACTATTTTTTTTTAAAGTTATATAAAAAAAACAACATAATTAAAAAAATAAAGATAACATAAAGTAATTAAAATTTAGAAAGATAACTAAAAAATTAAATTAAATTAAATTAATGATGGGGCTCGACCGTCGAGCAAGGGGTGGGGGAGAGGGGGTGGAGCTGCCAGCTCACTGCCCCCTTCACGGCAACAAGCCCTGCGGCCCCTCATGGCGGTGGAGGTCGAGCCCTGCAGCCCCCGCTAGTAGCTCCCCCCGGCCACGAGGGGTCACAAGTGGGGCGGGAGCTGCTTGAAAATCGAGCCCCATCACTATGTTTTTTTTTTGTTTTTTTTTTTGAAATTTAATATAAAAAAATTAATTTAATTTATTTATTTTTAATTTAATTTATATTTTAAAATTTATTAGTTTATTTTTATTTTTTAAAATTAATATTTATTTTTTAATTTTTTGAAATTCTAATATATATATATATATATATATATATATTGCTTTTTATTTTTATCTGAAAATGTATTTTTCATATATATACATTTTTTTTAAATTTAAAGTTGTATTTAAAATTTTATTTTTAATTTAATTTAATTTTTTATTATTTTAAAACTTTTATTTTAATTTTTTTTTCTTCTCATTTTTCATTTATTTAACAAACTCTTCCGGAAAAATCACAAGATCATTTGGAGGGCTGACGCATTTCAAACTACCTAGTGTAGTTCATCATTAGGAATATTTTAAGGCGTAGTCTACTTATGCTACATTTTGGCCTTCCCAGCCATCGATATTTTTAGATTTTCCAGTACCGCCTCCCCAAGCCCCTTTGTTGGGGTTCGTCTCTATTTCATGTTTGTCACCGTTCACCGCGTAGCTCCATCCTGGAGCACTCACACTCCAACTCCAGCTCCCCATTCAATTCAAACTCCATCTCACCACCCAATTCAAACGCTAGACTACCAGGACCATAGCTCACATCTCTCGAATTGCTCCTCACCTCGTCCATCCAAAGCATTCGCAAGCATAATTGGGATCCATAATTCAACATCCGAAATAAATTTCTTTGCTCTTAAAATGAATTGTTGCTAAATCTATGTGATGGGAAACTGCAGAATGGAGTAGTTGAGCGCATCGATCACAGATCGAAAGGCAGGGCCTCTAGATTCAAGGTGTCCATCCTCGGAGCCTCGCAAAGCATCAGACAACCCCTTTTCATGCTCATGAAAATGAATCCATGGGTCTCAATCCTTCACCTCTATGATGTCATCAATATTCTTGGCTTCACTAAAGATATCAGCCATATGGGCACCATTGCCGCTATATGCACAATTTTAAGAAATAGGGCCTTCGTATTTACTTCATTTTTAGTTCCTAATTATCACAATTTTTGTGTTTTTTTAGGGGTGTGGATTTGTGAGCAAAGAGTAGCTTGAAGCAACCTTGGTGGGAATGGATCTCGTGATCATCTCTACAAGAATTCTATAGAAACTCGGGATTACTAGGGATGATTTGTTCAATATCAATGCAGGAATCATCTGCACCCTATGCAAAGGAGTAGCCAAGTGTTGTCCCAAGGCAATTGTGAATATTATCAGCAATCCTGTTAATTCCACTGTGCCAATTGCAGCAGAGGTTTTTAAAATAGCCATTGCCTATAACCATCAGCATCCCATGGGAGTTCAACATTAGATGTTGTAAGAGAAAATACTTTCCTCGTATACAAGCTAAACTTTCCTTTCCACACTTAGTTTTTAGTGGAGTTGGAACCAGCTAGAACTAGCTAATTAGATTAGATTTTCATTCTCGCATTGCTGAGCTTAATAGTGGTTTTTCGCTATAATTGTTTTGGGGGGTTTTCACAATTTGGATATCTGCCTGACCCTTTTCAAAATTCATAGGAGACATTAATGTCTGGTTCTTTGATTTCAAAACACATTATTGGTAATGTAAATGAGATACCAACTTGATCATTGCATGGTTCTGGTTGAACACGCTGAAATCGTAGGTGTGAATCCAAAGGAGGTTGATGTTCCAGTGGTTGGTGGGTATGCAGGAATCACCATTCTTCAAATTTTATCTAAAGTTTTCCTTTTAAAACCAAAAAAATAATGGATGCTTCTATTTTGCTGGTTTGTTTAATGTAGTATTCAAAAATGAATTCCAGCAACTAACATGATAGCTAGGATTCCATGTTTATATGTTATATCATTTCTATGATATGAATTCAAGTCTTTCACTGATATGTTTTTTTTTGAGCTGAAACAAAATTGTGTGCCAACTATGCCACACAAAGCTACTTGAAACAACTTGTTGATGCATGTATTAATTTACCTCTTGATTCTGCTTTGCATTTTATTCTTTTTCTATTCCTTTTTAAAATTTCCAAAATTTCTAGAATGTCTTATTATCCTATGAGTTTTTAATAATTATTTCTACCTGTCCTTGAAGAAAACTCTACTTTTTGTGTTACTTTGCAGATATTGCTTCATTATTATTTTTGGCTTTTGTTAGTTTTTTGGATAGTTTGTAGTGATTGATATAGTTTACTGTTACAATATCATGTGATTTATGTTGAATTCTCCTCTTTATTTTGTATAGCTTTAAGACACCATACTCCTCACGGTCCCAGTATGCAGTTAACATATGAGAGATGAAATTCCTTTGCAATGTTTGGTAGTAGTTCCTTTCTCAACTTCTCTAACCCAGATCTACCAAGACAAACACATTCCAAAATTAAGATTCTTCTCCAAATTGAAATGTTGAAAATATATGTAATTATAACAATGTCAGCATATAAATTTATTGTCATCATCAGTGTTCACTAATTTTTCATCTACATTCAATGGTCCTTAAGGGTAAAATTCTATGATACCAACACAATCCAGACTTACTTTAGAATAAAAAAATATTCTTAAAAAAATGGTAAAAAATGGTAGTTCACTTACATGTTAGTAGCAACATTGTACTTTACACAAATTTCAATAATCATTAAACAAGAAATAAAATTAGTAGCCAAAACATTTTGAAGCAAGTATTTGTTCTTATCCATGATTATTATATAACTCATATGCCCCAAAAGCACACTGTACAACACCAGCCTCACCCATCAAACCATGGAGGTAAGCATCGGATAGACCAGGATTATTATATACCTCCCTGAGTATTATTATCACCAGACAAATTGTGAAAACCCCCAAAAAAATTTTTAGCAAAAAACAATTGTTAAGGTCCGCAATGCGAGGATCAAAATCTAATCTAATTAGCTGGTTCCAACTCCACTAAAAACTAAGTGTGGAAAGGAAAGTTTAGCTTGCATACCACTAAAGCATTTTCTCTAACAACATCTCATGTTGTAACTCCAATGGAACACTTAGGGTTATAGGCACCAACCCTTTTAAAAACCTCTGCTACAATTGGCATAGGGGAATTGACTGGAGTGTTGATAATATTCACAGTTGTGTTGGGACAACACTTGGCTACTCCTTTGCACAGGGTGTGGATGATTCCCGCATTGATATTGAACAAATCATCTTGAGTTTATGTGGAATTCCTACAGGATGATCACCAGATCCATTACCACCAACGTTGCTTCCAGCTACTCTTTTTCGACAAATTCACGCACCTAGAAACCGTAAAAATTGTGATGATTAGTAACTAAGAATGAAGCAAATATGAAAGCTTTTTTTCTTAAAATTGTAATTAAAAAAATCACCTTCACACTCACACCATATATAGTCGTGTTCCAAACAGCTTCACAGACATACATAGTCTTACTCAGAATTCGAACACAAAACTGGTAAAACCAAACTTTCCTACTAACCATTGAACCATATCCTTGAGACTGTTAAAATTGTACATACAACAACATAACAAACAGTGGTGTCCATATGGCTGATATCTACAGTGAACATACAAGGGCGGTTATGTCGATGTGACTGATATCAGTAGTGAAACTAAGCCTATTGATGACATCATAGAGGTGAAGGACTGAGAACAATAGATTCATTTTCATGAGCATGGAAAGGGATTGTCCGATGCCTTGCAAGGCTCCAAGGATGGCTACCTTGAATCCAGAGGCCCTACCTTTCGATCTACTATCGATGCGCTCGATTAATCCTTCATTTTGCAGCTTTGCATCACAGATTTCACAACAACTCATTTTAAGACTAAAGAAATTGATTTGGGATGTTGAATTATGGATCCCAATTATGCCCGCGAATGCTCTGGATGGACGAGGTGAGCAAATGTTTGATAGATGTGAGCTCTGGTGCTGTAAGTGTGAGTCTAGCTCGTTTGAATTGGGTGGCGAGTTGGAGTTTGAATTACATGGGAATATGGAGTTGGAGTTGGAGTTGGAGTTTGAGTGGTCAAGGATGGAGCTACGGACATCAAACGGAGACGGACGCCAGTAGAGGGGCCTAGGGAGGGGGTCACGGAAAATCTAAAAATATCGGTGGCCGGGAAAGCCATAACGTAGCATAGGTAGACTATGCCATATTTTAATTGTGTTGATCAAAAATTTGAATATAATGCAATGATCACTTGTCAAAACCTAACCAATAATTAATGCATTGTAACGTTATAAAAATAAAAGCCAATATTAAAATTCATAAAATTACTAATATTAAAATTAACAAGGGTGAAATGTTAAAATAATAATAATAATAAAGTAAATAAATAATACTAAAAAAAAACTAAGTATACTATATGACAAAAACAAAAAAATAACAGGAATATTTAAAATAAGGAGACTTAAAAATATAAAAATAAACCCAAAAAAAACCTAAAAAAAAAAGAGTTTTATTTTTTTATTTATTTTTAATTTAAATTTCTAATTTTTTTTTTTTATTATTATAATTTTTTTTTAATTTTACAAATTTAATTTTTTTTATTTAAATTGTTTTATTTTATCATTTTTTAATTATGTAGTTTATTATTATTATTATTATTATAACTTAAAAAAAAATGTATTTTTTTGGTTTATTTTTTTATTATTTAAATTGTGTGCTTTTTTGAATTTTTTATTTATTTATTTATTTATTTTGAATTTTTTTTGCATTTTTTATTTTTTATTTTTTATTTATTTTTTATTTTTTTATTTTATTTTATTTTTATTTTTATTTTTACAAGTGATATTTTATCTTTAATACTATGCCTAAAAATTGTTGGAATTTTACTTTCATAAACGTGATATTTTATTTTTAATGTCATCCTTGGATTTTTAAGGCTTTTGAGAGACATGATATTTTACCTTTAATACCATGCCTAAAAATCATTGGAATTTTAAGACTTTTTATATTTTATCTTTAATGTTATGTTTATCGTTGAAATTTTAAAGTTTTTCATAGTCATGATATTTTATCTTTAATTTCATTATTAGGAACTATTGACAATTTACCCCGAAAAGAAAAAAAAAGGCGTTATTAAAACATCAACACTTTTCGTTTCAAAGTGTTTTTTGCACTAAAACAATTGACGACGTTATTCCAACATCAACACTTTTCGTTTTCAAATTGTTTTTTGCACACAAAAAAATGACGACGTTATTCCAACACCAATACTCTTTATTTTCAGGTTGTTTTTTGCATACAAAAAATTGGCGAAGTTATTCCAACATCAACACATTTCCTTTTTAAGCTATTTTTTGCACACAAAAATTTGACTTTTACTTCCATTTTTAAAAAATGTTGAAAATTCACCCCATAAAAAAAAAAAAGTTATTCCATAATACAACTTTTCATTTTTGGGTTATTTTTTCTTGGTTTTTTTAATGTATTTTTGTTACAGTTCTCGTTTTGAGGTAATAATTCTCTTTTAATCAGTAACCTTGTTATTAATGAAATGAAGTGTTATTTATGTTTCATCTCTGTAGTTATGGTTATATCTGTAATTTTTTTCGTTATTGTTTAATTTTGGATCAGTGGTATCAGAGAGGCTTTCTATTTCTCAGTTTTTCTTTCCATGTCCCCAATGAGGACAGGATATAAGGAGTTAGGGCTCGAATTGGTCAAACCTTTGCAAGACCAACCTTGCAAACCCCAATGACCTCCCATGGAAGAAGAGAAGAAATACAAGGGGGCAGGAGATCCTTTTGAAATCTTGCTCAAAGAAGACCTCAAGCGATAGAGGAACGTGATGATTGACAACTTTTCCTATATCCTTCAATGACTACCCAAAGGTTACAAAATCTCCTTCCAGTAACCACTCTGGAAGAGCCACACCCTTCAAGGTACAAGTTAACTTTAAAATCCCCATATTTGAAGGTCAGATAGATGCAGACACCATAGATAAATGGTTAAATATGCTAGAAGGATATTTTTCTGTTCATGATTTTTCTAGCGAGAAATAGAATATTTTTTCACTTTTTAAAGTCACCCCCCACATCAAGGACTGGTGGGAAACCCAATGTGAGAAGAAGGACGAAATTAAACCCTCACTATTTTCAGTCACACCCACCTGGAATTCGTTCCGGGACGCCATCAAGGAGAAGTACTACCTTGTTGGGAGCTATGAGGATAAATACATAAAGTGATAGGCAAGGGACCAATGCATGCCTGAGTTTACCAATGTTTTTCATACCCTTCGCACGAAGTTGGATATCAAGGATTCTGAGCGAAATTTGGTACTCAAATATTGTGGTTTTCTACACAGGTACATTTAGGAAGAGAAGGATTTCATGGACATATCCTTGCTTGGCACGGCGTACTGATACGCTGTCAAGATTGAGCATAATTTTAAATAGAAAAAGAGAGATTTTAGAGATGTGAATCTGAAGCAAGGGAAATGCGCCCCCAAACCGCATAGAAAAGGAAAAAACCAAAGCAGGGCGACCCAGGATAACCCACCAAAGCTGCAAGCAAAGAAAAAAACCCCAAAGACGAAGAAGGACATGGGAAAGTGGTGTGAGTTCCATAAGAGCTCCACTCACAACACAATTGAGTGTCAGGCCAAGCAGTCACTAGTGGTTGAGTTAAAGGCTTCTGAATCAGACACATGTTTCGACTCCGAGTTAAAATGCAACAAAGGGAATGACAAAGGGAAGCATATCATTGACGCAGAGCCCAGTGCCACCATGGCCACCACCAGGATCCATAAGACTGATCCTGAAGATCCAGAGGAGAGGGAACACCTCTTCCACTCCCAGATGTGGGTGAAGGTTTCTCAGTTGTGGTTCAATGTCGACAGCAAGAGCCAAAAGAACCTAATTTCAACCAAGGTCGTGAAGTAGCTGGGCCTACCAACTATAGCACATTCGTAGCCATACACCATCGGGTGGCTTCACCAAGGATGAGATCTCTCCATCATCCAGCGGTGTTGCCTTCCTTATAGCATGAATCCCTTCACGGATGAGGTATTGTGTGATGTTGGTCCTCTTGAATTTTGTGATGTATTATTAGGGAAACCATGCTTATGGAAGAGACATGTTGTATATGAGTCTAGACCTCAATATATTATTATTTCTTTGGGTAATAAGTTATATAGGATACTAGAGGTATCCTCGCCCATTGCCATCTCTTTAATCTCTGCTAAGAAATGCAGTAAGAGCATCTCCCAGGTTGAGAATTTTTTTTTCTATCTGATTTGCTCTAAAAGTAAGGGGAAGATTGTAGCTATGTCCATGGCCCCTGGGAAGGGTTCCTCCATGCAACAGAAGTAGGTGGATAGAGTCGTGGAATAATATAGGGACATCTTCTCCTCACCTACAGGGGTACACTTGCACTATCGAGTCAAGAATTCAATCGATCTAACTCTCGGAGAAACTCTACCCAACGGGTCGATATATCGCCGCTCCATTATGAAAAATGAAGCGAAAATCCGAGATTTGATGCAAAAAGGACACATCCGACCAATTTCCTCGCCTTGTGGGAGCCTGATTGTACTTGTACAGAGGAAGGATGGGACCTAGAGGCTCTGCATTGATTATCGGGAAATAAACAAAATCACTATCAGGAACATGTATCCAATCCCACGGATTGATGACCTTATGTACCAACTAAACGAGGCCAATTATTTCAACAAGATCGATATGAATTTTGGCTATCACCAGGTTCCAACAAAGCCCACAAATGTATGGAAAATCCTATTCAAATCCAAGGAAGACATTTTTGGATGGTTTGTTATGCCATTTAGGTTGAAACTTCCCCTGCTACTTTTATGAGGCTAATGGATGACATCTTGCAACCTTCACCAAATAATTCATGGTTGTTTATATGGATGACATCCTCATATTCAATAAGATTTGGGAAGAACACTTGCAACACATTCAATAGGTCCTTCAAACCCTTCAGAAAGAAAAACTCTGAGCCAAATTGGATAAATTAACCTTTGGCATGAGTCGGGTCCAATATCTGGGTTACATCATAGATGAGTGAGGCATGCATGTGGATCCGACTAAGATACAAGTTATTTGGGTTGGCCAACCCTGACCACTCTACCAGAGCTTCGCAGCTTTTTGGGCCTTGCAATTTTTTATTGGAGGTTTCTGCTGGGATTCTCCCATATCACTTTGCCTTTGAGTCAAATTACTAAGGGTGAGGCAAAAGAAAATTTTTCCTGGTCCGAGTGCCAACAGAAGGTTTCCGTTGAGTTGAAGCGTCACCTCTGCTTTGCACCTATACTCACACTTCCACACCTGCAACAACCATTTGAAATTGATAAATATGCCTCCGACTATGATATTAATGCAGACCTCACCCAACATGGGCATCCAATGGCCTATCAGAGTGAGAAAATTTTCGATAAAATTCAGATGCACCCCACCTATGATAAAGATATGCATTCCATCATGCAGGCTTGCCGATAATGGAAGCATTGCATTCAAGGGAAGGAGATTATAATCCACACCAATCACCGACCTATTCAGTTTATACAGACGCAAGGGAAGTTGCAGAATGATCGCCATCATAAGTGGTCTACACATCTGCAACAATTCCATTTGAAAATTAATTACAAAAGGGTAGAACCAATCATGTTGCAGACTGCCTCAACTGGCCACTAGTTGCAGCACTAACTATTGTTCTCAACTCTTGTGGCCACAAGACCTCTTTATGGCCGCAACTAGGAAAAAATGATCCAGAGATCACCTCCACATACTAGATGCTAGTATATGGAAAGAGAGTTCATGATTTCCACCTCCAGGACACATTATTATGCTACCTGGGCCACCTTTGTGTTCCTTTAAGTGAGCGTGCCAAGCTGATTTGGGAGGCACACTACAATGAGGTCGCATGACACTTTGGTGTGGAGAAAAATATTGTTGTACTACAAAAGTAATTTTATTGGCCAAAAATCCGACTAGATGTTGGGAAATATATCATATCCTCCTCTTCCTGCGCCATCCCGAAGTCAACCATCAAGAATCAAGGCTTGTACACTCCTTTTCCTACTCTTAGCTAGTCATGGGAATTCATCTCCATGGACTATATGTCTGGCCTCCCTTCTACCAAGCATGGTAATGATTGTATAATTGTGGTCGTGGAAACGTTTTCCAAGATGGTTGTATTTTTTGCCTGCAAGAATAGTATCACAGTAGAGGACACTGCCAAAATCTTCTTTGAACGAGTGTGGGTACATTTTGGGATCCCACAGAAAATTATATCATATCAGGATAGCATGTTCCTTAGCACATTCTTGTCAAGCCTCTTGACACTATTGGACACCAAGCTCACCAAGTCGACTGCCTTCCATCCCTAGACTGATGGCTAGTCGAAGGTCATCAATAGGATGATAGTGCACATACTCTGCAGGTAAAACTCCAAGAATCCACAAACCTGGGATGAGAGTCTTCCCTCTGTGCAACAAAATTATAAAAAATCTTTCCATAGCTCGATTGGTCACTGTCCCTTTCAAGTGGGTCTAAGATTTCAATCATTGTGTCTGATTGATGTTGTCATGCCTCATGCGACTACAAAGACATAATCCACATATGTATTTTCTATGGCTAATAAAGAGACCAAATTTATTAAATGCATCCAACACATCCGCCAGCAGGTTCACGACATCTTGGAGAAGTCAAATTCCAAGTACAAGAAGTGACAAGATCAACATTGTGTGCCACACAAGTTTCAGGTGGGGGAAAACATTTGGCTGCATTTGAAAAATGAATGCCTTACCAGAGCCCATTGGAAGCTCAGACCACTCCGATATGGTCCTTACACCATTACCAAGGTTGTGGGAGATAATGATTTTGAGCTCAACATTCCCCCATTCCTTTGCTTGCCCCTAGTGTTCAATGTGGACCGCCTTCGACCATATTTCCCACCTGTTGCTATCTAAGATAATTATATGTTAATTAATTATGCCAAAGAATATAAAATATTTGTTGTTTTTAAAGGGGTTTTTGGATGACCAATGCTATGAGAAAACTACAAGAATATGTTTTAAACCTTTAATAGTACTGAATATTAAGAAAGGGTTGTTATTTTACTTCTAAATAATGATTTGATTTTATAATATGTGAAAGGCAGAAATGTAAGAATCTATGCTCTAATAAGTATTCAAATTGAACCTTTAGCTTATCATAAGAAAGAAAAGATGATAAATAATGTTCACAGCTTAACAAAATATATTTAACCTTATGAAGATGACTGATAATTAATAAATGTAGAGGGAATTATACAAACAAATAGTCTCATAAATCAATCCCTAAAATAAATGATAACCTCAGAGGATTTAAGATATACTAATATTCAGTTTTCTCTTACCTACTTATCTCCATAAAACTTAAATATATGTGGAAAAACAATATGAAATGTAAACTAGGAAGACTCACAAGGAAACAAGTTGTTTGAAACAAATCCAAAATCCTTTCATTAACAATCAATTATCTCAGCTCATACAATTCTACTTTACAAGCACTCATCCAAGGGTTCAACCCTTTACAATTTGTTTTTGGAAGTATTTATGCAATTTTTTTCAAAAATATCTGTCTCAAATATCTAGATCTTTGTGGAAATACCTCAAACTGTTTACTAAACAAAATTGAAAAAATATAGTAAATTTGAAACTAAATTCAGTTGTTGGCTCTACATTTTAGGATTTTTGGTGATGAGGCTGCGGAAATAGGAGTCCTCGTTGGCTGAAGCTATTCTGGATACCTGATCTAGTCATTCTAACAATGCACATAAATTTTCCCATTTACTTTGATACGAAAATGAAAATCTACTTAGCTTTCTGTAAATTTCATCAACTTCTGTGTATCTTTCAAAAGTTGTTTTAGCTAAAAATAGATGATGAATTTCATTTCTGATTGCTAAATCCAAGATGAGTCCTTCCATGAATGCCTTTCTTGTAATTCTTCTTGTAACCTTCGCAAAATTTTACCTATCTATGGAAATTTCTCATAACTTTGTTTGATAATCTTCAAGTTGAACTAATTCATCTCCACACCTTGTAATCCAGGAAGACCTTTTTGATGTAACACATTAAAATTTTTGTGAAATCTTTGCATAATATTATGTAAATTTTCACACTTATTCTCTAATTTTAACATCAAATTTTTCTTTGTGAGTCCCATTTTCCTTGCTTCCAGAATACTGTCAGTTTTGTCTTCGATATCTAGTTCTTCTAATTCATCTTTAGTATTTTAATTTAGGAACTTGATGATGGCTACTGCATCACTGGGCTTAATATCAATTTCAATCAAAATGTTAGATCTAGAAAGGTCACCTTGTTCGAATATGATTTGAATAGATGGCCATATGTGAGATATTTCTTCATTTATCTGAATACAAATACTTTATTTAGTTTGAGAAATGGTGTCAGCCATGATATTTTGATTCTCTAAATTTGAAATCTTTGTGCAAGCTTATGAGTTTTCTACAATTCTGATAAATAAGCACCATCTGATTTGATTTTATGTTCCTGCAATTTATCACACCTTTCTGTAAGATTTTAAATTTCTTTACCTTTGATGGCTAGATCATCCACGGATTTAGTTAATTCTGTTGTTGTTTTAGTAGAGAGTGAAAATTTTGTTGATGTTGATGTTGTAGTTGTTGCTGAATAAGATGCCTCCCCTGTTGTTGTAGCTATTTTTGGAATTGTGGCTAATGGAGTGGGTTGTACTGGAACAACCTCCTCTTTCTCTTTTAGGATTTTTTCAATCTCCTTTTCCATCTTGGAGATTTGGTCATTTTTCTCAATAATAATTTTGAAAAAATCCTCCTTTTCTTTCTCATGCTTTCCCATTTCTTTACCTTGTGGATCTTTTGTAGTTGGGTATTTCAATTACTTTCTCAGGGCTACTATATCTGCATTCTTTGATTTAATTATTTATTTAGCAGCTTTTATGTCTTTGGGATCATATCCCAATTTTATCACTAGTTCCTCTAAATATTTTATCTTGGTATCTTTATCTAGAGATGAAATTTTATCTAACTTCAGTTGAGTCTAAATATTTTGCAGTGTGGTTTGGATCTTAGCAGTTGTCATGGAAGAAGTAGTTAAAGTACTAAAGATCATTTCACCTGATTGCTTGTGAAGGTCCTTTTGATCTATAGGATGAATAGATTTTGTGTCAAAAGAAAAGATTTACTATTTGTAGTCATGTTGTCTGAGGCCGAGGAACCTTAATCTCTAGAAAATCAATCTACATTTTTCCTTATTATGATTCAAATGTTGATAAAAGCCTATGTTGATAAGTTGATGTCTATTTCCAGAATTGAGAAAATGTAGAAACTTTAAGGGCTAAATTCCTTCTTTTGATTTCTTGATAAGAAGCAAAAATGTTGGGCTCTTTTTTACTGCTCTGCCCCAATTCCCTTGCTGATGATGAAATAGTTGTAAATGCAGTCATGGGGTTCCCTAAAGTAGTTGGATATGGTGGCATACTGCCTTGTCTCCCCAAAAATGATGGAGTACATGCTAGAAATAACAATTGGGTGCATTTGTTCAGTAATTTCATGATAACTATCTTCCTCATTTGTTTTCCTTGGCTTCTTGTTATATACAATTAAATCTCTGACTAATGGGTTTTGTGAAGAGGACAAATTTTTCTCTTCAGCATCTTGGAGAGTATTTTATTCTCATTCCTCCTAGTTCATGAATTGTTCAAGCTTTGGTCTGGATTTATGAATATAAGGGGTATATTTCTGCTCTATCCTCATCTTTGAAACAATTCCAAAAGGGTCATAAGACCAAGTAAAATTATGCTTAAAATTCATACTCTTTAGGATACCATATGCATCTTGTCATATTGCGCTTGTATTGCATATGATAGGGCCAACCTGTATTTTTAATTTGAAATGGGATTTCATTTTGGTTGCCTGAAAGTGCATCTGGTCCATGTTTATCATTTGTCTAATTAATTCCAAATCAAATATTCTCATAGGCACATACTTAGGAAGCTTGTAAGGGTCTAATTCACAACCATAAATCCTAATTCCTAAGTAACTTTGATACAGGTAGCAGTCACCCTTTTTGGTTTTCTCACTAAGGTGTAAAATCCTCTTTATCTCTGAATCTATCCTTGGTAATGCATGGTTGTTTAATAAACTTACTGCCACATGAAAATACTGATCTACAAATTTTCTAAAAGAGAATTTTGTGATGTCCTTCCTAACTAGAGGGGTCTAGTGAATTACTGATAAAGATTGCCCTGATCATCCATCTTATGTAGTTGAAAAGGGAATTTCTCTGATTGATAATAAATAAATAGATACACAAGGACTGAGGCATATCTAAAAAATCCTTTTTTTTATAAATTAAAAAAATGCTCATGGATCCTCTCTGCTATAAATTCACCATAACAAAAGATAATATGTGGTTTTTGTTCACTTGAAAAAATGGATAGAAAAGAAAAGATATGCTCATAAATCCAATGGTATGAATTATAGCCCAGAATATAAGAGATAATGGAGACAATTTGTTTGGTCATTTTTGGGAAAATGGAGACAAAATATGGAGGATTGGTTTTAGGTATTTGGACATCATTTGATAGAAAAGTTTCAAAAACCTTCGCTCTTTATGGAAAGTACAACTTGTTGTATATTTCCATAAGAAAATATGGGTGGTAGGGTTTTGTGAGGGGGGTAATCCTTGATTTGTATAATTTTATAAATTACACGAGCATTGATGTGGAAGAGGGTTTATAAATTATGCGCAACTAAAAATATTTGACTGGGTATGTAATGAAGTTGACAGGAGTATTTAGTAAAATATGCAACCTGAGGGAAAATATACTGGGGTAATGTTGAATTCCAGAGGCCAATTTTATCACTTTTGTCGAGGTGTTTTTGATGGAGCCAATTATGATTTCCATGAAGATCAAATTCACAATTGATCTCAGATATTTGATAGAGGTGGTCCACTAATGGTTGGTGATCTAAATCAATGACTGGAGGTGGTACTAAAGTATCCTTGGAAGTATATTTTCCTTTAGGAGCCATGGGAATGAAAAGGGCAGTGGGATTTCTTATAAATACCTCTTTGTAGTGATTTGGTAAAGGCGTACAGGTACTTTGGAGACTGTTGAACTGGTTCAGATACTATTTCTGTGCTTTGATAGAGTTTAGAGTAGCTTATGAAATAGTAGTAGCAGAGTAGATTAGCGGAGAGTTTTGAATTACAGTGAAAAATGCAAGTTTTAAAAACAAAGTGAATGATGTGTGTTGATAGGCGCGAGAGGATTTATTGTGAAGATGTCATGGTTAACAAATATTTTAACAATAAATGCTAATGGGTAAATGAGAGACACATGGTATTTTATCATTGGAAGGTGAAATGACATGTGAGTGATGACGAGGTGGCGAGAGTAAGTCAAGTACTTAAAGGGCGGTTTTGAAGCCTACCTGAAGGGGGGGGGGGAGGGGGGATGGTAAGTGGAATTGAAAAAGGGAGGGGGGGGGGGGTGTGGTATCAACTAGATAATGACACGTAGCGGTGGTGGTTTTGAAACAGATTTACCTGGAACCCCCCCTGTGGATATCTTTCTAAAGAACTAGGGGGTGCGGGTTTGAATGTGCGTCGTTGATTTGAGCGCATAAGATATCGGCCCTTCAAATCTGCAAGATTTTTATTTCACGTGCCAATATCATGTCAATTTATTACATAATGGATTAACCATATAAATATATGATTAATACTTTTTTTTTTTTACATAATCGGATGTTGTTTGTATTCAAAAAAGATTGGGGAGACTGAGCTCCATTGTTACATGACAGTATACATGAGAAGCAAGATAGGGGGGAACATCAGCAGGACCAAATACCCTTGTGCTATGATTGTACTTAACTATTGAGAAAGCTAATATATTGTAAATTCGGACAAACTGAGATACTAAAAGACTACATTTACAAAGCATGCTTAAACAATTTTTTTATGACTGATTAGGCGGGCAGTGGATTTCCTTCAGGACCTGCAATTCTTGCATTTTTTGTGCTGGTGCTGGGTGCATTATTTCCAAAAATATATTCTAGGATGTCGTCGGACTCTTGGGCATGATTGCATCGGAAACCTCTGCAGGCAATCTAATGAGAGGATTTCTTCTATTCATGGCAGGAAGCAGAGGGATTCGAGGGCGTTACATCTGAGACTGCCTATAGATTTGGAGCAGGCTCTTCTTGCGCGTGTATCGGCCTCCTTATTAAGGGAGCGAAGGACGTGAATGAATCGGATTTCTTGCATTTGCTGGGTGAGCACTTGACACTAACTTATTGTTTGCTGAAGTGTCAAATTGGATGTTGTCCGGTTGTAGACCACTAAGCTAATGATGATGGCCGAGTCTCCAATGACTGTTGTTGTGCGAATGCCGAGAGTTTGGAGCTGAATGAGTCCTTGGTAGAGGGTGAGGGCTTCAGCTCTATTATTGGAGAGGGGGCCTAATCCCCATTCATAAGCAGAGATTATGTCTCCATTGGCGTTGCAGATAATTATGCTAGCCCCAGCCATACTAGGATTAGACTTGGAGGCTCCATCAAAGAAGAGATAATGTGTGTTACAGTTTCTTAGCCAGAGTGCAAATTACTTATCCTTCATTCTGATTTTCCAACTGTGACTAGAGTTGTGGTGACTGCTATTGTCACTTCTATTTTGGCCAATGTTTTGGCCACTGTTGCTTTGATCTAACAGACACCCTATGTAATTCCATTCTTCTACATAGAGACTAGCAGTGTCAATGTTCCTTTGACATTTGACAGCTATTGTTTCTAGAGTAAGGCCTCTTGCCTTGCTATATAGCTTCCTGATGTCAATTTTTTTATCTTTGAAGATTGGATGATTTTGTGCTAGCCATATGCTCCACAGCATAGAGTAATGAAGAGCATTCCAAACTCTTCTAGCAACATTGTTCTTCTTGCATTGCCAGGGATAATTCCTCTTCCATAATTGCAAGAGTTCGACAATGGAGCTGTGGGAACCCCAGGGGAGTTGGTCCTTCAGAAAAGCTTCTTTCCAACATGCAGTGGTGAAGGGGCAATTTATGAATAGATTCTGGATAGTTTCCTCAGCTGCTTGACAGTTTGGGCAGTGTGATGGGCCAAGAATACCACGTTTTTTCAGATTATCATAAGTGAGGACTTTCCCTTTTAGAAGAACCCATATGAAGAATTTGATTTTTGGAAGAGTCTCTGATTTCCAAGAAATTTTCCATTGAGTCCATATGGGCATGGGGTGATCACTATTACAGATATGATGGTAGGCAGCTTTGACTGTATAGTTGGAGCCTGAGGGGTCCAAACGAAAAAAATCATCACTGTTTTGTTTGGTGGGGGCGATGCCATGGAGATGAGTTTGTAGATTATCCAGGCTTGCTTGTAGCTCAACAGGTATTTCTGGGAAATGCCATCTTGTCCAAAGCTTTGAGTGAATGTCCCATTTGGAAATCTGGCCCAAATTATGGATCCCCTTGTTGTCAAGGAAGGATAAAATCTGTTGGGTTCCAAGCCTACTGTTGATATGTTGCTGGCCCATTATTTTAGCAGCCCCTATTCTAATGCTGTTGCCACCCTTAGGCACCTTAGAAATGTTTGGGGCAAGGATGGGAATTTCTTTTCTACATAGCCCCCAGATTTTGGTGTAGGCTCTAAAAGGTATATTATGATCTAAGAGAAGCTGCCTTGGAGAATTCAGATATTTGGCTTCCAACACATTTTTCCACCAAGTAGATTCTTCGTTGATGAGTCTCTAGACTATCTTGCCACCAAAGGCCAACTTTAAGAACTTTGGTGATCTGATCCCCAGCCCTCCATGTTCCTGAGGTTGAATAAGTTGTTTCCAATTTATGAGGTTGTATTTCTTTCTTATAGTTTTCCCCCCTTGCCAGAGAAAGTGACGGAGGATGGCTTCCACTTTGTGATGAAAGCTTGCTGGTGCTTGCAGAAGCGTGAATTGATACAAGGGAAATGAGGAGAGACCTGATTTCAGAAGGATTAGGTGCCCTACTGGATTAAGCCAAAAGGAGCCCCATTGCTGCAATTTCCTTTTCATTTTGTCGATGATGGTGTCCCAAACTTCAGCTTTCAAAGATCCAACACTCACTGGCATGCCCAGATAAGAGAAGTGCCCCCAACCTAACTTGCAAGAAACCCCAAAGATGTTGGCAATGCTTTGAAGAGTTTGAGCGGTTGCGTTCCAACCATAAATGCAGCTCTTAAGATAATTAATCATGCCTCCAGAGTAACTCATATATCTATCTAAGAGGTTTTTAAAACAACGAGCTATAATGTTGGAGGCTCCTCCCATTAAAAAAGTGTCATCAGCAAATTGAGAATGGTTTATGTTTTTGACTCCATTCCCAAACTTAATGCCTATGATAAGACCGGTGCGATGTTTCTAGTCTAAGGCCTTACTGAAGGATTCAGCCATCAAAATGAAAAGGTATGGGGAAAGGGGACAGCCTTGTCTTAATCCTCGAGAATATTGGAAGGACGGCCCTAGTCTGCCATTGATGAGAGGGGAGATCCAAGGGCCAGAGATGCATGCTTGGAAAAGGTCAATACAAGGAGAGGCAAATCCCATTTTCTTCAGAACATCAAAGAGGAAAGAGTGTCTAACTCGGTTGAAGGCATTGGCTAAATCCAGTTTTAAAATGAAACCTTTTTCTTTTCTAGTTTGGCTGGATTGAATAGCCTCTTGCACAAGCAGAGTGGAATCAGAAATTTGTCTATTGGCCAAGAAGCCTCCTTGATTCTCAGAGATGAGTGAGGGGAGGATAGGTTTGAGGCAGGTGGCTATGATTTTGGTCAAGATTTTGTATGAGGAGTTGCAGAGTGAAATGGGCCGAAAGCGGGAGAATGATGAGGGTCGGTTCTCTTTAGGGAGAAGGGCATGGTGAGTGGTGTTGGTGAAGCCTTCGATTTTTCTCTTGTGTTGGGCCCATTTTATCATTTTGATAAGGTCTTTTTTGATAGTCCCCCAGTAAGATATATAGAAGCAGACGGGGAAGCCATCTGGGCCAAGGGCCTTGCCTGGCTGGAGTGCCCAAATGGCTCTTTATATTTCTTCTTCTTCAATTTCCTTGGTGAGATTTTCATTAATTTCTTCACTGATTTCCGTGGGGAGATATTGAAGTAGATTTGAATAATCTTCAACTGCTTTTGTCTTAGTTAAGATAGTGTTGTAATGTTTTGAGGCAGCCTTTTTAATAGCATCTTGGGAAGTTTGAAGATGGCCTTCGTCATCAGTGATGGAGGTGACATTGTTCCTGATTTTCCTGACTATGGTCTGCTTATGGAAGAAGGCGGAGTTTTTGTCTCCTCCTTGCAGCCAAAGTTGGCATAATTTTATTCTCCATTTTTGCTCCTCCATTCTATTGGCACGATATAGCTAGAAGTAAAGGTCGCATTCTTGAGCTTTGGATTCTTGGAAGAGCCCTTGTTCCTCTATCGTGCTGTGGATCTGCTCTAGTTTGCTTTTAATTTCTGCTTTAACTTTCTCCGATTCCTTGTAGTGATTTCTTGCCCAATCTTTCAAGGTGCTTTTGGTCCTTTTCAGTTTTTTTTCCCATATGAAACCCGGAAATCCTTCAATGCGCTGGCACCATGTGGATTTAACAATCTGATCAACAATGGGAATGTTGCTCCATAGCGGGCTATACTTAAACGGAATGGGGCCTAGAGAGGAGTGAGCTTCGAGAACAAGCACTATGGGGTAATGATCGGATGCTGAGAAGGGGAGAACAATAGCATATGATGTGGAGTAGGAAGAGAGAAGGAAGACGTTCACCAAAATCTTGTCTAGCCACTCCATTATATTGTCTTTGCCCAACCTGCAATTATTCCAGGTGAACCTGCGGTTTTTTGGGGCAACATCTATGAGATCGTGTTCCTACATGATAGCTTCCAAATGCATTCTGCAGGGGTCATGTGTAAAACAACCCCCCCTCTTCTCGTTGGAGTGGAGTATGAGATTGAGATCTCCTCCAAGAATGATATTGTTGCTTTCTTCTTCATCTATGTCAGTTTTGAGAGAGTTCCAACACTGCGCTTTATCCCTGTAGTGATTTGGAGCATAAATATTGTAAATGACAATTTTTTTGCTATTTGTTAGGCTCTCTAGAATGAATTTAATCCAATACTGGCTGATTGTATCAGTTGTGTGTTTCCAAGCATTGTGGTTCCAAAGGGTGGCAATTCCCCCTGAAGCTCCCCTTGACTCGCAGATGCAACCTTCATATTTCTTGAGTCGATCAATAATCCCTTTCATTTCTTGGTATCCTTGCTTTGTTTCTTGTAACATTAGTATTCTTGGTTTTTCATGAGTTACCAGATCATTTAGAGAAGTGATTTTAGAGGGGTTCCCTAGTCCCCTGCTATTCTAGGATAGGGCTTTCATCATTGAGTGAGAGGAATACAGAGATTTGCTCGCCCTCCCTAATATTTATGTGCCACTTCCTTGCTGGTTTTCCCCAAAATGTAATTTTCTATGGGGTTTTGGGTGCCCATGGCAATATATTTTTGAGCATTTTCTTCTCTCTGCTGTTTGGTGGATCTCCTACCTGGTCCTTGTTTTTTGTGTGCATCCAGATTAGCACTGTGCTCTTTAGAAGAGCTTCTGGTTGATCTTGAGGAAGGAGGATCTTGGGAGAATGAAGGAGAAGGGATTGAAGGGGGAGTGGGAGCAAGAGAGTCATCCTGTGATGGAGGGAGAGGGGTGGGGGGATCTTCGTCGAGGGATATGGAGGAAAAAGGATTAGATGACTCTAAGGTTTTCTTGGGAGGGGGAGGCGAAGGAGTCGAAGAGGAGGAAGGATTGGACTTGGGGGGAGAAGAATCAGGGTTTGACTTGGGAGGAGCTTCAGAGTTTTCTTTCGGGGCGGCAACAGTATTTTTTCTCTTGAAAATTTCCCATTGTTCCTCAGATTGAGCATTTTCATCATTAACAATTTTAGAGCAACGATTGGAAAAATGGTCGTACTCGTGACATACCTTGCATTTAAATGGGATTTGTTCGTAGTCCAGTTGCTGAATGTGTGTCCAATCATCCACCTTTAGCTTGATTGCCTCTGGAAGACCCTTTCCGAGATCAACTTCAACACATATACGCACACAGGATTGCATATTGTCCTTGGGCTTGCTCTGATCAATGTACTTCCCAACAGCATTTCCAATGGCTCGAACCGAATCATCTCCCCAGCAGTGGAGCGGGAGATGCGGAAGCCGAACCCAGACCGGGAAAACACTAGGGACATCCAGCTCAGGATCGAAGTCTAGAGTCCATTTGTTCAGATACAATCCTCTATAGTCCATAAAATATGGTCCATTTCTGAATATTAAGTCCTTGTCTGCTCTTGATTCAAAATGAAATGTATAATATCCTTTCCCACAGAAAAATATGGAAATTTTACCACTTACTTTGTCTGCCCAGTTTCTCTCGATCCATCGTTGAACTAGTTTTGGGGATGGCCATAGGCCAGTGAATTGTCCGATGAGGCCTCGTTCAGCAAGCGAGAGTGCAGCCATTCACGGTAGAGTTGGAGGCAGAACGACCTCTTGCAGACCATCTAATTTATTGACAAACTTTGAAAGAGCCGGTCGAGGGCGTTGGAGTGGTAAAGATTTTACCAGAGCTGAAAAGGCTGATTGAGTGTCAGCCCCCTCCAATGTAGCATCCGGAGGGGCCATGACAGGCCTGCGGCCTCAAGCGAAGGAGCACGAGATACAGTGCGTGGCCTAGGTCAAGCGCGCAGAGCGGTTTACCTTCATGTATAACTATTTCTCCTCTCTAGGACAAGGTGCAACACTAGGACTTCCCGGGAGGTCACCCATCCCAGTGCTACTCTAGCCCAAGCACGCTTAACTGCGGAGTTCTGATGGGATCCGGTGCATTAACGCTGGTATGATCGCACCCAATGATTAATACTTTAAAACATACTTTATTCTAAATTATTTTTTAAGAGGAATTTTAAGTGGCACGCTCCTTTCCTTTTTAATTTTATTTGAAACAAAGAAATTGTTATTATTTTGTTGCTTTTGTTGATGCCTAAAATTTTCATTTTACTTTTTATTTGTTTTATTTTAGCATCTAATCCTAACATTTTTTTTTTCTTCTAAAATGTCTAACTTATCAAAACAAGAAATGCTACAACATCGACTCCAATTGGGGACTGCTTCCTCCTGTGGGATGCAGAGAACTAGTAGATCCAAGTGCCTTCTCCTCGGGTTGATGGAGTCTTTGTTGAAAAAAAACCATACTTTGAAAATGAATCAAGATGGTAAATATAAATGATGAATGTGTGAAACACTTTTTCTCTTCAATACTGAAGGTAGTGCTTTAAATATCTTCCATTGACTAGTAATGAAAAATATTTTCCTTCCAAGTTATACAAGATAAAAGTGTTGTTACCCTTGACTTATGTAATACTAAAAGGTCCAAACTAGAGGTTGTCAAAATTTCCATGTTTTCCTTTATCTTCCCTCCTAGCATCCCATCTTAACACTAAATCTCCTTCTTTGAAATCTCTTTCTCTAGATTTTCTCTCAAAAATACTTTTCATTTTGTTCTGGTATTTCCTAAGTTTGTAATAAATTTCATCCGTATTTCATTAACTTCAATGATCTTTTTTATCCTTCTAGAAAATCATCAGGTTTTTCGTTTACTTCTTGTAAAAATTTCATAACAGGAAAAGATAGATTTGTAGGGAAAATTGCTTCTTTACCATAAACCAACTGAAAGGGATATTTTCCTGTAGACATTTTTGGAGATATCCTGTTAGCCCAAACTTCATAAATCAGATGACTGTCCCAACTCCTTTTATGATCTTCTAATGTCTTCTTAATAACTTTAACCAAGCTTTTATTTGAGGACTCTACCAATCCATTTCCTTGTGGATAGTAAGGAGTAGAGTGATGCAACAAAATTTGATATTTTTGACAAAATTAAATCATTTTAACACTGTTAAATGCTACTGAAGTATCTGTAACTATCTGATGGGGGAACCCAAACCTAGATAGTATATGTTCTTCAATAAATCTGATGACTACAGTGTCTGTTTCATTTCTAACTAGAATGGCTTCTACCCATTTAGTAAAGTAATATATTTCAGTAATTATCCATCTATGTTGGATGCTTGATGCTGGATGAATTTCCCCTATTAAATCCAATCCCCATTGTAATAAATGTGCTGAGACAAGTACTTGAACTAAAGGAAGTGCTGCTAATTTTTTCTTTCCAGCAAACTTTTGACATTGAGTACAACTCCTAACTTTTTCTCCTACTTGTGCAAACATTGTTGGCCAATAGAATCCTACTCTCAATATTTTATATGTTGTAGCCATCCACACATAATGTCCTCCAAAAATACTTGCATGAAATTATTTAATAATCCCTTTAGTTTCACTTTCTGTCAAGCAAAGCAACAAGATATTAAGTGGATCAATACAATACATATTTGCATTAATGATACAATACTTTATAGTCTTTAACTTTAGTGTCTTACATTATTTTTTGTGAATTCATAAGGACACTCAAAGTTTATAAGGAAATTTACAATATCAGAGTACCATTCTGACAACAATAATTTCTCATCAATATAAATAGGAATTGATTGAATTGAAGATGAAGGTTCTTATGGATTCTTCCCTTCTAAGTTTTGATAAGGTTCTTGTGGATTCTTCCCTGCTGATATTTGAGAAGTTTCTTGTGGATTCTTCCCTTCTGATATTTGAGAAGGTTATTTTGACTTTTTTATTCTTTACTTCTGATTTTTGAGAAGGTTCTTGAGGATTATTCCCTTCTGATATTTCAAAAACAGAATTTATCCCCAAATCCTTACAATTTGATTCAGCTAAAAGTTTAGCTAAACCTTTACCTTTTACCAATTTTGTAGCTTTGATATTAATATCAAACTCAAGTATCTGGTTAATCGATCTTCCTCTTCTCCCATTAGTGTCAGGTTGAGTTAACACAGTTTTCATGTCACTCTTGGAAACATAAGTAGTAATGGATGAATGAAGCACATAGATTCTGAAAGCCTTTAAATATTGGACTAATGAATATGCTTGTTTCTCAATTATGTCATATTTAAGTTCGACATATCTCATGACATTGATGAAAAATTCAGTAGGTTGGTCATATCCATCTTCATTCTTTTGCAAAATAACATCAGCTAAGGTGGTTTTAGAGGCAAAAAAAAATATGCTAGATGGTTCAGAATAATTAGGGCTGGCTAATGTTGGGGCTTAAGAAATTTCCTTTTTATTCTAGTCAAAATCATATCTAGTTGGTACTATCCATTTTAATTCATGGTATTTCCTCAACATATCAGTGATATCTTTAACTATTTCAACATAGTTAGGTATGGATATTCTTAGGAAGTTAATCTTTCCAAGAAAGGTCTGGATTTCCTTTTTTTTTCCTTGGCGTTGTAAGTGATTGAATAGTTGAAACTCTTTTGGGATCAATTACCACTCCTTCCTTAGAAATGATATGACTAAGAAATTTACCTTCTTTGATTACAAACAAGGACTTCTTTGGATTGAGTGATATCCCAAATTTTCTACACCTGTAAAAAACTTTCCACAAGTGATTTAAATGTTTCTGGTCAGAGTTAGAAAACACAATAAGATCATCAAGATATATAACAACAAATTTATTTTTCTTACCCACAAACCATAAATCCATAGTTCTTTGAAATGTTGTTCCAACATTATTTAATCCAAATGACATCCTTGCATACATGAATTTACCCCAAGGAGTGGTGAAGGCAGTCTTATCTCTATCCTCTGGGCTCACCATTATCTGGTTTTATCCAGATAAATCATCTAGCATAGATATTTTATTATCACCTGAAATTTTTTGAAGCAACTGATCCATTTTGGGTAATGGATAATTATCCTTCAAGGATGATTTGTTTAAGTTCCTGACATCTACACATAGTCTGATTTCACCGTTTTCTTTCTAGCAGGAACTAAATATGCTACCCAATCCAAATATCTTAATGGCATTATCATCTGATCATAAAGTAATTTCTTAAGTTCTATCTCAATGGTAGGAAGCAAAACTGGATTGGTTCTCGTTAATTTTTTCTTAAAATGTTTTTCTTCAGGTTTCAAAGGAATGTTATTGCTCGATGAGGGTTGTGTCATAGGTCTTTAATTTAGAATAAGATCAAGAAAAAACATCTTTATAGGCTTTAAGAAGATATAAATATTCATTTTTCACTTCCTAGGGTAATGATGTAGATATTTTAATGTTCTTGATTTGTTCAAATGTTCCAATATTACATTTTTCAATATCTTCCTCAGGTGATTTTGATAGTGGATTTTTAGGAACATCGTTTTGGTCAAATAATTTTTCAAGAGGGACCAATCCTTTGGGAATAAAATTGTTAGATAACTAAATGATATTGTGGTCAGAAATTTTTGAATTTAATTCAGAAGTTTGATTTTCCTTATTGAGTTCATTAATATCTGACTAATATTATTCAATTTTCAAGGGATAAAATTCATTGATAACTTGCAGAAAATATTTCAACTGTTCATCATCCTCAAATATTTTCCAATATTTAATATTATCAGAAATAGAAGGCCTATATTTGACTTGAATTTTATATTGCAAGAGAATTTGATCAGGAATTTTAAATGAACTAGCTGAAACAACTAGGGAATCTACATGAATATTCTCATCTCTTGGGATTTATGTGATGTTAAATGCTTGAAAGAAGTTTTCCACTGATTCCCAGACCTCATTTTTGTAAGATCTAATTCTGGGATGCTTTTTTTGAAAAATATTCCTAATTTTTTTAACTATGAGTTATGAGTTACTGAATACACTTAAATTCTGCACTTCAAGACTTTTAGCTAACTCCAATCCTAGGATGAAAGCTTCATATTCTACTACATTATTTGTAACGTAAAATTCAAGTTTACAATATTGAGTTATATTTTTTTTTTTTGGTGAAATAAGAACCACACCAGCTCCAACTCCTTCCTTTGAATAAGATCCATCAAAATATAATTTACAAATATCAGACTTGACAACTTTTGGGTTTTTGACAACACCTTCAATTTTAAGTTGACAATTATGCAAATTATTTGAATATAGTTGAAAACAACCAAAATATTGATCAGTTGCATAAATATGATGATTTCTTTCTTGATCTAATTTGAAAAAAGTATTAATGAATCTAACCTCACTGTACAACCAAGGTGTTCACCCCCATATACAGGAATAGTGGTGAAAGACATGTCCATTTGAAGGCTTCCTCCCAACTTGGCACAACATGATCTTGATAAAAGAATTCCAAACTTAAGGGATATCAGTGACCACAATGTCTAATACCCCACTCTTCATAGGTATTTGAGCTAAATTTACCACTAGGTCCTTTATAAGTCCAAGACATAGTACCTTTTTGGAATCCAAGGTATATCGATCACGGTAAGATTGAGTAATTTCCAAATTAAGTTGATCCATAATAACCTTTGGCATAAGATTATAGGAGGCTCTAGAGTCTAACATGCAGTTATATAATAAGAAATCATGTACCTTCTAAGTACATATAAAGGTGGCACAGTTTCATCAATCATGTCTGAACTGGGACCAAATACTACTAAAGGTTTCTCATCTTGTAGGCTTATTACATCCCCTTCAACATTAACACCTGAATTTTGAATCCATTTTGCAACTTGATTTTTATAGCCAGGGTTTTTTGAAAGTTCAAATAATGGAATGGGTATTTTAATTTTTTTTAATTCCCTTTCAACATTGAAGGTGGTTAAAATGGTTTTATCAATTGAAGTTGTCTCAATTGACTGATTTAATGGTTGAATTGTTATTGTTTGGGTTTTAGAAGATTTTATTTGTAGTTCATTTACAAAATGATTTTTAGGAGCCCTGTCAAGCCCTTCTCTTAGTCTTAAATCATATCTTCTATTCAGTTCTGCAATCAAGAATTTAGAGAAGGCTTGATATTTAGATACTTGTGAATTTTCTTGATCTTCTTGAGAAGATTGATTTGGAGAAATAGAGATAATGGCATTTTGAACAGATGAATTTTCAACATTATTGATATATTTAGTTATCACAAGGGTACTTTCATCAAGTTTTTGATCATCAATAAAAAAAGAAGGCTGAATTTTCTGATCATTATTTGGCCTTCGAAGAAGTTGAAGATGAGGGACTTTCCTAAATTGAGCTTGAGCTTGTGTTCTGGCAACAGTTTGTTGAAATATTCTTGGCAGAGTTTCTATTTTTAAAATCCTATTAGAAAGGTTCCTAAGTAATGATGTTATGTCATCAATATTTTGATCTTAATTTTTGGTCTTGGAAGAAGAACCCTCTTGGTGGGTTTTCATTTTCATCTCTTCCTTTTCATCTTTAGCTTTAATTTTAGCTGAAGTTGACCTATTAGCTTAAAATTCAGTGACATTAGTTTGCATGTCTTCTAACGTATGAAATGTTCTTTCTCTAACCATGACTACAAAGTCATCTTCAAAATCTTTGGAAAACCTAAATTTGGTTTCTACTACTGGTGGTTTACAGTCAGGAGGAATTTTATGATAGAGTTTATTAAACCTTTTTATGAAGTCAACCACTAGTTCACCATGTTTTCTTTTAAGTTCTTCAAATTCTGTTAGAAAATACACATGATACTTTTTGACTCCCCATTGGTTTTTAAATATGGTGGTTAATTCATTCGAACTTCGAATAGAAATTTCCCTTAATTTCCGAAACAAGATCCTAACATTTACTTCAAGGGATTGAAAAAAAACTCTCATATATACATTCTCATGTTCAATTTTCATATTATCAGCAAAGTCTAGGAAATTTTCTAAATGATCTTCAACAGATAAGCCAGTTTCTCCATTAAACCTTGGAAGGTGTTTCAAATATCCATCAAAAAAATTGTTGAGTATATTTGTAAGTTGTAAAGAAGCATACTTGGCTTGAATAATAGGCTGAAAAGCAATCATATTAGGAGACAATTATTAAGAAGAGGATGATGTAGGTGAATATGATGAAGATGAAGGTGATGATGGAGGTGTAAAAGTAGGTGGAGGAGGTAATAAGAGTGGTGATATTATGGAATATTTCAAAATTGTTTCAATGACTAACTTCTGAACCTTTGTTGCAACTTGTTATTTAGTTTCAAAAAATGGGTTTGAATATACATAAAAAGTTTCCTCAGGCTGAGCAGAATTAGATGGAAAGGTATAATGGATCGGAGAGATAAAATCAATAGGTTTTAACTCAGGTAAATGTAAATTAAAATCTCGTTCCAATTTAGATGAATCTAAATGTACTTCAGGTATTTGATATGATTCCAGTGAATGGAATAAAAGAGCTAACTGAAGATCAACTCCATTGGATAAGAGTTCTAATATCCTTGTTGATAGATCATCCAAATTTTGGGGAAAAGGACTAGACCTAAAAGGATCGTAGCCTGAAATATCCTTAGGTTGAGGTGGCATAGAAGAAGAGGAAGAAACTTCAAGTATTATTCTTAAAGAGGCTACTCTTACTAGTCTCTTTGGGTCTGATAAAGGAGAAAAAACTTTAGAATCAGAATGAAATCTGGTGTGTCTTGAAGGAGCCAGTTTTGGGTTTTGTGAAGTCACCAAGTGAAAGATTTTAACCTACTAGTCCTTTATTTACCTTTAAAGGAATAACTATATCATTGTCCAGGGAAAAGTAAATCAATTTTCGTATCCCTGACAACGGCGCTAATATGATGGTGTCCTTTGAGATAATTGTAGGTTAATTCATTATTCCAGAGCATCTAAAATATATATATATATTTTTAAGGGGCTTTTGGATGACCAATGCTATGAGAAAAATACATGTAGATGTTTTAAACCTTTAATAGTATTGAATGTTAAGAAAGGGTTGTTATTTTACTTCTAAACAATGATTTGATTTTATAATATGTGAAAGGAAGAAATGTAAGAAGCTATGATCCACTAAGTTACATTCAAATTGAACCTTTAGCTTACCATAATAAAGAAAAGCTGATAAACAATGTTCATAGCTTAACAATATATATTTAAACTTATAAATATGACTGATAATTAATAAATGGTGAGGGACTTATACAAAAAAATAGTCCCATAAATCAATCTCTAAAATAAATGATAAATTCAGAGGAATTAAGATAGACTGATATTAAGTTTTTTCTTTCATACTTATCTCCATAAAACTTAAATATATGTGGAGAAACAAAATGAAATGTAAACTGGAAAGACTGACGAGGAAACAATTTGTTTGAAACAAATCCATAATCCTTTCATTAACAATAAATGATCTCATCTCATACAATTTTTCTTTACAAGCACTCATCCACAGGTTCAACCCTTTATAGTTTGTTTATGGAAGTATTTATACAAAAAGTTTCAAAAATATCTGATTCAAATATCTAGATCTTTGTGGAAATATCTCAAATTTTTTACTAAAAAAAATTGCAAAAATATAGTAAATTCGAAACTGAAATGAGTTTTTGGCTTTACATTTCAGGATTTTTGATGACGAGGCTGCAGAAATAGGAGTCCTTGCTAGTCGAAGTTGTTCTGGATACCTCATCTAGTCATTTTAAAAAGCCACATAACTTTTCCCATTTACTTTGATATGGAAATGAAAATCTACTTAGCTTTCTGTAAATTTCATCAACTTCTGTGTATCTTTCAAAACTTGGTTTAGCTAAAAATAGATGATGAATTTCATGTTGGATTGCTAAATCCAAGATGAGTCCTTCCATGAATGCCTTGCCTGTAATTCTTCCTGTAACCTTTGAAAACTTTGACCTATCTCTGGAAGTTTCACACAACTTTGTTTGATAATCTTCAAGTTGAAAAAATTCATCTCCCATACCTTGTAATCCAGGAAGACCTTTCTGATGTAACACATTAAACTTTTTGTGAAATCTTTGTACAATATTCTATAAATTTTCACACTTGTTCTCCAATTGTAACATCAGATTTTTCTTAGTGAGCACTTTCCTTGCTTCCAAAATACTGTCAGTTCTGTCTTCAATACCTAATTATTCTAATTCATATTTAGTATTTGAGTTTAGGAACTTGATGATGGCTATTATATCATTGGGCTTAGAATCAATTTCTATCTTTATCTCTTCAGTCAAAATGTTATATCTAGTAAGAAGTTCACCTTGTTCGAATATGATTTGAATAGATGGCCATATGTGAGATATTTATTCATTTATATGAATCCAAATACTTTCTTTAGCTTGAGAAATGGTGTCAGCCATGATATTTTTATTCTCTAAATATTGAACTCTTTGTGCAATCTTATTAGTTTTCTGCAATTCTGATAAATAAGGACCATCTGATTTGATTTTTTATTCCTACAATTTATCACATTTTTCTATAAGCTTTTTAATTTCTTTACCTTTGATGGCTATATCATCCATGGATTTAGTTAATTATGTTGTTGTTGTAGTAGATTTTGAAATTGTTGTTGATGTTGATGCTGTAGTTGTTCCTGAAGAAGATGCATCCCATGTTGTTGTACCTAATGTTGGAATTGTGGCTAATGGAGCGGCTTGTACTGGAACAACCTCCTCTTTCTCTTTAATGATTTTTTCAATCTCCTTTTCCATATTGGAGATTTTTTCATTTTACTAAATAATAATTTTGAACAAATCCTCCTTTTCTTTCTCATGCTCTCCCAATTATTCAGCTTGTGGATCTTCTGCGGTTGGGAGTTTCAGTTGCTTTCTCATGGATGTTATATCTGCATTATTTGATTTAATTATTTCTTAAACATATTTGATGTATTAGGGATCATTTCCAAATTTTATCAATAGCTCCTCTAAATATTTTATCTTGGTATCTCTAGCTAGAGAAGAAATTTTCTCTAACTTCAGCTGAGTGTGTGTAATGTTCCCAACTAAGGAACAACTACACTATTGGGAATATCTCAAGATATTACCAATGTGGAGCTTCAGCAAACCATGAGCATGGAAATTAAGAGAATCTCATTATATGTCAAATAACTTCTCACCAGCAGATGGAAGAACCTCAGAAGATATTGGCCTATATTCTCCTTCCCGAGTGGGGAAATTCAGTAATACAGGGCATAAAACTACTGCCTTCAGAAAATAACACTATACAAGTGAGAAATGGGACTTGGATCCCTTAGAAGACATGATATAAAGTCCATATGTAGAATTAGAGGTGAAATAAATAACTCTAGCTCATATAAATAGATCTCCCAAGTCAATATAGCTAAAATATGCCCAAAACCCCATATTCTAGATAATGTCGGAAGCACTGAAGCAAGGATTGTGTTATTCTGATGAGGTTTTCTGTAATAAATGATGAAGGAAGTCTAAAATGAAACTGATATTAATAAATCAATAGAGAGATGGAGGTTTACACTCTTATATAGCAAAAACGAGACACACGGCAAAGGTTTCCGGCAAAATGCATGAATAACAAGCAGCACTGCAGAAATAACACAGTTACTGAATCTCTATATTATACATGGTTGAATATAACATGGAATAATTGAATAATACATAAATATTTCCAAAGGCCTCTCTAACAAACTCCCAGAGGGGAATGAGTACCTCCTCCTCAAAGACTAGCACAATATCAAAGGATGCAACACTGCTGCTGCTGCCTCTGCATCAAGGACGCAGTTTTCTGAAGGGGAATGTGTTGTGGCTGAGTATGAATGAATGGCCCTAATCCAAATTCTGGAATTAATATCAAATTAATCCCCTTTGATCCCTTAAGAAATCTGATCTCAAGAGAGGATGGAATTCCCACACAAAAATTCCTTGCACTAAGCAGTGCAGCAACTTCAGCTAAATAGCTGAAGTATGCAATTGGTCTCTAGAACAAAATAGATGAATACATGAATGCCCCTCCTTTGATGCTATGCCCTCCTTTTATCTTTGGTGAGCCTCCTCACCTTGGACCCCACACAATGTTGAGGTGACTTCTTCATGAAGCTTCCTCTTTCAAAACTGCGCTGCCCTAGCTAGCTTCCCTCCTCTTGTGGCTGCGTTGTTGACTTGGTCAACTAAAACTAATCCACCTCCAATGTCTCTTTTCACACTAGGGATCTTCAATATAGTTTACATATGTTTGTATTAGGCTGATCCTTATTCACATTGAGCTTGTTTTCTTAGGTGATCTCTTCCTCCTCAAGAATGCATGTTGACTTAGTCAAACTTGACTATGTCCTCATCTATTTTGCCCTTGTTTGCACTTGTAAGTGTAAAGTTCAGCTCCTGAAGTGATTCCCTTCCTTATTAAGGTGGAAATTATTTATATTTTTATTATTCATGGGCTCCCTTACCCATTTATTCCTCTCCTATCTGAAAGTATCAAAATCTAATGTTCCAAATTGCTTGTTGCAAAATTGGGAACATTACAGTCCTCCCCTCCCAAATGTTGCTTGTCTTCAAGCAACTGCAAAGATAACACTGAATATCATCCTCTCCTCCCATTTATAAACCTCATATGATGCAATCCCCTAAGGATAAAGGTGTTGTATCATCAATATATCTCCAAGTTGCTCCTCCCAATTGTGCAAGCCATCTATTGGGCACATCCCAAATAGCTAACATGATGTGACAATGAAACATCCATAGGGAAACAATGGGCTATTTGAAGGTCCTCTTGAAGCATGAGGGCTGATATATATTTGGATTCATCATCCCCATTTGAATCTCTCCTCCCCAAGCTATCAACCAAACAAAATGAGTCACCCTCCAGTATGGCAACTCATGAAGGATCTCTTCCACCTTGAGCTCCTGCAAAGAAGGTGGGCTGCATAGCTGAATGTATAGAGTCAAAATGTACATATCTTTTTGCTTCTCTCTCCACTTATGATATATATGGGGCTTCTACTGATATATGGCTGAAATATAATGGTCTTCAAGAAAGATCCATGCCACCCCATCAAATCCAACACCCATGAGGAGTTTCCTCAAAGAACTCAAACCTCCCAAATGAGTCTTCTCACTTGAAGGCAAGGTGTATATTATGGAAATAAAGTTCTACCCACTGCTCTTCCTGAAATATGCAGCTTTTATAATGTGAAGAATCATATTTTCATTGGGCCTCTTCACCTCTTGTGCCACTCCTCCAATGGTGCTTCCTACAATCAATGTTTTAGCAGCATAATATGGAAGCATAAACATATGAAAACAAGGAGGTAGGACATAGTCCCAAACATGGAACCAATGCAGGGCATTCTTTGCTTGCCTCAATACATAATGCAACAAGTGTTTTTTCAGCCACTTGTTTGCTACCACATTTATTTTACAAAAGGGAATCATGAAAGCATAATTTGGTGCCAATGATGCACACCAAAAACCATGTGGCATTCCCCCACAATCCACAAATAGAATGGCCATCATAAACGCTGCAAGTGGCCTCAAGTACATAAAAATGTAATATGCAAGAAGGAAAGACCCTTCTTGGTATGATATGTTGTTCATATAGATAAGGAAGTGTAAAATACAAAACAAAATTTTACCTCCTCCATCATGTACTTCGGTCATTGAGCTAAAATGGCTCAAGTGCAAATTCTCCCTTGCTACAGGTGAGTAGGGAAGTGGTTGTGCCGAAATTTTCTTCATCTTCCGGGATGTGCATCTCTCCATATTCTGATATACATTCAATTGAATGCCCTCCCAAGTGAAATCCTCCATTGAGGGATGGTATGCATAAAAATGCATGGAAGGAAAGTCCACAAATGCTGCATGTAGATCTTTCTCCTTGTGCTTGTGACTCCAAGCCAAGAAGGTCAAAACATAGTAAGGGATACTCTCATCCATTAATTTCTCATGCCCATCTTCTACATGCTTCCATGGTGCATTACTTGTGACGTGGTCTTGGGAACACTTCAGCAAGCAATCCAAGCTCCTAAGTGACAACGCTGCTAGCCTTTGGAGTAGTGCTACTGTCATCTCAAAGCTCAATTATTTGACATAGATTGTGTCAAAGACTCTTCCCAAAATGCTACTGTACATGTAGAGATCCTCCCAAGATGGAGGTGCTGCTCTTTGCACTATGCTAGTGCCATTCCTTACTCTTGCATCATCATGCCAAGTGTGAGAGCAATTCATCCCTTTCTCTCTCCTGATCCTCCAAAGCAACAAATGACTTTGCTGCCTCACCATACCTCCATCATACAACCTATGTGGTGAAAAAATAATGATCTCATCACCATGATGCATCCACACTCTTTGCTGCCCCGTGATGAAAGTATCCTGCCAATATTCCTTCCTCTTCTCACCCCATGGGAAAGGACATGTCATAGGGTGACCAAACTCTCTCAAGAGTAGCCAACGCAACATTGCCTCTTACTTCCCGGTGTTATAGACTTGCAAGAGGCTTACCAATCTCTTGCCCCCCATCCACATCCACTAAAATCCATGTGGATGCCTCCTAGCTTTCTCCATCTTGGCATTCCTCCAATGAGGCCTACCATCCTCCCATTTTTCCTTGCATTTCATAAGATGCTAAAATGAAACTCCTTGGAGACCTCCAAGAAAATATCTCTCATCACTGATTATCTTGGACCCATAAGGATCCAAAGGGGATGAGATCAAAGCCTCCTTGCTTCTACCATTTGACAGTGCTGTAACCCTCCTCCAAGGTGTTTTGGCTATCTCATGTGTCAACTCCTAGATGAACATGTGGTTCTACATGAATTTTCTTGGAGAAAAGTTCACTCCATATTCCAAGAATTTACACTCTAACCTCAAGGTTTGTGTGTAAATCATCAATGATACATGAGGTTGAGGGTGCAAATATCCCTTGAACCCTTCAAGCTTGCACAACGCAGTGCAATCCTGCTGCTCTATCTGAGCAATACCATTTGATCCTGGGCCATATGCAACCAAATATCTAACCCTTTCCATAAATTTTTCTGAAATTTTAAGACATGGAAACTTATGCATACCTTTGTGAGCCTTGGGTACATCTTCTATGGCTGCAAGAGATCCTCTCTTCAATGTGTTGGCTGATCCAACTACTGGTGTAGAAGGTTGCTTTCTCAAGGCCATGGAAATGCTGGTACTTGCCTCTTCCCGTAGTGGTGTGGACCCTCTCTCCTCTGATATTTCTCCATCAAAAGTTCTAATCAGCTCTTGAGTGATCTCAGAAAAATTAGTCACTCTGGTGTGGCTTAAGTGAGTGCACCACCAAGTATTGGCTTCACCCTCCAGGTGCAGCGCTGCAACTTCTGCTGCCTCCCTCTCTTCCATTGGATGGAGTAGGAAGAATGCCTCAAGCTTTCTTGCCCAATCTCTTGTTGTAGTTCACCCATGAAATTTGGATAATAGGAATATATTGCCTTTGATCTCTCCTTTGCTGCAAGGTCTTCTCACTTCTCTCAGTTGAATAAACCGAGGGAAATCTAGGGTCTCTTTGAAAGCCCTAGGTTGGCACTTGTATTCTACCAAGTATCCACTCAGGATTTCATGCTCTAACTAGTCTCTTTGCTCTCCACTTCCTCTATAAGACCAGGAAGTGCATGCATCTTCTTCTGCTTCTTGAAACCCTCTAGAGGTTTCTCTGCAAATCTCTCCTCCTTGAAACCCTTTTGGAGTTTCAATGCATTTCTATTCTACTTTCTTCTTAGACCTGAAAATGGATGAGAGTAAGCTCATCCTCTCCATAATTTTTTTCTCCTCTCCTTCTTATCTTCTGAGTGGATCTGAAATTCAGAGGCTGAGCCAAGATGGCAGCTTTGATACCACTGTAATGTTCCCAACTAAGGAACAGCTACACTATTGGGAATATCTCAAGATATTACCAATGTGGAGCTTCAGAAGACCATGAGCATGGAAATGAAGAGCAGCTCATTATATGTCAAATAACTTCTCACCAGTAGATGGAAGAACCTCAACAAGATATTGGCCTATATTCTCCTTCCCAGGTGGGGAAATTCAGAAATACAGGGCATAAAATTGTTGTATTTAGAAAATAACGCTATACAAGTGAGAAATGGGACTTGTATCCCTTATAAGACATTATATATAGTCCATATGAAGAATTAGAGGTGAAATAAATAACTATAGCTCATATAAATAGATCTCCCAAGTCAATACAGCTAAAATATGCCCAAAACCCCATATTCTAGATAATGCCGGAAGCACTGAAGCAAGGATTGTGTTATTCTGATGAGGGATTATACAATAAATGATGAAGGAAGTCTGAAATGCAACTGATATTAATCAATCAATAGAGAAATTGAGGTTTACACTCTTATACAGCAAAAAAGAGACACCCGACAAAGGTTTCCGGCGAAATGCATGAATAACAAGCAACACTTCAGAAATAACGCAGTTACTGCCTCTCTGTATTATACATGGCTGAATATAACATAGAATAACTTAATAATAAAGAAATATTTCCAAAGGCCTCTCTAAAAAACTCCCAGAGGGGAATCAGTACCTCCTCCTCAAAGACTAGCACAATATCAAAGGATGCAACACTTCTGCTGCTGCCTCTGCATCAAGGACCCAATTTTCTGAAGGAGACTGCGATGTGGCTGAGTATAAATGAATGGACCTAAGAAAAATTCTGAAATGAAGCTCAAATCACTCCCCTTTGATCCCTTAAGCAGGCTGATCTCAAGAGAGGATGGAATTCCCGCACAGGAATTCCTTGCACTAAGCAGTGCAACAACTCCGGCTAAACAACTGAAGTATGCAATTTTTCTCTAGACAAAAATAGTTGAATACATGAATGCCCCTCCTTTTATGCTATGCCCTCATTTTATCTTTCGTGAGCCTCCTCACCCCAAACCCCACACAATGTTGAGGTGAATTCTTCATGAAGCTTCCTCATTCAAAACTACGCTGCCCTAGCTAGCTTCCCTCATCTTGTGGCTGCGTTGTTGACTTGGTCAACTAAAAATAATCCACCTCCAATGCCTATTTTCACACTAGGGATCTTCAATCTAGTTTAAATATGTGTGTCTTAGGCTGATCCTTGTTCACATTGAGCTGGTTTTCTTAGGTGATCTCTTCCTCCTCAAGAATGCATGTTGACTTAGTCAAACTTAACTATGTCCTCATCTATTTTTCCCTTGTTCGCACTTGTAAGTGTAAATTTCAGCTCCTGAAGTGATTCCCTTCCTTATTAAGGTGGAAATTATTCATATTTTTATTATTCATGGGCTTCCTTAACCATTTATTCCTCTCCTAGGTGAAAGTAGCAAAATATAATGTTCCAAATTGCTTGTTGCAAAATTGGGAACATTTCAGTGTGAATATTTTGCACTTTCATTTGGAGCTTAGCAGCTGGCATGGTAGAAGTGGTTAAAGTAATAAAGACCATTTGAATTGATTTCTTGTGAAGGTCCATCTGATCTATAAGATGAATAGTTTTTGTGTCAAAAGAAAACATTGACTGTTTGTAGTCATATACTCTCTAAGGCTGAGGAACCTTAGCCTCTAGAAAATCAATATGCATTTTTCCTTCTTCTGAGTTAAATGCTGATAAAGGCCTATGTTGAGAAGTTGTTGTCTGTTTCTAGAATTGAGAAAATGTAGAAACTTTAAGGGCTAAATTCCTTCTTTTGATTTCTTGATAAACAACAAAAATGTAGGGCTGTTTTTTACTTCTCTGCCCCAATTTCCTTGCTAGTGATGAAATAGGTGTAAATGCAGTCATGGGGGTCCCTGGAGTTGTTGGAGATGGTGACATACTGTCTTTTCGCCCCAAAAATAATGGAGTAAATTCTCCAGAAAGAACAATTAGATGCATTTGTTCAAGAATTTCATGTTGTCTGTCTTCCTCACTTTTTGCCTTGGTTTCTTGTTAGATACAATGAAATCTCTGACTAAATCCTCTAATTTTGAAGGGGAATTGATTTCCTGTAGCCTTTTCTCTCCCTTTTCTTGTGCTAATGGAGTTTGTGAAGAGGACATATTTTTCTCTTCATCCTCTTGGAGAGTATTTTCTTACCATTCCTCCCGGTTCATGAACTGTTCGAGCTCTGGTCTGTATGTATGAATATAAGGGGTATATTTATGCTCTATCCTCATCTTTGAAACAATTCCAAAAGGTTCATAAAACCAAGTAAAATTGTGCCTAAAATTCATACTCATTAGGATAGCATCTGCATCTTGTCCTGCTGCCCTTGTATTTCATATGAAAGGGCCAACCTGTGTTTTAAATTCTAAATGGGATTTCTTCTTGGCTGTCTAAAAGTGCATCTGGTCCATGTTTATCATTTTTCTAATGAATTCCAAAGAAAATATTCTCATAGGCACATACTTAGGAAGCTTCTAAGGGGCTAATTCACAACTATAAATCCTAATTTCTGGGAAACTATGATATAGGTACCAGTCACCCTTTTTGGTTTGCTCACTAAGGTGTAAAATCCTCTTTATCTCTGAATCTATCCTTGGTTTTGTATGGATATTTAATAAACTTATTGCCACATGCAAAAACTGATCTACAAACTAACTGAAAGAGAATTATGTGTTGTCCTTCTTGACCAGAGGGGTCCACTGAATTACTGATAAAGGATTTCCCTAATCATCCATCTTCTGTAGTTGACAATGGAATTTCTCTTATTTATAATAAATAAATAGATACACAAGGACTAAGGCATATCTAAAAACTCATTCTTTTGATAAATTAAAAAAATTCTCATGGATTATCACTGCTATAAATTCACCATAACAAAAGATAATTGGTGGGTTTTGTTCACTTGAAAATATGGAAAGAAAATCAAAGATATGCTCATCAATCCACTGGCCTGAATTATATCCCAGAATATAAGAGATAATGGAGACAATTTGTTTGGTCAATTAAGGGGAAATAGAGATTGAATATGGAGGATTGGTTTTAGGTATTTGGACATCATTTGAAAGAAAATTTTCAAAAACCTTTGCTCTTTGTAGAAAGTCCATCTTGTTCTATATTTCTATAAGAAAATCTGGGTGGAAGGGTTTTGCGAGGGGGTCATCCTTGTTTTGGATCATTTTAGAATTCCATGGGCATTGGTGTAGAAGAGGGTTTCTCTATTTAGCGCAACTAAAACTCTTTGATTGGGTATGTAATGAAGTTGACAGGAGGTAACAAATTCAGGAAAATATGGCACCTAAGGGGAAATATATTAGGGTAATGTTCAATTCCAGAGGCCGATTTCATCACTGCTGTCGAGGTGTTTTTAATGGAGCCAATTGTGAATTTTATGAAGATCAAATTTAGAATTGATCTTAGATATCTGATAGAGGTGGTCCACTAATGGTTGGTGATATAAATCAACGGTCGGAGGTGGTAGTGAAGTATCCTTGGAAGTATATTTTCCTTTAGGATCCATGGGAATAAAAATGACTGTGGATTGCTTATAAATACATGTTTATAGTGATTTGGTAAAGGCATATAGGTACTATGGACACTGTTGAACTGGTACGGATACTAATTATATTCTTTGCTAGATTTTAGAGTAGCGTATTAAACAATGGTAGCAAAGTAGAATGTCAGAGAGTTTTGAAGTACAATGAAAAATGGAGGTTTTAAAAACAAAGTGAATGATGAATGTTGATAGGCGCAGGAGGATTTATTGTGAAGACGTTACGGTTAATGGATATGCTAACAATAAATGGTAATGGGTAAATGAGAGACACATGGAATTTTATCATTGGAAGGTGAAACGACATGTGAGTGATGACGAGATGGCGAGAGTAAGTCAAATAGTCAAAGGGTAGTTTTGAAGCCTACCCGGGGGAGGGTGCGGTCTCAACTGGAGAATATCACGTAGCGACAGTGGTTTTGAGAAACGTCTTTACCTTGACCCACCCCTGTGGATATTGTTCGGAAGCACTAGGGGGTGCGGGTTTGAATGCTCACCGTTGATTTGAGCACATAAGCTCTCGGCCCTTCAAATCTGCAAGATTTTTATTTCACGTGCCAATATCCTGTCACTTTATTACATATTGGATTAACCATATAAATATATGATTAATAGTTTAAAACACACTTTATTCTAAATTATTTTTTAAGCGAAATTTTAAGTGGCACGCTCTTTTCCCTTTTTATCTTATTTGAAACAAAGCAATTTTTATTTTTTATTTCTTTTATCTATGCCTAACATTTTCATTTTCTTTTTGCGTTGTTTTCTTTTAGCATCTAATCCTAACATTTTTTTATTTTCATATTCAATTTTAAAATTTTTTATTTTTTATTTTTTCATCTATTCACATTCAATCCTAACATTTTTTTATTTTTTATTTTTCTTCTAAAATGTCTAACTTATCAAAACAAGAAATGTTACAAGACCACCATTACTGGACACATTAGATATTACAGAAAAACTCACACCAATATATTTAAACCTAGATTGCATGGAATAGGCCACAACTGATCATACTATGGACACACAAATCAAGAACACTTACCAACAAAAGATCCAACTATTCGGGTTGTCAAAGTTGGCCAACTCCTACACTAAGGCAAGTGGCTCACGAGGGACCAAATTCAGCAAAATTTTCGCCATCTCATGGAGGCACTGGGGACCATTTCTTCCAAAGGGGGGAGGATTGATCCAGGTGGATGTTGGGTCATGACCATTTTCTCTTTCAATGTTTTAGTTTCCTTAATTGTAGCACAACTTACTATTTTCGGAAGTTTTTCGGGTGCTGAACTTTCAGAGCCGTTTTGAGGCCCTAAACAATTTTTTTTGGGAAAACCAGGGGAAACATGAGGTTTTAACTAATGTTTTCCACTCAAAAGTTGTATTCCTCATATATACATTTCTAACAAGGTATTTTTTGCATCATATGGATATCATATTCCAAAGTTACGACCCCCGGAAGTTGTTGTACCAATTAACCCAAACGGGGCCCATAGTTTTGGCGCTTCATCTCCTAGGGTTAGGTATTGGGATGTTTACGTCTTTCCATTGTTTCTAAATAATAAATAGGCCTTCGAGCCTCATTGTAACACAATTTAAAGGCATGTAGCCACCACATCTCATCTCAGATATAAGCTACCATCACTCGAGCTAGTTTATTTCCATTCTTTTTGTAAGCTTATTTCAATATTTGCTATTAATGAAATGAAGTGTTATTTATGTTACATCTTTGTAGTTATGGTTATATATGTAATTTTTTGTGTTATTGGTTAATTTTGGCTCAAGATCACTCATGAAAAGGAAATATCGGTCTTGAAATCATCTATCATATCTTTACCTTTCTCATGGAAGTGGTTGCTTATGATAGGACTGTCAAAGGACTAGGAAGGAAAATCTTGATGAGGAGGGTGTAGTGTAGCTCAATAATGGCTTAGGAAAGCACTATTATTCATTAGAATTGCACCATGTGTTAGGATCAAAGGATTAAGATATAGAGAAAGTGAAGTTTGACTTGAAAATGTCTGAGAAGAGGCATCACTGAGCTCTAGGAATGCACCATGCATTGAGGAAGCAAGGCAAGACAAGTCTTGGCCACAGAGAGGGATCACAATGAATAGTGGGAGCAAGACTAAGAACTATTACTACACCATATGTTAGGCTTAATAGCATGCCTCTATGCCAACACATTTTAGATCAACAATGGCTAATTGTTCATTAGGAATTCACTCTTCACCCTATGCTAGGGTATTTTTACTTGACAATGACTAATAGGAGACCTCATTTTGCACTAAGATTTCAAAGTGTTCAAAGGGAGAGGGGGACGCATGATGCTAGAGTAATTTTCCTCAACAGTGACCCACTATCTACTAAAAACTTACTTTTCACCCTATGCTAGCACAATTTACTTTTGCAGGGGCTATCTGTAAGAGGATATTCCGCATTTCACTAAAGTAGGAAAAATGAGGTAAGTCACTTTGCCCTAGATATGTTTATTTCACTATGAGAGGGAGGATGCCTTGTAAGGTGCATTTTTATTTTGCATATGACCACTAGATATTCTCCATGCACTATACAAGGATGAATTTCTCAAAAATTAGTGTAGTGATTTAGTACAAGCAATAAGGGTTAAGTGACTATGCTTTGAAGGTACTTAATGTGTAGCCATAGGAGATGGCCTTGAAGAATGCTTAGTGCACCGTTATAGGAGGAATAGGTATGATTAATTAGGCTCATGAATAGGTTGTCCTCATCACCTGACAACAGGGTTCATGTATTCACAACTTGCAGTCGACAAGAGGACCAAGAAGAGCTCCAAAATGGCAAAGTGTGAGACCAATAGAGATATAGAGGGAAATACATCCATATGAGACTCAAACATGGATCACACATATGATGCCATTTATACAAGCTAGGAAAATTCACAGGACTCGTAAACAACAATCACACCTTGAACTGACAACAAAGTGACACTTTTTTTCGAAGTGCGACAGTTAAAGCGCCACATTGCAACACTTGGAATACAAGTTGCGACAAAAGTATTGACTTTGATCAAGAAGTGTGCTAAGCTACAGGAATGTGGCTAACACATATTCTAATGATATATAAGATATTATAATGCAAAATAGTGTGCTATAAATGTATCTAATGACGTGAAAATGTGCGACACATATAAGAGTGAACATAATTAAGAGAGACACTTGCATAAGCTAAATAAATTCGACAAATACCAAAGAGAAGATAACATGAAAAAACCACTTTTTAAAATGAAAGCAAGAAAAAATGACAATCATGAATCTTAAAGTGACACTTATGAAATCAAAGGTGTTCAAAAGTGACAATCAAGAAAAATCACTGGAAGGATAACATAATTTTAGCCAAAGTGAGGGAGAACGTCAATGGAGAGTGCACACTGACTATCGACATAAGTTGCATAGGGAATCATACTTAAACATTTATTTCAAGGGTTTCACAATGCATAGCTAATATTGAAAAAGAAAGATGTGTTCATGCATTTATCAAGTACTCAATATGTGTGAGAAAGTGACTTTGAAACTTAGAATTCGAGAAGAAGACTTAAACATTTATCAAAACATCAATCAACTAGGAAGTGACTATGGAATGACAAATCATAAGATCCTCGGTAGGCTCCAAAATTATAGTGTCTGTAAAATTTTGGAGGGTGTTGATCACATCATCAACAAAATCTTAGTATCAAGTTTATGCACACAAAGATTAGGGAAATGTGTGGAAGAGTCATTGAGTAGAAATAATGATATAAATTTGATAATTAAAATTTCTTGCAAAATAGTGAAATGAGGAGACTCAGATCTTGTTCTAGAGGAAGGGTTCTGATAATTTCCATAAGGAATATTTCATCATTGACCAAGAAGTATATTTCTGCTTATTTTGAAGTTGGTGAGGATCGTAATAATGGAGGAGATCCTGAAAAATAAAAAAGGATGAAAGAACTACTACCCCATGGCACCATAAGAGGAAAATATTGTTGAACAAAGAGAAAGAGGTTTCATCTAACGAAAATAATGAAGGATTACATTTAAATGATAAAATACAATAGATATGTATAATTTTAAGTTTGATGCTAAAGGTATAATATCTCTTGGTATGTTTATAATGCATAGGGTCATAGGTTAACTTTTGGAACATGTTTCCAATGAATAAGAAAAAGAATTACACACATTGAGATATAGAGTGTTTGGACTAGAGAAGGTGTTGAATTGAAAATCCTTCTTTGAAAAACCCTCACTACCTAGGTTCCTAAGGAAATTCAAGGATACCATTTAAAGCCCAACATATTTAATGTAACTTAATTTGTCATTTTGGATGAAAACATTTGTCAAGCAATGTAGAGGAGAGAATTACTTTACCCCTCAACCTATGGGAACACAGAAATAATGTCTATACTATGGAAAATATACTTATTCTTAAAGAGAAATTGGAGGTTGAGCCTAAGTGGATGAATATTTTTGTGAAACTTATGTTGACTCTTTCATAAAGAAATTGTACAATATAAATTTTCATAGGAGAAAAAAATATAACCTCCCCTCCAATGGAAAACTTACAAAATTATAGCAAGGCTAGGATATGAGAATTGTCATTTTGCAATACTTGATTATAATTTGTGATGGCCTTGAGCATAAAATATATCATGTTTTCTTAATATATTTGAAGTCATGAAAAATATAGAAGGTAAAACCCTTATCTAGAAGATTAATATATTTTCAAAAGAGTATAAACCTAAATTAGTTGAGAATAAAACTTCCTTGGGTGTATATTTTGATAATATTACTTGATTTTCTAGGGTAAGGATAGAAAAACATTGAAATTTTGTATTTTGGATAATATGAAGAATTAATTTCCTTGAAAGTACCATTCCATCATCCTATATGCACTTAAATATGAGTTTCTTTTGCTAAAAGTTAAATAAGAGATCATGGTATCCCCGCTTCAAGAATACATTAAAATCTAGGTATATCAAACCATTGATTCTACTACTAAGTCATCATGAGATTAAAAAGTGTGTAGTGTTGATGGTGTTGTGTTACACAATAATTTGTCATTCTTCTCACTTCCCTCCCCTGATCCTGAAGTTCCCTATGACGAATCCTGTGCCGTATATACAGCTGGGAAAAAATACATAAAGAAGTCCTCTAAATACTAAAATAAACCTGCCTTGAAAGGTCATTAAAGAAACTTAGCTAAAACCATAAATTTATGGGTCAATTCTATTCTCTAGTTGCCTACCCATCCTGATGGTAGGTTGAAATTTCTAGCCTGGTGCTGTCAGCACCCTTTTGACTGAGAAAAATGCGTTGAACCATTTCTATTAGTGTTTCCTCAAATGGAGGAGAAGTTTTGACCTATACAGGTTTCCAGGACAACGATATGGATGTAATTCAGTGTAGATATGTTGAAGCTCTCCCATTTAGATATTTTAATCTTATCAATGGGTGATTATCCCTTGAAAATTTGACCTTATTCCTTCTTTCATGGGATTCTGATACCCTTTCCCATCCTTCCACTATTGGTTGTTCATTGTTGGGTTGGTATGACCATTCATTTCCCTTGTATCCCTGTATTGTGATAATGCCAAAGCTATCCGGGAGAAGGAGTGCTTCAAGGGATCGGTAAAGGAATCAAACATAACCAAAGGGAGGTCTCAAACATCAAGGCCACAATTGTAAGATCTCTCTCTCATATTTATCAATAAAACATCTGGTGTTTTCTTTCTATATTTGTCTAATATTTTACACAAATAGTATAATGTTCCTTGATCTATTAGATATATTGTATTCAATGTCTGTTTTGTATTGGATTACATTTACTATTGTCTCTTGATCTCTTGCAGGTAATCGTATGCCACTAGTAGTGAGGAGTGAGCCTGAGGGATCACCTTTGTCTGTAGAGGAGATTTATCTTCACAAAAAAATTGGCGACTCCACTAGGGAGCTCTAACCTTTGTGCCTTCCCTTTCCCGGCTTGATTTCTGGTCAGTTTGACTAATCATTGAGATCTGAGTCTGCTTAGGTATCTATAGGTATGCATATGATTTTATAGTTGTTTTAGTATGTCAGGTCTAGTTTTAGTGTGAAATTATTTTTTATTTTTTCTTGTTTTTAGTGCTCAACATGTTTTATGCCCTTATAGTAGTGCTAACAACGTTGTTTTATACAAAGCAGTTGCATTGATTTTCCTTTCAACATCGTTTTGTTCATCACATATGCATTGATCCATGGCTAGGAAAAATTTAGGGTTTCCCCCTTCTCTTTCCAGTGTTTCATGACCCAGGAGAAAGTTTTTCGAGTCTGAATGACCTCCTGCCATTATATTTGGTTTGTTTGTGTTGTTTGAATGGGTAGTTTTGTCTCTTTGACTTGCTTGTGGTTAGAGTGAAGTCAAAACATTTTCTGGGTTTTTTGGTCAATTATTCTTTGCTTGTCACTTGTGTTTTTTGTCAGAGAGTTAAAAGGCTTTTGTTTAGATTTTTACTCCAGTCAGATCAAAAATCGTCACACATTGCTTTTGGCTTGTTTTTAAGTTGTTTTCGTTTGCACTAGTCATCACTGCACTTAGATATCACCTTCAATTAAGTGTCAAGCATAAGAGAGATTGTTTGATTCAAAAATTTGGAAGAGTGTGTCTTATATTGTTTCTGAATTCAAAAGAATAAATTGAAAGTGATTTTTATTTTGAAATTTTGATTTCATTTTTTTTTCATCATTTTGAAAAAGAGTGAAAGTGATTTTCATTCATGCATTTTTTGAAGCGATATTGTTTCCCATTCGATAGAAAGAAAAGTGAAAAGATTTATTTTGAATTCCTTTGTTTGTTTGGTTAATTTTACTTTAGTTCACTAATTTCATTTGCATTTTGAGCTTTCAAAGTAAAATAAAAACAAACAAAAAAATTGTGCATCATAGTGAAAAAAGAAGCAATTTCATTTTTTCAGTAAGTTTGCATCTTGGGGAATAGTGAAAGTGAATTCCATCTTTAAAAGCTACATTTCAATAGTTTTTAATTAGTTGGGGGGGCATCATTTTTTGTTGCATAACTTTCACTCTTTTTTGCGCTTCTTTCGGGTTCCCTCATTAGTTTAGAATTCATCGAAATGGAAAGAACCTCTTTTAGCATTTAGCTACATTATAGGGTTTAGGTGACATCAATATTGAGCCTTAAATTGAGACTTAACCGAAGACCAACTTTAAAATTTACCCAATTAACCTTAAGGAGCATTTGAAATTAATGAAAAAATCTAGAGTTCTAGGATAGAGACGTGTTCCGACGTCCTTAAATGTAGGACCTGTCGCTAACAGTCTGTGCTACATTCTGGAGGTGAAACCTAGTCCCATGTATGGAAGTATATAGGACTATGTTCCACATATAAAAATTATAAGGGGATGCTCTCATCATACGGTTACACATTAGACAACACTACTATAGACTGGACTCCCATGTACCATCGAGTATATATGGAAATAAACCACTAGGTTGCAATCCTGCCATAGGTAACCGAGTCGGCCACCTTGTATACATGATACAATGAACACAACATTCAGGGATATTGGTTGTATTACATTAAGTCCTTGGTAATTTATTTTATCATTTATCACCAAGGCCTATATTTCAGTTCATGGATACCTGGTAATCCTTTATGCCTAGTTCACCCTTTTTGATTTTTTTTTTTTTTTAATTTCTAAAAATCAATTGCTCATGATAACATAGTACCTGTGTAGTTCTCCAGCCTCATATTTTCCTGGTTAATTGTAAATTTTAAATTACTCAAAATTGATTCAGATTTTCTCTCTTTGATCTTTCCTTAAAGGTCATCTTTGTGAATTTACGGATTCACCACTTTCCTTTTCTGAAGGATCTCAAGACCCTCCTCCTGAGGTCCCCCAATTTCCAGTTGGAACCCTTGTAGCTCAAGGTGTTGAACTTGGAATTTTCATAAGTGTACAACCTATTTCATCATGGCCACCACTTGATGATTTTATTTCATCATCATCTGAGGATCTAGAGCCGGAAAGTCCCGAACGATCTGCACAGTTTATGGCTTTTCCTCCAAATCCACTCTTCGATCCAATAGTGGTCTGACCTAAAAAATCTTGTCGTCCTTTTGACAAACCCGACGTTACCCTTGCTGATTATTCAGTAGCATCTTGCATTATTGCACGTCAGTTGCTTTCTCCTGAAATGGCATCTAACGTTGATGATATTCCATTCATGAGTGACCCTCAAAGCACTTCACAAGAAAACGCTACAACTCACATTCCAGAACACCTCTTATCCATGTTTCCTCTTGAAGGATACCCTTACATCACCACTCCTCAAGATATAAGAAGTGGGATGGGAGTACCCTCTAGTCAAGTTGCATCTTCACCTCCACATAGGTATACCTCTCTTGAAATCCTTGTTTTAGGAGCTTCTGGAGCCACACCATTATTTTCAGATATCGTTTGGTCAACAGGTGTTCCCCCATCATCTAGCCCATTCGTTTCAAATATGGTTGTCATATCTCAACCTGTTGTTCAACCTACAATGACTATAGGTAAAATTATCATTTAAATATGATCCTCTACCGCCCTATTGCTATCTACGATTACTGTGGTTCCACCATTGAGTGGAAAATATATGGTTTCATATGTGCCTCGAGGGAAGTCCAATCCTCTTTATGTACCTCCCCTTTCGAGTGGGGGGCATCTGAAATCTAGACCCGTTTTAGGGGTGGGCCAACCTAATGCTAGTCTAGGTGGAACATTTCTTTCACAACCGACAAATAATGTCATAGGAACTACTCCATTAAGTGTTCAACCTACTTCAGATTCATTTTTCTATCAGAAACCCAACGTTCAGTATTCTTAGGTTCAACAACCTTGTCTCCAAAAACCAAATGTAAAATATTTGTATGTTCAGCAACCCAAAATACCCCATCGTAATGTTCAACAGTCAAATATAAAGTATCAGTATGTTCCTCGACTAAATGTTTCGCAGCAATATGTCCAACAGGTCCAACATACGGTGGGTACTATTGTGACTAACCCTCAGTTTTGTCTTCATACCCAAACTGGTCTAAATATGCCTTTGGGTCAGCCTGGTGCTCACCCCAATCATCCTGGTGTCAAGTACCATCAAATTCCTCAGGATCAATACCAGCAACCCCAGCTGGGTCCTCAACCTGGTACTCAATATCATCAGATCCCTCAGTACCATCTGGCCCAATCGAGACCGCAAGATGGACCTCATGCTCAGCAAGGACCTCAGACTAGACCCTATGTCCAGCAACGACTACAATTTCTCACCCAGTAGGGGCCTTATCAATAGCCTCGACACCCAACAGGGTCCCTACATTCAACAACAACTACAACAAGGTCCTTACCAACAATGGGGGAAGTACACGTATCAAGATAAAAATACACCCTATTAGGGGAAGAATCCATATCAACCAGGTTGGAACCCTCAGATGGGTAACTTCCAAAGACTATTTTCTCCTCACCATAATCCCTTGCCATTTTTGGCTACATTGGAACTTCCATATGTGTCTTAGCTTACAAATGGCCCCATCCAGCATATGTTGCATTAGCTACCAGTTCCAACCAATATTCCAGGATATTGTCCAAAGTTTGAAGGTAAAACTGGGAAGAACCCCAAACCCATGTCATGACGTACCACTTATGGTGCTCTTCCAATTCTTGGGTTGACGATTCAATTCATCTACGTCTTTTCCAAGGCACTCTCATAGGTTTCATGGCCATATGGTATATTGAACTCTGTCAAGATGTCTTCTTCGATTTTAACACCTTAGCCATGGACTTCCTCACTCACTTCCAACTACTAGTTTGGTATGAAATTGACACCCACCTCCTCACATATTTGTAGTCAATAGCTACCCTTATTTTAGACCACATTCAAGAATGGAGGTGCAAATGTCGCCTCATAAAATTCGAGATCCCCGATCAGTTGTTGACCGAATGGTTCACTAAATATTTTGTTCCAAAAATTTCCAAAGATCTAGCTATGGGTGGTTGTGTGACCGAAGAGGAAGTCACCTTTCAAGCTCAGTATATTGATTTGGTTTATTCCAAATATGGAAATTTTTATGAGCTCTTACCTGACACACCGCGACCTTCAACCGATATGATATCATCTCAACCTCCTACCACACCTCTAGTTGACGACGTTATTGGGTCAGTGGACCATGTTGATAGTAGTGCACCCAAGGCTTTCTTGAAGTTTAAGTCTGCTGCTGCCACTGCACCCTCCAATCCTTCCAATAACTAGAAGAATCCTGGTAAAAGCTATGAGGTAAATGTTGTCCAATCGACCGCAACAAAAAATTCCTCAAAAGGTAAGAAAAAGGGCAAAGGAAAATCCAAATCCAATAACCCTAAACAGAATTTCAATAATTCATCTGCTGACAACGCTTCCAAACACAAACCTAAATATCCTTGTTTGACAGGTGATGATGACCATTACACCAAGGATTGTCCTCGGTGTGCCAAATTTTATCGTCTCTTGAAGGGGGCACTCGGGACTCCAGATGTCTTGAAAGAGACATTTCCCTCTCAGTAGACACAAATAATTAGGGGAAGTTTGAGGTATAAAATGGGCCTCCTATGGAAATTATAAAATAATAGTGGAAATAATAAAATAATATTTGATTACATCATCAAAATTTAGAGGGAAAAAATAAAAAACTATTTTTTCAACTCGTATTTTCAACTTATCTCCCTATGGGTTTACTAAAATTTCGAGCAAAAACACTTGTTGGATGTAGAATTTGATTCCTCATCCAAAGAGTACCATGTTTCATACTTTCGATAGACCCTGCAATAAGAAAAATGAAAAATACATGAAACACATAATTTCAATCACGTTTTTTCATGTATTTCTCTTTTCTCGTGTAGTAGGGTCCATCGAAAGTATGCAACATGAATACTCCTTGGATGAGGAATTAAATTTTTCCTCCAATGAGTATTCCCACTCGAAATTAAAGTAAAACCTTAGGGAGATAATTTGAAAAGGTAGTTTTATTTTTTTATTATTTTTTAATATTTTTACTTTTCTACTCTAAAAATGGTGAATCGTCCCCCATGGTTGACATCATCATATTGAATCCTATTGATTATTATAAATTTTATTTTGGTTGTACATTTGTATTAGGAGGCCAATTTTAGACCTCAAAATTCCCCTAATGGGTTGATCAACCCTCTGCGTCTGGAAACTCCCAAGATTTTATGGTTGGCACAAAACCTATTTCTGTCACCACGCAGTCAAAATTTCCTCGAATTCATTGAAAGATCCTATGGAATAGGATGCCACAAATAACCCTTCGTCTTCCATACCTCCTAGTTCTGGTCCTCTCTAGATTGAGAGACCTAGTAGTGATTCCATCATCTGACCATCTCCAAAGGGTGTTCTTCAGAAATAGTCTTACAATCCGAACGCACGAGCTTCTCAACACTATAACATTGTAGAGGATTTAGCTCAAGCACCTTCGACAATGTTGGATTTGAATTTCCTTTAGCCGTGTCCATCACAATGGAAGGCATTATTGTCTTTCATTTGAGGGATTAATCTGGTGGATTCCAACCTCATTACTTTCGATCTCGAGAATTTTTTCCTCATCTCCCATCTTAAGTGTATTTTCGGATTGAAGTCACCGTTATGGGGAAAACCATTCATAGGACTGTTGTTGATGAAGGCACTTCAACCTACATCATGTCTATCACTTGTTTGAAAGCCATTGGCTCTCCTCCATTGAGTCAGTCCCTAAATAATTTGGAAGCTTTCGATGAGAGAGCTTCTTGGTTGTACAGTATTCTCAAAGCTTTTCTCATCCTATTGGAGGGAAATACAGTGAACCTAGAAATGGAAGTGGTGGATGCCAGCCTAAATTACAACCTCCTTCCTCGACGCAATTGGACTCATGTGATGGTTTATGTGTTTTCCACCCTCTTACGTGTTCTCCGCTTTTCTCATCAAGGGAAGATTGTGACTGTCGATCAACTTGCTTTCTTCTCCTCTGATTCTTCAACAGGAAAAATTTCATATGTTGGGAATATCTCCACCCCCTATTAGAATGGTGGGCTGGGTCTTTTCAAGGACTCGTCCCTTATGGGAATTTTTCCACTCTCGCCTCCTAATGTCGCCACTATCAACATGATATCATCTGGTCACAATCCATGGATTGTTCCTAGTCCTAACCAGCTTGAAAGCTTTGGTGACGTTATGCCTCTCAGCCCTGCAGAACAAATTTATTAGAGCATTATTATAGCTTATGAGGTTTTTTTCAAAACAAATGAAAAATTGGTTTCATCCCTGGATACTTATGCACAATATCCCTGGTTTGGTTCTTGGGATTGAGATGATCCCTTGAATGAGACATTCCTCACTGAAGAGAGTATCATGGAGGTTATGTCTCTTAAATAAACCTGATGGGACGATGGCCATCATGGTTCCTCATTTCTCCCAATCCTAGGTGAGATATCCACTTGTCTTGAATCCCTTGTTTCCTCTGAATCGACTAGCCCACTTCAAAATCCCATTTTTATTTCATGAAGTGTTTTCTAAGGAAACATGGGGAATATTTCCACTACCATTCCAATCGACATCTCTGTCAAACCAGGGATTGTAGAGAATGTTCATATCGGTACATCTTGTTCTCTCGATGAGGTCAATATTTACACCGATATTTTTAAGGAATTTTGCAATGTCTTCACATGGTCTTACGAAGAAATGCCTGGCATAGATCCTAGTATTATAGTGCGTGAAATCCCTACATACCTGGAATCGAAGCCCATTTGTCAATGGCTTCATCTTGTGCACCCAAGAAAGGTTTTTTCCATAAAGGGAGAAATTGAAAAAAATCTCAAGACTGATTTCATCTATCCCATACCATTGACAGATTGGGTCTCCAATATTATTCTTGTTACTAAGAAACAAGGCATCATTCAGGTTTATGTTGACTACTATGATATCAATAAAGCGTGTCCTAAAGATAATTACCCCACTCCCTTTATAGATTAAATCATTGAAAAATGTGTTGGGAGTGAGATATTTTCTCTCATGGACAGTTTTTCTAGTTGTAATGAGATAAACATCGCTCTAGTTAATCAACATAAAACCACTTTTATCTGATCATGGGGAACCTTTTCCTACAAGAAGCTCCCTTTTGTTTTGAAAAATGTTAGGGCAACCTTCCAACGAGCTATGTCATATGGTTTTCATGATATTAAACACATATTTCAACCATATCTTGATGACCTTCCGGCTCATTCTACGAAATGTCAAGATCACCCCAAACATCTCAAAGAAATATTTCTTCATTGTCGACACTATAATGTACAGTTAAATCCTCATAAATGTGTCTTTTGTGTAGAATCAGGTCACCTCTTACGTTTCATGTTGTCTAAAAAAGGCATTCGGATAGATCCTCTTAAAGTTGGGGAAATTATAAATTTTCCTCCTCCCTCTTTTGTGCATCAATGGAAAATATTGTAGGGGAACGCCAATTTTCTCTGTTGGTTCATCCCGAAATATGCCAAGCTTGCTAAAGGATTCACTCGCTTATTGAAAAATTGAATCCCATTCATTTGGGATGAAATTGACCAAAACTCTTTTGATTTTTTAAAGAAATCCCTTATCAGTGCTCCTTTATTGCATCCTCACAACTATCACCACGATTACTTCCTGTATTTGGTTGCCATAGATAGCACCATTGGTATGGTGCTGGTTCAGGATGGTGATGACGAGCAAGGACATGTAGTTTACTACTTGAGCTACAATCTCTTTGATGTTGAGACCTGCTATGCTCATGTTGAGAAACACACATTGGTCGCTATTCATGTTGTTCAACGTTTTCGTCATTACATTCTCCTGCGTAAAACCATTGTGATTTCTGACTATAACCCCATGACTTAGATTCTTACATGTAAATTTATTCAGAGAAAATATTCGAAATGGATTGTTATTCTCCAAGAGTTTGACTTAAATTTTACCACGGCCAAATCAAAGAAATCACTTGTCTTTGCTGAGTTGATCTCTGAACTTCCCACTACGGTTGATCCCACTCACTTTGAAGAATCAATTCCTGTTGAGTATCTCTTTCTCATCAATACTCTTAACCCTTGGTATGGACATCTCATCATTGATCTCCAAACCCAAACCTTCCAACCATAGTTATCTCATCATAGAGATATGGTGGATTCGTCACCAGTCCCAACCCTACCACATTATTGGAGATACTTTATATTGGACTAGTGTTGATTCCATCCTCTATCAATGCCTGATGCTAGAGGAAGTTGAGAAAGTTCTTAATGACTACCACTCTGGGGCCTGTGGTGGTCATATGTATGATTATGCTACCTCTCATAAAATCCTTCGTGCAGGATACTTTTGGTTTTATATTTTTAAATATTGCATTCTTTTCGTTCGAAAATGTCATGATTGCCAAATTTATTCTCGAAAAGAGAGTGCCCCACCCTTAACCTTGCACCTAGTTGTGACCGTGAGCCCATTTGAAAAATGGAGCATCAATTTCATGACCTATATCCCTCGCTCGACCAGGGGGAACAGTTATATTATCGTCGTCATTGATTATTTTACAAACTGGGCCAAGATGATGCCTACATATAATAATGAAGGTCAAACCACGACACAATTCCTGTTTAATCACGTCATAGATCGGTTCGGTGTCTCGAAAGCCATCGTCACCGATTATGGCTCTCATTTTCAAAATCATATGATGTCAACGCTTACTGCTCAGCTGGGGCTATGTCATGATAGCTCCACTCCTTACTATCCATGGGCCAATGGCCAAGTCGAAGTTGTTAACAAGGTTTTGGTAAAAATGCTTCAACAAACCATTGGGAGACACAAACGAGATTGGAATCTCATGATTTTCTCAGTTCTATGGGCTTACCAAACTTCAACTAATATTGCTACTGAATTTACACCATTTCAACTAGTGTATGGTCTGGAAGCCACACTCCTGATCGAGTGCGAAATCTGTTCTTTGAAGCTAGCCATTGAGCTACTTCCTGGTACTTCGCCAGAAGAGGAACATTTTCTTTACCTCGAGCGTCTCGATGAGACTCCAATACTTTTTGCTTTAGCAATTGAAGCACAAAATAAACGAGTTAATGCTAAGTACGAAAAATTTGTCAACCCTCGCGTTTTCTCCGAAGGTGACCTCGTCCTGCTTTATGATCAAACCCATGATAAATTGGGAGTTGGGAAGCTCGAGCCAATGTGGTATGGGCCCTATATTGTTCAACACATATTGGAAAGAGGTGCTTATGAGCTTGTAGATTATGAAGGAAATTATTTGGCTGAGCCTTGAAATGGGCTCTATCTGTAGAAGTATTATGCTTGATCATAAGTATGATACTTTGTACATTAGTATGTTATTCATTAGTTTACTTTTGAGATTTTTTGGTGTGATTGTTTTCATTGCAAACATGTTTCCTCTGCTTACCTAGTGTTCCACTTGGTTTGCAGATGTCATCGAACCATTATATAGGTTTAACTGATGGAGCTTGCCTTAGCACACGAAGCTTATCTTCCACAGCATGGGAACTTTTTTCCCCTGATGGCGAGTTGATTAATCTCTGAGGTGTTTTTTTGGGTCAAACAACTAATAATATTGTCGAATATAGTGTTTTTATCAAGCTATTATCGGATGCAATTGATCTCGATATTAAATATTTGGTTTTCAAATTAGACTCAAAACTTGTTGTGTTGCAATTAAATGGTTATTATTTAGTTAGAAACTCTCAAATTGTGCACATGTATTTACGTGTTCAATTATTGGAAAGGAATTCTGATTACATTACATATCAACACATTCCAGTAAATTTGAATACATTAACAGATACATTAGAAAATTATGTACTAGATAGACATCTGCGTAACAAGTAAAAAAACCAATATATGTGTATACTCTAGAACATAGACAATAAATAGAAATATATATATATATATATATATATATATATATATATATATATATATATATATATATATATATATATATATATGCCCCCTTCCCATATAATAATAATATGTATATATGTATATATTTATATGTATATGTATATGTATATGTATATGTATATATCGAGTATGTCAAGTGTGTTACATCAAAATCTCAAAAAATATGTGTTATGTGACACAAATGGCTCTGTGATCCTACATCAGTACAAAAATGTAAACTAAAGTTTGTTATCCACCCACATGGTGCTCAAGATAGAATGTGATTGCTCAGATGAATCACTAAAGTAACTAACAAGGTCTGCCTGAGACCCCAACTGTATGCCTTAGGTAGCGTAGTGGAATCTCATCAAATGTAGCATACTCTAGGATGCCTCTCGTGAGGCCTATCAGGTTACGATCCACCTCTACTAGTGGGTCTACTCCCTCCTCATAAGGAGCATCCTCAATTTGGCGAGCTATCCTCCTCGCAATCGGGGACATACCGGTTGGTCTCTCAAGATCAACATCTATAAAAACATCATAAGTTTCGATTTGAGAATACATGAAAAAACATTAAAAAGTAAAAAATTATAAAAAGAATTTTTTACCTACATCAGACCACTATGCACATGGCGGAAGAGGTAGGTCTAGATCTCCTCTAAAATTGGTACCTGCGTATGCATAGCCCTCAACTACGATCTATTGATGATGAAGCCAGTTGAAAAAAATTGTTGGAAAATGCATCTGTTGTGCACTCCTTGACTGGGCATGATCTCACACCACCTTATCAACCTTGGATCCCTCAGCTCTGGATCAGATATCTCTAATCACTAGTACTGAAATAGAGACACCCTCTCTAAGAAGAATTTAACTAGGATGGATCTATATCCGAACTGTTCCATTCGTCATGTCTTGCAATTGGTTACTTGCCTCTTCATATTGGCCAACAACCCCTTGCACCAGTTAAACATTATGGGAGCTAGAAAATCCACTGCGTACTAGAATTGGGACTTCGTTTCCTCATGCAACACCTGTGCCCTAGCTAATATGGCCATACAATAAAAAATTGTCCTCAAAGGTAGAACGGTGATGGTTTTGATGCCTACCTTTGCATTGCTAGTCTTTTGGGCACCTGGCCAATGTCTCTGGATGAGCATGCTAGTGCTCTCCCCTCTAGTATGAGCTCCAGAGAGTTGGATCATCTCCCCTCTCCTGGAAAACCATGTGATGAAGTAGTTGTCCGCAACCTCTAACTCAAGTTATTTAACCCAAATTATGAAAACTTGGCAATCTCCATCCCATATCCCAATTAGTTACTTGTGCAACTCCAACTGAACTCTTAGCCCTGAAGTCTGGAAAAACTTAAGCAATATGCAGTTCCTTAGATCATTTATGCAATTTGGGTCTTGGAGAGCTTGGTGGTCTTCCACCTCATGGCCCCTCTCTTTCCATTCAATCACCATCTTCATTGAAAACACCTACAAAACATGTTCAAATGACATTTTAGGAGCTTTCATTGGAGTATTTTTTTAAATAAATCATTTAAAAGTGGTAGTTTTATTATTTTAAATTCTTCCCTGCGGTCAGCGCGCTTATCAAAATTAAAAATTCATTGATGGTGCGTTGCCCTAACAAGCTAAGGGCAATCGTCATGGGTCTGATAGCTCGAACCCGCATTGATCTCCAGTGAAAATAAATATTTAAATACTCCCCCCAAACCTAAAATTTCTAAGCTAAACCACTTAAGAATGGAATCAAAACAAATAGAAAATTTCGAGCTCTTACCTACAGTTGATGGATTGTTGAATGGTGTCCTGGATTTGGCCACACCACTTATCTGAAGTTCAAAGGAAAAAGGTGTAAAATGCACTTTCACAATTTACTCCAAATAGAATGGTTAAAATGATTTAATTTTTGTCTATTTATAGGTTTTTGAAGATATTTTGACCATTATTTTATTATTTTTCCTCGATATCAGTAATTTTTGTCATTCTTTTGTAGCATCAAGATTCCTTATTCTGAGAGTAAATTTTTGATGCAACTAGTTTTTCTTTATCTCTTCTTCAGACTCGGTAAAATTATGCAAAAAAGGAACCCCCCTAGAGTCATATTTTAGCTCTTTTATATCTCTCGAAAAATAAAAATATTGTCGAGTACTTGCCTTTTTGAACTCGTTAAAGTAAATGAATTGACATGGTCTCAATATATGTTTACCCCTTTTTCGGGCTGAAATTAACTATTTATAAAAAAAGAATACCTTGGTTAGACATGATCATGAGGTTCGCTCGGATATTGTTTTCTACCTTTTCAGATTAAAGAGACGATTTAAGAAAAGGGGCATGATGGAGTTTTATTTTTAATTTCTTTTTAAAACTCCCTAATCATGAAATTAAACTAAGTTTCCCATCCATCAGAATCATTAAAATTAAAATGGCGAAAGACTTGTCACCATAAGGAGACTGAGTTCCTCCTTCCTAGGGCTCATTAAAATTACTAGGATGGATTCATTCGAAGAATGACCTTGCATGCTCACCGTATGCTACTCTCTTCATGCTGGATATCAAAAATAAATAGGTACCCATTAGCAATAATGGAGGAAAATTGAAAGTGGAACACCTTGTGCGTTTTGGGCAGCTTGTCGCTCTTAACATGACACTCATCTGCAGTTCATGTCGGATTGGGGATATCCTTCATTTGTCATTTTTCCCCCTAGGTTTTGGAAATCCATTTTCCTCTCATTTGATCACCATTTATGTCATCATGACCTCTGATCCTATCTGAGTTGAATTTTGCCACACTCCAGAGTCATGTTGTCGATATTTTCAAGAGAAGTCCTTTTTTTCATAGTCAAACATCCTCTGCTTATTTGACCCTCTCTGTGACAGTCCTTAATCACTCATATTATCTTGAGATATCCAGTGTTTCATGTCGATGAAGTGGGAATCATTATGTCCCTCCTTTGAGGAATCACTTCCTGTCTACTTTAGCTCATTATCTAGGAATATGGTTTAGAAACTCTTTTTCAGTGTCGTGGAGCTTGCATGCCTCAATGGAAAGTTCTTCGTATTTGACGATAGCTTCACCTCGTTGGCCTACGATCGAATGATTTTGCAAGTGTTCGACTTCAACTCATTTATTCTCACTTTTATATTGTGTTGTTGTACCTTGAGGGAAATTCCCATTATTGGTGGTTTCTCTCGTGCCTATTAACGGTTCTCATAATTGGCTGGTAATCAGGTAGCTTCTACGATGTTCGACATCAGAACATCTATTCACATGGCTAGTTTCATACATTGGGTATATTGAGATCGAGACAAAGACCCTAGATCACATTTCTCATTATCCAGGTTGTACACATGATCCTGTCTATACGGATGGATGAATCCATGCCATGGATCTATTTCCATGATCTAGTTCAGACGGATGGTTGTGACCATGCTGTGGGTTCATGTGTTATTTGATGCCTATTCCACAGACATGTTGTTAGGAAAATTCATATTAGAGATGTCATATATTGTATTATGTTTGATTTGGCAGGTTTCCTGGTGGTATTCTGATTTCTTTTCCTTGGTTCATAAATAATTTCACCCTTCACTCCCCATTGTACCTTCATGCTTTAGGGGGAATCTGTTACACTGTAATTTTTCACTGTGCTCACTTCCCTCCCCTGATATTGAAGTTCCCTGTGATGAATAATGTGCATTATATCCACCTCGGAAAAATACATAAAGACATCCTTTAAATACTAAAATAAAGCTGCCTTGAAATATAATTGAAGAAACTTAGCGAAAACCATGAATTTTTGGGTCAACACTCTTCTCTAGTTTCCTTCCTGTGCTGATGGCAGGTTGGTAGTTCTAGCCTAGCATTGTGAGTGCCCTTTTGACTAAGAAAATTGCACCGAACCCTTTCTGGCAGTGTTTCCTCAAATATAGGAGAAGCTTCGACCTCTAGAATTTTCCAGGACTACAAGTTGGATGTCATTCAATGGAGATAGGGTCGAGCTCTCTGTTTTAGAGCTTTTGATCTTATCAATGGGGGATTATCAATTGAAAAATGGACCTTATTCCTTCTTTAATGGGCTCCTAACTCCCTCTCCATTCCTACAAATTGATCCCCATCCTTCCACTACTATTTGGTCATTGTTGGGCTGCTTTGATCATTCATTTCCCTTGCTTCCCTGTATTGTGATATCGCCTAAGCTATATGGGAGAAAGTGTGCTTTAAGAGCTTCGGTGAAGGACTTAGACATCACTAAATGGAGGCCTCCAACATCAAGGCCATGATTGTAAGCTCTCTCTTTCATATTTATCAATAAGACATCTAGTGTTTTCTTTCTATATTTTTCTAATATTTTACACAAATATTCTAATGTTCTTTAATATATTAGATAGCCAGTATTCAATATATTTTTTGTATTGGATTACGTTTTTTTTTGTCTCTTGATCTCTTGTAGGTAATCGTATAGCAATATTAGTGACGAGTGAGCCTAGGGGATTGCGGATCGAGCCCATCATTAAAGGATTTGAAAATATAATTAGGAAGAGGTAGGCATATTTCCTTTCTCATCTTGTTTTGGATATTAGCTAAGAAATATTGCATTAGATAGTCTCGTAAGTTGCTAGACCCACTCTAGGGCTAGAGAGATCGCCTATGTCTACAGAGGGGATTTATCTTCACAACATGTTGGATACCACCAACATATAGGTTATCTCCCCAATATGAGGTCCCAATTAGACCTCACATCATTTGGTGTAGGATTCCCACCCAGAAATATGATCCGACTTTCGTTTAATTAGATATTTTCCTTGGATTAAGAAATTAGCATGAGAGAGTAGCGGGCATGTTATTTTGAATGGGCAAGATATTATTCCTTGTGAAATTTTAAATTGTAGATGTATCAACGTTATATCACTCCAAGGGAGAGAAAATGAGCCTCTAATGAAAATTAATAGTACACATAAACAATAAAGAACCTTTAAGCATCAAGTGAATTAGTTCACATAGATGCAAAGATCATTAAATCATCACAACAAATTTTCAACAAGTTTAGCACCAAAGTTACCAAAATATTTCAATTACTTTAGTACATATGAAATCCAACTTAAACCGAAAACATTAGAAGAGTAGTCTCAAAACATCCATGATTCATGCATGAAATGTGTTGAAAGAATGGCTTCAATTATTAAGCAAAAGTTCCAAGATAAATAAGTACAATGGACATCACTAGCTCCAATAGTGGAGCATTAGAGCCACTACTTTCTCCCCAAAAGTACTATCTCTATCTCTCTAATGACTTGTGGGAGAAGCCAAGGTTCAAATTCCTTTTCTTGAGTAATGAGGCTCCTTTTATAACTTGAGGCGTGACCTTTCATATCCTCATGAATCCTGACTTTAAAACTTCCAATGACCTTTGGAATTCTATAACTATTGAACTTCCAAATGACTTTTGGAATTACATATGAATCTTGGAATTACATGTCGTTTGGACTTCTTCACATGGCTCTTTTGTCCTTGCATGACTCTTGGAATTATACTTCTTTGTATTTACAATAATCACATCATCATGTGGTGAGGATATGACAATTCCCTATCATTGATGACTTGGACTCATGGTGACTAATGTCATGGACTTTCTTCGATAGGTGACAAGCTTTCCACTTGCGTCTTATATCTTCCATGAAACTTTCGTGTTGTTGATGTCTTCACCATAGAAAGGGTATTTTATCTCATGGAGTATTTTGGGTTACTTTGATCATCAATATTACAATTTGTTCTTCCTTCTTTAATTCTTCCTTTAACTTAACTCTTTTCTTGATTACTTCGTGTATCCTTTCTATGCATTTTGAAATACTCGCAATTTTAATCACTCATGAAAAGAAAACATCAACCTAGAAATATCCTATCCTAACAGGTTTCATGCAATTTTTATTTTCATTACTTAAGAGTGTGCTCAGGAAGAGAAAATATAACTTATGGGCACAAAGGCGCATTGTGAAAAGTTGAAGGGCTTAAGCTTCGAGGCTTCGGGGTGTGCTCACACGCTTAAGATGTCTAAGGAGGGCATAGGGTGTAGGTACAAAGGAGGAAGGTATATTATTTGGTCTTCCTAAGTGTGTTGTCCACTCAAGGGATATAGGGAAGGATATGGTGTACTATCAAAGGAAAAATGGATGAGGCTTCAGGGCTTCAGGGTGCGCTCATGCACTCAAGATATGCAGGAAGGGCATAGGACGTAGTGTTGAATGCTAAAGGGGTTAGGATTCATGCTTTCCAAGTGTGCCATGTGCTCAAGTGGGTTAAGGAGGGTTCAAGGTCCACTGCTGAAGGCTGAAGAGGTCATGATGATGCTTCGATGATCTGCCATGTTCTCAATAAGGAGGAAGGTATTCTTTGAGGGCGTAGTTTAGAACGAGGAATGGGAATGACGATTAAGAGTGTGTTATATGCTCCATTAGAGGAATTTTGAGGTCTAAAATGGGCCTCCTAAGGAAATTATAAAATAATAATGGAAATAATAAAATAATATTATATTACATCATCAAATTTTAGAGGGAAAAAGGAAAAAACTACTTTTTCAACTCGTATTTTCAACTTATCTCCCTATGGTTTTACTCAAATTTCAAGCAGGAACACTCGTTGGATGTATAATTTGATTCCTCATTCAAGGAGTACCCATGTTGCATACTTCTGATGGGCCCTGCTACACGAAAAATGAGAAATACATGAAAAACGTGATTGCAATCACGTTTTTTCATGTATTTATCATTTTTCGTGTAGCAGAGTCCATCGAAAGTATGAAAAATGGGTACTCCTTGGATGAGGAATTAAATTTTACATCCAACGATTACTCCCGCTCGAAATTTGAGTAAACCCCTAGGGAGATAAGTTGAAAATATAAGTTAAAAAAGTAGCTTTATTATTTTATTATTTTTATTATTTTCACTTTTTTACTCCAAAAATGATGAATCATCCCCCATGGTTGACATCATAATATTGAACCCTATTGGTTCTTATGAAGTTTATTTTGGTTGTACATTTTTCTTAGGAGGCCCATTTTAGACCTCAAAATTCCCCTAATGTTGGAGGGTCCAGGGTGCACTTTCAAATGATGAAGGAGTCTCGATCAAGACTTAAGAGCGTGTCATGCGCTCCTAACCTTAATGGGTTAACTTGTATAGCCAAAATTTGTCTAAGTGTGGAAGATATAACAAGTGGTGAACACAATGAGTCTAGACATGGAATCAAGTGTGGCACATACCAACTCATCAATAAGACTTGGACAGGCTTGAGAAATGAAAAATACACATCAAAAGGATAGTTTACAAAGACTCCCCAAGTACAATGAACAAAGTGTGTGTGACTGTGACCAAAAGTGTCGTTTTACAACAAAAAAAGGTGTTATGACAATGAAGTGCACTAGAGATGTTCTATACAATGCGATGACACTTAAGAATGATCAATAACACTTGAAACATGTAAAATGACTTGAGACAACACTTGACGACCAAAGCGACACTTAATGCGACAGTTAGGTAGGCTACAAAATTTGAATGTAGTGAAAATTTGGAGGGTGTTGTAGAAACTACGACACTTAGCGACACACTAAAAAAACTTCAGCTTCTTTGCCTAGGAATATATTTTCATTTAAAGGGTTATCCCTTCAGGAATTATTCATTCACCAATCATATATCCTTTTCTTCCCCTCTTGACCCAGTTATATATATAACACCTCACTTCACTTCACTTGGTTCAAACACACAAAAGATATGGCATATCACAATTGTTTCAATCTAGGAAAGGGTAATTTGTGAAGCGAGTTTAATATTTTCAAAGTATGATTTTCATCTTTGGTGTTTCTCCACTTCTAATAGGCCTAGATAGTACCCTGATCGAGTCACTACAAGCGCATAAGTGTTTCTTCACTTCTAGTGAGCCCGAACAGTACCCCGAAAAATTTGCTTGCTTAACCACCTTGTGTATGAAGCCTTTCTCTTCTTTCACCCTTTATTTATTTATTTAATATCATTGTGCTTCGACAATTATTATTTTCAACGAGCGAAAGAGCGATCCTGAATTATTGAGAGAGAAGAGAGAAGAGGTTTCATATTCAAAGAAGTATTTATATAACCTCTTATATTGGTTTGCTCACTTTAGATTTTCTCATTATCCTTTCTCTAATATATTGGATAAACATGTAACCCACCAATTAGATTTAACACCAAGTTGAGGAGTTTGGATAGTATAATAGATGTTGATATGATAGGTTCTCTCAAGGTTTTCCTTTTGGATGTATCGTATTTTCTATCCATACTCAAATAAACCAATGGCATCTTCCAAAAACAAAGAAGAAGAGCTAACAGTTAGCCAAACATTGTGGCTGCCACATTTTCTATTTATTCCACTACAAATCCATTCTTAGTCAAGCACTCTTTCACACAAGGTCTTATTTATATACAAAGACTAGGACACAAAACATGACAGGACACAACTTGACACGAAACACACAGGAAAAGAAAAAAACGATGAAAAAATTGTACATGAAACACAACTTAGAGTTGCTATTGAAAAAATAGTTTCAAATATTTTCCATTTACGGGAAGAGGGCCAGTCCTCCCATCTAATGATTTCAGCTTGAAAGTGTTATGACCAAGCTTCTCTTTCATAATACAGGGGCCAATCCATAGATATTGGAACTTCGTTTGTTTTCCTTTCTCTTCGTGGGATTTATCCCACTTCAATACTAAGTCACCCACATTGAAACTCTTAGTCCCCGTAAATATTTTTTCGAACCAGTGCTTAATACAAAATTTATGGACGATAAATATTTCTTTGGATTTTAGCCTTTATTCGGCAAATTTGAAAAAAGTATATATCCTGCTTTGAACCAGAAGGAAAGGTCTACCTTTGGACTCTTTGGAGAGTTGTAAGGTTGGTAGATACATGTATGGAGGCATGATAATTTCTTTACCGTATATGAAGAAGTATAATTAGGTTTTTAGGGAAGGCTTAGCAATTACATGGTCAACCCATAATGGATTTATCAAAGCATTGTGCATGTTCCTTTGCTCAGATAAAATGGTTTTCTTGATTATGAAAATGATACTTTTGTGTTGATTTAGCTAATCCATTTCCCTATGGATAATAGTTAGATGCATGTTTTAAAACAATTCCATTCTCTAATTGGAATTCATAAAGTTTCAAAGAATAAAAATAAGTCACATTATTAAAGGAAAGATACATTGGAATGCCAAACCTGGTTATAATGTTCCAATTTAAGAATTGGATGACTTCCTAGTCATTAACTTGTCTTAAACGAACTGATTTTGTCCACCAAGTAAAATAATACGTCACTGTCAAAATGTATTAGTGTTTCTTTGATGAATGTGGGAATATATATCCAATAACATACCTTCCCCACTATTGGAACGGTTCCTCAATTGATACTCATAGCAATGGGGCGATTGAATTTTGATCTCGATCAACACATCTCTGACAAGATGGGAAATTATGAGCATAAGCATGAGTGTATTTGAATAAGGTGGGCCAATAATAACCAACCCTCATTACTTTATGCATTTTTGTATATCCCACATAGTGATCACATGTTGGTCTGCCATGCATATCTCTTAATACCTTCTCTTTGTCTTGAGGATCTAGGAATCTCATCAAGACACCATTATGTTGTTTTCTGAAAAGCACTTCATGAACGAACTAATAAGATAGATCTTTAAGGCAAATTTCCCTCTTTTGTTTATTCGATAAATGTGTGGGAAATTTTTCGTGCTCTAATAATTTCCATATGTCTAAATATCATGGCATCGTTGAGCTTGTCTATGGAAGTTGTTGAATGTTATAAATTTCTATTTCCTGCTCCCATCCTTAAATATCTTTCTCCCGAACATCTCTTGCTTATGTTTCTAGTTGAAAAAGGTCATAACCCTTAATAGCATGAACTGTTTTAAACTCCAAATCATATTCTTGTAAATAGGTCATCCAATTTTCCCTCTTCTCACCCAACTCTTGTTGCACAAAAAAAGTTTTGACAGCTGGATGAGCAACATATACAATCACGTGAGCTTTAAGGAGATAGGGCCTAAAATATTTAAATTCCTTATATACAACATAAGTTTTTTTTTATCAATGATAAGTTACTTTAACTCTAACCCCTGTAACCCATCACTCATGAAAGAAATAGAGAATCCTTCTGCGTCAATACAACCACAATAGATGAATCTGAGGAAAAATTATAAAACAAGAAATTATTTCCATAATCAGGACTAAAAAATGCAGGCGCATCAACAATAATTTTTTTAATTTGAGTAAAATTTGTTGAGATTCGATAAGACAATTCAACACCCATGCCTAGTGCATTAAGCACCTAGACTAAGGTGGGGCCCACAGTGCTATTTTTGGGTGCATGTCTATTTTGGTTATCCCTTAATTACGATGGACATTAAACTGTAATATATTCCCAATGTTGACTTGAAACATTTGAATGAAAGTGATAAATTAAATTAGCTAATGGATTTCGAGTTAGAGGAATTTGGTGAGGCATGCAGAGTAATTATAGTTGTAACAAATTTCGAAGTGAAATGGTGCATTAGTTAATGCAACTTGTAAATATTTTAACTCAGTTAAGTGAGTTAAACTCAGTTGTGCTAGTTGTAACTAAAGATACACTAGTGAGAGATCTAGTTAATTAAATATTAATTAATTCACAATCAGTGATCTCACATGCAACTGAGGATTTAATATTATTAGCTGCATGCATGTCAGATCTAGTCGAGACCCAGTTGAGTTCTAGGTGAAAGGGAAGTTGACTATCAGTTGTAGGATTATTGGGTTGCACACATGAAACCAAACACCCATTGGAGTTCCCATGATTCTTGCATAGTCAAGGAAGGTAAGAATTCCTATCTTTTAGGGATCTATTCCATCAGGGATTGCGAAAGAAAGGTAGGTTGTTTGGAGGCTGAGAATTGGCTATGTGTTGTTCAGTTTTGCATATGACAGTGTGAGACAATTAGCTGAGTACTGGAGGGCTCTTATGAGAAGAGTTTTGTATGTAATTGTTTCAATATCCATGCTAAATATACAATGGAAAGATAGTGGGATTTTTAGCTAGAATCTTTCCCTAGGAAATTATCTGTGTTGTGTGTGATTTGATTCTTCTTCATGTTCATGTGATTAGCGATTTTGTTTTTTGATTCCGCAAAAGATTTTTAGAAGTGATTTAGTATTTAACTTTAGTAAATTGTTATATCAGGTGAATCCAAGATATGCATGCATGTTTTATAATTTCTACAGGGTATCAGAGCACAGGAAATTGCAGAAGTGAAGCAGGAGTTTATTTTGTGACTGGATAGAATTCGAATTTGTAGAAAGAGTTTCTTGGTGCTACAACTGATTCAAGATCGAAATGGCTTTCAATGGCTTGAGGTTAGATTATGCACTCGAGGGAAACTCGAACTATATTTCTTGGAAGGACAGGATGGAGGCATTGCTCGAAGACAATGGCTTGAAGGAATTCATTTACAATGATGTTCCTAAACCTGCTATGGAAGATGCTGCAAATCTTGATGCATGGAAAAATAAAGTGGCAAAGGTGAGGAGGATCTTGTTGGAGGGAGTACGAGACCACACTGTCTCAAGCCTCCATGGGAAATCCACACCATATGCAATGTGGAAGGCCTTAAAAAATATATTCTAAATCAGTAGCGACCATAGGAAATTGGCGCTCAAAGATAACTTAGGAAGATCAAGTTGGAAAAGGGTGACACCATTCCAAAATATCTAACAAAGTTTGTCCAATGTCGAGATGAATTAGGGAGCATTGGAATAATAGTTCTTGATGATGATTTGGTGATCTTGACTCTTCTAGGACTTCCCAAGAGTTGGCACAATTATCAAGACTCTATTAATGGAAGGGAAAAATTACCAGATTGGGAACGACTGTGGTCGGATTTGGTGCAGGAGGAGTTCAGAAGGAGCACCAGAGATGGATCTTCATCTAAGAATGAGGATGAAGAGGAGTGTGCTTTGGATGCTAAGTCAAGGAAAAGGAAGGGGAAGAAATTCCATTCTAAATCAGAGTCCAAGAATGGAAAGAAGCAGGACATGTCCAAAGTGAATTGTTTTCACTATCACAAGCATGGGAATTTTTCTACTAACTATCCACAAAAGAAGAAGAACAAGAAGGTTGGAGGATCTATAGCTGGTGAGGCCCTTGTCTCACAAATTGAGCTTGAATTCTCATTGATCGCATGCATGGTGTCAAGTGCATTGGGATCTGTGTGGTATTTGGATAGTGGTGCTTCATTTCACATGACGGGAGATAAGGAAATTTTTAGTGACTTGGAGGAGAAATATGTCCATATGCATATTGAAATGGGTGACGATAGATGGTACAGTGCTACCGAGATTGGTACCATTACCTTTCAGAGGCAGTCGGGTAAACCCTTTCAATTAAAATATGTAATGCATGTACCAAGTCTGAAGAAAAATTTGGTCTTAGTCACAATGTTGGAGGATAGAGGCTATGATGTTGTTTTAAGTGAAGGAAAAGCTTTCTTGCGACATAAACCAATGGGACAAGCCAAGAGGATAGGGATTTGAGTTAAGAATATTTACAATATGGAGATAGATGGTTGCACACAAATGATGGGCAAGGAATATCAAGTGGTGAGCCGGGATGAGGGTGAATTATGGCACAGGCGATTGGGCCATATTCACCATGGAGCCTTGAAAGTCATGCAGCAGATTTATACTTGTCTTCCCATGGGTACACTTGCACAGTCAAACAAATGCAAGGGATGTACTATGGGAAAATATGTAAAGGCCACCTTTCATGAGAAGGAAAACCAAGCTTCGAGGATCCTTGAGAGAGTTCAGACATACGTGTGTGGTCCTTTCTCTATTTATTCAACAAAAAAACAAAAATACTATGAAATATTTTTTTATGACTTTTCTCGTAAGCGCTGGATCTTCTCCATGCAGAAGAAAGATCAAACATTCTCTAAGTTCTGTGAGTCTAAGGCACTAGTGGAGAAAGAGTCAGGGAAGCAAGTGAAGGCTCTTAGGAGTGATAATGGTGGAGAATACATCTCTAAAAAATTCAAGAACTTCTGCAGCAAATAAGGAATTCGAAGAAAACTCATAGTGCCTCATAACCCACAGAAGAATGGGGTCGCAGAGAGGAAGAACAAAACTATTATGGGTGCAGCACGAGCGATGTTGCATGATCAAGGCCTACTTATGCATCTATGGGCGGAAGCATGTAACACATCAGTACATGTGCAGAACCATTGTCCTCATAGAGTACTTGGCATAAGTACATCTAAAGAGGCTTTCACTGGTAAGAAACCTGATGTTTCACACTTTAAGATTTTTGGCTCATTTTTTTATATGCATATGACCAAGGATGCTAGGAAGAAGCTGGAACCAACAGCTGAGGTTGGGATTTTTGTGGGGTACACTGAAACACCCCATAATTATCACATGTATTTTCCAAACTGCAGAATTACTATTGTGTGACGAGATATAAAATTTGATGAGGAGAAAGCCATGCGATTGTCCATTGAGAGGGAGTTGTAATTGCATGCAGAGGAGGAAATTTTGGTTCCCAAGGATGAGTCTCAAGATTTGGATTAGCCACATGAGGAGGTTCATGGAATGGAGGAAAACACTCATACAGAGGAATCCATTATAAATGGCAGAAGGCACACCATGAAAGCTGATAGATTGAGACTTGATGCTGCAGAGAATGTAGGAGCCCCTACTTCACAGCGCAGGCATAGATAGTCTCCTACTGAACCATATTCCTTTCAGGAAGCAGTGAAGCAACCAACTTGGGTTGATGCAATGGTGGTGGAGTATGAATCAATGGTCAAGAACAGTACATGGGAGACAGTCCCAAGACCAGTAGACAAATCAGTGGTTCGATCGAGATGGATCTACACGGTAAAGCAAGTTGTTGATGGAAGTGTGGAGAAATACAAGGCCAGATTTGTGGCCCGGGGATTCTCACAAATTGAGGGGATAGATTATGATGAGACTTTTGCACTTGTTGCAAGGTACTTTTCCATAAGATCCATCCTTGCACTCTCAGTGTAGATGGGCTGGCGCATTCATCAGATGGATGTGAAACTACGTTTCTCAATGGGATCATTGAGGAAGAGGTGTACACAGAGCATCCTAAAGGTTTTGAGATCTTCAACAGTGAGTCGCATGTGTGCAGACTCAAAAGAGAACTGTATGGGTTGAAGCAAGCACCCCGTGCTTGGTACACTTGGATAGAAAGATATTTCACTGGACTAGGATTCACAAAAAGTGAAGACGACGCAAACTTGTACTAGATTGTGGTTGAGTGTAAGCTATTGATCATTATTCTTTATGTTGATGATCTAATTTTGACTGGTGATGAGTAGCTAATACACTCATGCAAGGAGGATCTTGCAAGGGATTTTGAAATGAAGGACACTGGACTCCTTCATTATTTCCTAGGATTCGAAATATGGCAGCAGGATGGTGACATTTTTGTTTCTCAAGGAAAGTATGAAAAGGAGATACTAGGTAAGTTTAACATGGAGAGTTTTTTTGGGTATGTGTTATATTCTTTACACGAATAGTCGCACGCACGAGGGGGTGATCGCCCCCCTTGTATGTTGTGTCGAGCGCATCAGGGGGGTCACAGGGGGGGAGGTAGCCCCCGCTGTTCAAGGTTTGGGGTAGCTCCTAGGGAAAAAAAAATTGGACCCTATTTTTCAGTGAGCGGACCCACCCATGGTTTTTTGCATGGTTTTGCACATGGTTTTGGGGAATTATGGTTTTCGACCCCTGGTATTTTGTAGATCCGATCAAGGGAACTATGGTTATGTTCTAATCCAGGGTTAATGGATTTGGGTTTATGAATGCTTCGACATGTATATATATATATATATATATATATGTTGTAATACTAAAAGGAATAAAATGAAAAATCAAGCTGGTAGTCCCGATTTGGGATCCAGGGGAAAATCTTTGTGTATATTTGTTTTATGTTTTATTTTCTCACTATTATTTATTTTCTGTTTTTAAGATTTGTTTGAAGATAATTTCTATACAGGGTTAAAACCTACATTTGGTATCAGAGTTGTTTCAGCTTAGAGGGGACACCTTTGCTGCTGAGAGGTTTTTTTCTTGGGCCTGTGATAGACCCTGTTCAGTGGGAGATCTGCAGGATCGATTCTTGTGATGAAAGAAGATGGTGAGCAGTGGCAAGATATATATTGAGAAATTTAATGGTCAGAGTTTTTAGTTGTGCAAGCTCAAGATGGAGGATCTGTTGGTGGATAAAGATCAGTGGATCACGGTAGATCTGGGTACTAAACCAACGACAATGTCAGATGAAGACTGTAATAAGTTGGATTGGAAGGCAAAGAACACAATACGGTTGTGTGTCTCAAATTCAATATTGTTTAATGTATTTAGGGAAGCTATGACCAAAACTTTGTGGGACAAGCTAGGGACTTTGAACCAATCTAAGTCTAGTGAATAAATGTTTCCTGTGGAAAAATCTGTATAACCTCAAGATGAAGGATGGAGACTCAATGAGAGAGCATCTGAATTCCTTCGATACTATGGTAAGTCAGTTGTTATCTATTGATATTAAAATCTCAGATGAATATAATTGCATTGGTTTTCTGTGTTCTCTATGAGATTCGTGGGACATTTTGGTTATTGGAATAGGTAGCAATACAACTACCTTGAATTTTGATGACATAGTCTCAACCTTTCTATCGAGGAAATGAGACGGAGAAATATGGATGGCCAGAATGAAGATTCCTTATTTGTACGAGGAAGGTCCCATAATGGAAACAAGAATAAGGTTTCGAGTGGGAGATCTGAATCTAGAGAGAGATTTAAATCTCTAGGAAAGTTTGTAAAGGTGTGCTGGAAATGTGGAAAGGAAGGGCACTACAAAAAGGAGTACAGATCTAAATCTCATGAGAAAGGAAAGGGATCTGATGATGTTCCTTCTATAGAGGCAAAAACCACCTCGAATGAAGGTGGGGATGTGTATTTGGTTTCTTCTTCAAATACACATGTAGATCATGAGTCATGGTTGATTGACTCGGGTGCATCCTTTCACTTCACTCCCCATAGGGAGTGGTTCTGTGAGTATGAGAAATATGATGGCGATGATGTCTTCTTAGGGAATGATAGTAAGACCAAAATTTTCGGACGTGGAAAATTCAAGCTGAAGATGCAAGGTGGAAGGATTAGAACACTTCCTGATGTTCTACACATTCCTACGTTGGTCAAAAATCTGATTTCTGTAAGAAAGATGGATGATGTAGGTGTAAAAAAAAATTTCGAGAAAGATACATGTAAGATGGTTCGGGGAGCACTGGTATTAATGCGGGGAGTTCAAATTGGAACTCTGTACAAGATTTAGGGAAGCACTTTTATTGATGAGTGCAACAGTTCTATAGTTCCTAAAAGTGGAGCGGAAGGCCTAGCGGTCTCTAGAGAAAGGACCATGCTATGGCATCAAAGGCTTGGAAATATTGGAGAGAAGGGCATTCGAGTACTGCATGGAAATGGTATGGTAGAAGGTATGTTTAATTGCTCCCTAGATTTTGTTTCTATGAACATTGTGTATATGGGAAGTAGAATCGGGTGGGTTTTCCTTCTGGTGCTAAGAGGGTGAACAAGAAATTAGAGCTTGTGCAAAGTGATGTGTTTGGACCTGTGTCGGTTCCATCACTAGAAAAATATGTGTACTATGTCTCATTCATAGATGACTTCTCAAGGAATACATGGACATATTTCTTGAGGAATAAATCTGAAGTCTTTGACATATTTAAATAATTTAAGGCTCTGGTGGAAAACCAGACAGATAAGAAGATAAAGGTGCTGAGGATAGATAATGGTGGAGAGTTTTGTAAGAAGAAATTTGAAGAATTCTGTAAGAAGTGTGGTATAGCACGGCAGAAGACTAATCCATACACACCTCAGCAAAACTAAGTTGCAAAAAGAATGAATAGAACATTGATGGAAAAGGCAAGAAGCATGCTCAGTGGTATTGGGTTAGGACAGGAATTCTGGGCAAAAGCAGTGGAGACTACATGTTACTTGGTTAACAGATCACCTTCATTAACGTTGGAGGATAAGACTCCACATGAGGTATGGACTGGTAAGAAACCCTCTCTTTCACATCTGAGGGTATTTTGATGTGATGCATATGTACATGTTCCAAAGGAGAAAAGGACCAAGCTGGATAATAAATTTGAAAGGTGCATCTTTATTGGGTATATGGATGTTTTAAAAGGTTACAAGCTTTGGAACCCAGAAACAAGGAGGGATGTGTATAGCTAAGATGTGGTGTTTAGAGAGGTGAAAGTTGTTGTTAAACATGAATTCCTACCAAAGGAACCTGAGAATATAGAGTTTGAGCTAAAGGATGATGAATCAAACTCTACAGCAGAAGAAGATTCAAAAGAGGAAGAGCCACAAACTCTAGATATGACAAGATCAGTTCGGGAAAGAAGGCAACTAGAAAGTTATAGTCCATCTGCTTTCTATTCAAATTTTTCTTTAAATATAACTGATGATGATCCCATAACTTTTAGGAGGCAGGAGATTCAGAGGATGGAAAACTCTGGAAGGAGACCATGGTTGATGAAATGCCATTTTTGAACAAAAATGAGGCTTGGGATCTGGAGGAGTTTCTAGCTAGAAGAAATCCCATCGAGAGTATATGGGTACGGTTTAAGAAGAAGATGAATGTAGAAGGCAAGGTGGAGAAATAAAAAGCTTGATTGGTAGCAAAAGTTTATTCTGAGGTGCAGGGAATTGACTTAGGTGATATACCGGGAACTGTAATTATTTCTCAATGTGGACTTTAATCAGTTAACTAAAAGTGATGAATTCAGTTAGCTAGTGGATTTTGAGTTAGAGGTAGTTGGTGAGGCATGCAGAGTAACTCTAGTTGTAACAGATTTTGAAGTGCACAGATGCATGAGTTGATTCAAGTTCTAAATAGTTTAACTCGGTTAAGTGAGTTTAACTCAGTTGTGCTGGTTGTAAATAAAGATACACTAGTGAGAGATCTAGTGAATTAAATATTAATTAATTCAAATTTAGTGATCTCACATGCAACTGAGGATTTACTATTATTAGCTGCATGCATGTCAGATCCAGTGGAGACCCAGTTGAGTTCTAGGTGAAAGGGAATTTGAATATCAGTTGTAGGATTATTGGGTTGCACACATGCAACCAAACACCCATTGGAGTGCCCATGATACTTGTGCAGGCAAGGCAGGAAAGAATTCCTATCTTTTAGGGATATTTACCATCAGGGATTGCGCAAGCAAGGCAGGCTGTTTGGAGGCTAAGAATTGGCTATGTGCTGGTCAGTTTTGCATATGACAGTGTGAGACAATTAGCTAAGTACTGGAGGGCTCTTGTGAGAAAATTTTTTTATGTAATTTTTTCATGATCCATGCTTAATATAAAATAGAATATAGTTGGGTTTTTAGCTAGAATATTTCCCCAGGAAATTATCTATGTTGTGTTCGATTGATCTTTCTTCATGTTCATGTGATTAGCGATTATGTTTTTAATTCCGAAAAATATTTGTAGAAGAGATTCATTATTTAAATTTAGTACATTGTTATATCAAGTGAGTCCAAGATATACATGCATGTTGTATAATTTCTAAATGTTATCGGAGCACAAGATATTGCAGAAGTGAAGTAGGAGTTGAGTTTGTGACTAGATATAATTCGAATTTGCAGAAAGCATTTCTTGGTGCTACAGTTGATTCAAGATAGAAATGGATTTCAATGGCTTGAGGTTAGAGTATGCACTCGAGGGCATCTCGAAGTATATTTCTTGGAAGGATAGGATGGAGGCAGTACTCAAAGATAACCTCTTAAAGGGATTCATTGAAAATGATGTTCCTAAACCCGTTGTGGAAGATGTTGCAAATCTTGATGCATGGAAAAAGAAAGTGGAAAAGGTGAGGAGGATCTTGTTGGAGGGAGTACGAGACCACATTGTTTTAAGCCTCCATGGGAAATCCACACCATATGCAATGTGGAAGGCTTTGAAGGATCTATTCCAAAGCAAAAATGACCATAGGAAATTGGTGCTCAAAGATAAACTTAGGAAGATCAAGATGGAAAAGGGCAACACCATTCCAAAATATATAACAAAGTTTGTCCAATGTCGTGATGAACTGGGGAGCATTGGAATAAAAATCGCTAATGATGATTTGGTGAGCTTGGATCTCCTAGGAATTCCCAAGATTTGGCATAGTTATTAAGACTCTGTCAATGGAAGGGAAAAATTTCCAGATTGGGAATCACTGTGGTCGGATTTGGTGAAGGAGGAGTTCAGACGGAACACCAGAGATGGATATTCATCTAAGAATGAGGATGAAGAGGATTGTGCTTTGGATGCCAAGGAAAGGAAGGGGAAGGGGAAGAAATTTCATTTTAAATCTGAGTCCAAGAATGGCAAGAAGCAGGACATGTCCAAGATGAAGTGTTTTCACTGTCACGAGCATGGGCATTTTTCTACTAAATGTCCACAAAATAAGAAGAACAAGAAGGTTGGAGGATATGCAGCTGGTGAGGCCCTTGCCTCACAATTTGAGCTTTACTTCACATTGATCGCATGCATGGTTTCTAGTGCGTTGGGATCTATGTGGTATTTGGATAGTGGCGCTTCCTTTCACATGATGGGAGATAAGGAACTTTTCAGTGACTTGCAGGAGAAAGATCTCCAAATAAATATTAAAGTGGGTGACTACAAATGGTACAATGCTACTAGGATTGGTACCATTACCTTTCATAGGGCATTAGGTAAAACCTTTCAATTAAAATATGTAATACATGTACCAGGTCTGAAAAAAAATTGGTCTCAGTCTCAATGTTGGAGGATAGAGGCTATGATGTTGTTTTTAGTGATGGAAAAGTTTTCCTGCGACATAAAACAACGGGAAAAATGAAGAGGATAGGGATTCAAGTTAATAATCTCTACAAGCTGGAGGTATATGGTTGCGTAGTAATGATGGGCAAGGGAGATCAAGTGGTGAGACAAGATGAGGGCGAATTATGGGACAAAATATTGGGCCATCTTCACCATGGAGCCTTGAAAGTCATGCAACAAATTTATACTAGCCTTCCCAGGGGTACACTTGCACGGTCAGACACATGCAAGGGATGTACTATGGGAAAATATGTAAAGGCCACCTTTCATGAGAAAGAAAACCGAGCTTTGGGGATCCTTGAGAGAGTTCACATAGACGTGTGTGGTCCTTTCTTGGTTGCTTCAACAAAAAAACATAAGTAAAATTAGCCTGTGATCACACATAACATGGAGAAGTGGTCCCTATAAGGAAATCACAGGGCATAGGTAGATAAGTCGTTACCATTAGTAGAGACAAAGGCAGTAGAAAAACAGTTAAGACAAAAAAACAACAAGGGCAGAGTCCTAAACAAGATTGGGTCAATTCGTGCACACGTTCAGGTTAGGTCGTGAATGCTAAAGTGGGTTAAGTCATGAATGCGGGGCAAGTATTCCATGAACAAATAAAAAATGACCGGGCACAACCAAAGAAACAAGGTCAGAAAACCACAGTAAGGGAGCAGTGAGGATTGTTGGATCAAGTAATGATCAATGTTGGAGATTCAAATTGCAATCACAAATCAAAAATGTTTCAGGATGGGCGCAAGGGTAAATGCTAAAATGAGCGAAATGCGATATGTGATGAGGTGGGACCTGTTCAACTATGGCGTGCATATAAACCTTGCCTATTTCTCATCTTCATAGCCCACAGGTTCCTAACCTTACCTCTTAAGACTTACGCCAAACCTTGTTTTTCCACCGATGCGATGAAGCGGGACCTGCCATACCCTACCGCATTATCAAAACCGCATGCAAAATCTTGTTTCCACCTTAAAATTTACCTTCCTCCGCCATTCCCCTTTATCTTTATACTTTTAATTTTTCACCGCTATATCATTGTTTCATCCCCACTTTTCCCCATTCCCTCGGTTGCGATTAAAGTGGGGCCATTCTCCCTGACATGTCACCCTTCCCCCACTGTCCATCGTATTTCAAAAAATTACAACTTATTCCATTTTTTCAAACGTTAAAACCTAGGATCGTTGATGTGCAATATCGCATCACACAGTTTTTAACTTACCATTTGAAACGCTCGCAACCTATTTTGTTTAACTTGTGGTACGGTCGAGTTCCACTTTCCCTCCATGTCACTTACCTTCTCCCCCACACTTTGCTTATTTCAATGTTTACCACCTCTGCTTACGGCTAAACCTTAATTTTTGTGATCTACGGGATACAGTCCGGTCCCACCATATGCCATGTCACCTCCTTCCTCCTCGCACTTTGCACTTCGCTCATTTTAGAGTTTACCATTACTACTTCACGGTAAAGACTTGCGAATGCGATGCAGTTTGGCCCCAGCATAATACTCTGATCACCGCAAATACACCATTTCCTTCTCCTCATCACCCTCCACCTTTCCCTCCACCTCCAATCACCCCCTCCTCATCTTACGGTCCTTTTTTTATTTCACACTCCCCGTAGTTTTCGAACTTTAACCATGGGGGTTGGGTCCGAAATGGGCGGTATCCATTATCGCACACCCTTCCATGTGTCATCCTCTCATCATTCTACACCCCTTCTCTCTGATATCTCTTACCACTTGAGACCCCCTCTGAAATCCGGTTCCCATTTTGCAATTCAAAAACACCGCATGGGTTTTTGAGGTGGAACATGCAGTTATGGTTTATGCGGTCTGGTCAGGAGATCTCTGCTTAAGAACCAGGTGCGCATAATACTACAAGCCTCTTCATAATGGATTAAGTGGAAATCACCAGACTGAGGGAGTGGAGGTTTGTAAGAAATAGATGGAATCGTAAAATGACAGTTAACCTATCCACCTACGACTACTCCTCACCATACCATCTTGAAGGCTCCCATTATTGGCCTCAATGGGTGACCATGTCCTTTATTTTTTTGGTTTAATTTTGATGATTTTGCTGGTGAAATCTCAATTTCACCCCATTCCTATTTTAATTATCTCAGTACAAAAGTATTTTCTCAATGTACACTCTGCAAGTTAGGTAGGATGTTTTGATTTCAGAGATATGGGTCAATCATAAATGATTAAGAACCATAGACCCTCAAGGATAACTCTATATATAGTAGGTTCTAAGATGAAATTTAGGTTCTGGAATTTGGAAGAATTTTGATGTAGTTTTATATGATTGTGCTCTCGGTGATCGGAGATACATATTTGGGAGAGTTGTCTAAAATTAATATGATATAGAGTTGTTATTTGGATTCCAGATGGAGAAATGAGTAGTATGTATCTCTTTCCTTCTATTATCAGTAATATCCTTTTTATGTATAATCATCTATCATTATATGCTTCTTTTATGGTCTGTCTAATGTAGCTACTGGTATTCTGCAATTTTATTCATGAATTTGTCTTTGATAATGCTGAGGTGTTAACGCTCATGTATTAAGCTTGTTGCACTCCCTTAATTTGCGCCCCATGAACCGTTGTTGTTTCCCATATCTCATTCATATCCACTTCCTCTGAGGTCGCAGGGGACAAATTCTTAAATATCTTAAGCCTGTCTCTTATGGGTTCCTTCTCCGTTCTTCCTCAACGCCTCTGCACATTTTAAAGCTTCTGCTCATTATTTTATACTTGGCCCATCTAAAAGCCATCAGCATCACATCCTCCTGAGCTCTCTCTTCATTTGGGGAATTCACATGAAGCAGGCTCAAATGGTCTTCTCCATTCTCAAACCACCAAATCCATTATTCTCATGACCCATATTCTGTCAAAGGTATTCATAAAATTGTCCATTTTTAACCTCTGATTTTAAGATGTCCTAGGCACTGGTCTTTTGAAACTCAAGGCTGTCTCTAGGAGCTACGACATCTTTTTGGCGTCGTTGTCGGGGAAACAAATTATAAAACATTTTCCCTAGGATACGACATTATCTTCACCATTCAATCAGGTGAGCACGAAGGGTTGAGAGTTTAATAACCCTCACCTTGGTGAATCCACTATTATTAAAGTTCAAATTAGTCATAATCCTGGCTTACAAAAGGCCTCATACTCGAGCAGATACTTTCCAGCAGAAATCCCCTTTTGTGTCTGATCCTGAAACATTATATTTAGGGGAGTCTGGAAGGAGAGGCAGCCTGGCCATCCTAACCTTCCCTCATTTACTATAGAAGCTTCTCCTTCTTCATCTCAGAAAGCTGACATCTATGGTCCTGGCACGACAGCCTGCGTACTTGAGTATTCTATAGAAGCTTTTGCTTTAGCCAGTTCAAAAATAAAAAACAAATTTGAATCTGCTGATATTTATTTTCCTCCCTTGCACCCTACTCCCAAGGCCAAAGAAATTAATAAGGTGCAATACTCCATAGCTTTTTACATACCAATATAGCAACCTCTATTCAACACACACCTATTATACCACAACCAATTCATCCTGAAAATTTACCTCCACTACCCCTCATGGTTGTACCTGGCTTCCTCCTAAAAAAATATGCCCCACTGGCTCTACCTCCAGTACTAAATGACATGCCTCAAGATTATCTAAAACTCTTGCCTCGGTTTACAGGGGAAGATAATACTTTTGTGCAGAGACATATTGAAAAATTTTGTGCCTTTACTGGGAATGTAAATGTAGAGCACCTAGATGTAGTGTTGAGGCTTTTCATCCAATCCTTGGATGGAGAGGCTCTAAAGTGGTTCAAATCTCTTGCTGATCACATAGCCACCACCTAGGAAGAAATGGAGAATTTCTTCACACTAAAATGGGGAGAAAAGAGGGACCATGGATATGTTCTTACAGATTTCAATGCTCTCAAGAAGATACACAATGAGGGTGTAACAAAATTTATAAAGAGGTTCAATAAGCTTTATAATAATCTTCCTAATAAAATAAAACCTCCACAAGCAGCTGCTAAGGTGGTTTTTACAGGGGCTTTTGAACCAGAATTTGGGTTCACCCTAAGGGAAAGAAAGTCTACATCTCTAGATCAGATCCAGACTGATGCACTGGAGGTAGAATCAAACTTTGCTTCTACAGGTAAATTCAAAGGGAGGACAGAGCATGAGGCGAGGAGAAGGGGTAGGGAGGAAGCTTCTACCTCTAATCGAGAGAGGGAATCATAGGAGTATAAAATCAAATAGATGAATAAGTTGATCAAGAACCTCTCAAATAAGCTGGTGAAGCTTGAATTGGAGCCAATAATTCCCATCCTCATCCTAACCAAATGATTCCAAACCATGGGTTTAACCCCCAGTACTGGAATCCCCCTATGCAGTTGTTGCAGTGAGAAAGGAAAGAGTAGCATGATCACATCCAACCTCCCCTATACCTGGAAGGGGAAATGTAGGGACAGGCCGAGGAACTCACTAACAGTCAAGAAGATCAATTCCTTGCTTACTCAAAGGATGAAGAAGGTGAACTCACCATGCAAGAAGAGCCAGAAGATAAGGAAGTCCCCCTAGAGGATCAAGATATTGAAAATTACTGCAGGAAGTTTGTGGATTTCATGCAAGCTCAACTCCACAAGAAGTATGATCTCAGGTACTCTAGGAAGAGAATCGGAGTGTAGGAACAAGATGAAGAGTCGACATCAAGAGAGTAGACCCCTTATAGTTCTACCAGTAAAGGGAAAATGCCTTTAGAAGAGTCTTCCCATCATAAAACCTCTGCGCCCACCTCCTCAAAACAGGGCTCTAGTCCTCCCCAAAATGAGAGATCCATAGCTACACCCTTGAAAATGCCCGACCCTCCTAAAGAGAAGTTCAAAGAAGTTATCACAGAAAAATCTCCCATGGTAGTTAGCCTCCAGAAATAATTAGAAAAGTTCAAGATCCCAATCCCCCTGATCGAGCTCCTAAAAAAACCCTCATACAAGGCCCAAGTCTCTCAATTCATGCTACCCCAGGGTGTAGACCCTCTACCTTACAGCCTCAATCTCAAAGAAGAAAGACCCATGATAGTTTTTGGACCTCATGTAGAACAGTTGGATTCAACCACTCTTCCATTCTATGTGACTCTAGTTATACATGACCTATTATTGCACAACCACATGCTAGATTTTGGGGCTTCACATAATCTGTTACCATTGTATGTCATGGAGCAGTTGGGGTTGCAGACCACCAGGCATTATAAATTTATATATTCCTTTAATTCCAAGAGGGTGGAATGCTTGGGCATGATAAAATATATGGTAGTAAATTTAACCCAAATTATAGACAAAAGTGTAGTAATGGACATTATTGTGGCCGATATCCCAGCTTGGTTTGGAATGTTGCTATCCAGATCCTGGGGTACCAAGATTGGAGGATCCATAAAACTTGACCTCACCTATGCCATTATTCCAGTATTCGGTGGGGAGGAAAGAAGATTATACCATGAGTCCATATTCGTGAAGATGGTCACCAAAGCTAATGGTTCTAGAATTCTCCGGTATATACTAAGGAGGGTGAATTCTCTTGTCTTATGCTCGAGGAGGATGAAAACTTCCTGCAAGAAACGAAGGTATATCCTCTGATCCAGGAGAATTTTATGAGCAGAGAGGAAAACGAAATATGGACCTTGCAGTTTGATGAAGCTTACTCATGAGAAGGAAACAGGTCCAGGGTACTCTTGATATCACCAGAAGGATGCTTGGTTCCCCTCTTCTTTAAGATGGAATTCGAAGCCACAAATAATGTGGCTGAGTATGAAGCCCTATTGTTGGGGTTTCAGAAATGAAAAAACATGAACATACAGAACCTCAAGGTGTTTGGAGATTCAGAGCTTGTAGTGAGGCAAGTTAGGAGCCAATGCCAAACTAAACATCCGCGAATCATAGCTTACATGAATGACGTATGGGATTTAGTTGAGAACTTCTTTTCTGATTTTAACATTCAGTTCATGCCAAGAGAAAATAACAAAATGGCAGACTCACTAGTTTTGGCTGATAGTAATTTCCACCCCTTCAGAATCCTTTGCTCAGATATGAGGTTGAAGTGAGATACCGCCCCTCCATTATGGACAACGTTAAGCATTAGCAAGTCTTCGAAGATGAAGAGCAGGTCCAACGTTTTGTGAAAATGGTGGGCGAGTTCTCAAATATGGTGATCGATTTAGTCCTGAAGGATGACAGTGAAGAACCAAAAACCAGATGGGAATAGACACTGGCCGGACACTGTGTTTCACAAATAAAGGGAAATGTCATCCCCAGGGGTCTTGTACCATTGGAGAGATTATTTGACAAGAATGATATCCCAATGAATCCCAACAAACTTACCCTCGACGAGCCTGTCAGGGAAGTGAACTTTGGGACAAAAGAAGATCCAAATTAGGTGGTAAAACTGTCAACAGGGGTCCCTGAAGAATACCAAGATCAATACCTTATGTTGTTTCAATCATATAAAGACGTCTTCGCCTGGTCATACTAGAATTTGAAGACTTTTTATATTGACATTATACATTACAAGATACCACTCAGGGAGGATGCTAAGCCTCATAACAAAAAGCTGAGACAGATATATCCCCTTCTTCTCATAGCTATTGAGAAGGGAATATAGAAGTTGTTGCAGGCCAAGATCATAGTCCCTCTAAGGTACTCTAAATGGGTGGCAAACCCGGTGCCTATCAGAAAGAAGAACGGTGAAATCAGGCTTTACGTTGATTTCCACAATCTGAACAGAGCCTCACTCAAAGATAACTATCCCCTCCCAAAGATGGACCACATCTTGCAAAAGGTGATGGGATCCTCCTGCATGTCCATGATGGATGGCTTCTCAGGATATAATCAGGTAGCAGTGCTCTCGGAAGAATAAAAGAAGACGACGTTCACTACGCCTTGGGGAATCTTCATGTATGCCCAAATGCTCTTTAGCCTGATAAACCCCAATGCCACCTTCCAACAGGCGATGGAAATTTCTTTCATAGGAGAGCATGACAAGTTTGTGGTGATCTACCTAGATGACATCACTGTCTTTTCAAAGGGTGACACTGAACATATAGAGCACCTTCGATGAACCTTTGATAAATTCTGCAGGATAAATGCCACAGGTATGACATGTCTCTGAATCCTCAAAAATGCATGTTTGACTTGGAGGAAGGAAAGTTGTTGGGGAACATAGTAACTAAGGAAGGAGTGAAGATCGAACTGAAGAGGGTAGAGGTGATAAATGGCATTCCCCTGCCAAGAAATAAAAAGGAAGTATAGGTGTTCTTAGGAAGAATAAATTTCCTCAGAAGGTTCATTCCCAACTATGCCGAGATTGTTTGAAGCATCACTGGGATGCTAAAGAAGAATAGTGAAATTAGATGGACCCCTGAGTCTAGGGACTCTTTCAACAAGTTCAAACGGGCCTTTGCAAAAGCTCTAGTGCTAGAAAGTCTAGATTATGGGAGGTCATTCATGATTTTCTCCTTCGCCTCTCCTCACACAATAGCTGCAGTAATTTTATAGAAAATTTCCAATGGGCGTGAACAATCCATTGCGTTCTTCAGTCAAGTCCTGCAGGATGCTGAACTGAAATATGATATCTTGGAGAAGTAGGCTTACGCTTTGGTCAAATCGCTGAAGGAATTTCGGGTGTATGCATTACAATCATCCATAACAACTTATGTACCCACTGCAGCAGTAAAGGATATTCTAGTATAGGGTGATAGTGAAGGGAAGAGGGAAAGATGGATAGCTAAGATCTAGGAGTACAAAATGGATATAAAGCCTACTAAGCTCATCAAAGGCTAGGGGCTGGCAAAAATCCCGTCTGAATCAAATTGTCAAGCTCTAGGAATAAATCTATCTATGACAAGAGCAGAGGCACAGGAGGACACAGGTGCACACCAAGGCATATAATCTTCTGCTCAGAAAACATATGTCAAGTACCTCCTAGCCTCATGGTATAAAGATATAGTGGAATATATTTTAACGCTGAGGTGTCCCCCTCACTATGATAAGACCAAGTATCACACTTTTAGACCGAGGTCTCAAAATTACATTATGGAAAATGGGCAACTATATTGGAGAGACCCAGCGGGAATCTTATTATTGTGTTTGACAGAGCAAGAAGTAGACCACGTGATTACCAAGTTCCACAAAGGGATATGGGGCAGGCATTACAGTTGGCGATCCATTACACACAAGATCCTGAAGGCAAGATTATTTTGGCCTAAGATGTTTGGCGATATACATGCTCGAGTCCGAGCCTGCGAGAAGTGTCAAGCATTCACCGAAAAACAAAGGTATGCACCTCTCCCATTAATTCCAATACATGTTGAGGAACCTTTTAAATAATGGAGGATTGACTTCATAGGAGATATTCACCTTGCCTCTAACAATCAACATCGATGGATCGTCACTACTACATATTACTTCACCAAGTGGGTAGAGATTGTGCCTGCAAGAAATAATACAGATTCGGTGGTGATCAAGTTCCCAGAGGATAACATAATAGCTAGGTTCAGATGCCCAGCTAAAATCATCACAGATAATGCCCATTCTTTCAAGTCGGATAAATTTGTTAACTTCTGTCAGCATTACAACATCCTGCTAGGCCACTCCACTGCGTACTACCCACAGGGGAACGAGCTGGCAAAAACATCTAACAAGACATTAGTGAGGATCTTGAAGAAGACCATCAATGAAAATCAAAAGAACTGGGATTCCTAGCTCAATATTTCACTCTGCGCAAATCACATCACCATGCAAAGATCCACAGGAAAGTCCCCTTATGAAATAGTGTATGGAAGGGCCACAACTTTCCCTATTCAGATTGCATTACCTGTGGCCTAATTCTTAAAATAAAGTGAGGAGGATCCAAACGGTCTTATTCAAAGAATGAACCAGTTGGTGGAGTTGAATGAAACACAGGACTAGGTAAGCCTCAGACTAGCAAAATATCAAGAAAAAATGAAAGGCTTATTTGACCAAAGAGATAAAGACAGAGAAATACAGGTTGGGGATTTGGTGTTGCAATGGGATGTTAGGAGAGTGGAAAAAGGGAAACATGGGAAGTTAGACCCCCTCAAGTTCGGTCCTTTCAGGGTGGCAGAGGTCAAAGGAAACAATACCTTTGCCCTAAAAAACTTAGAAGGAGATATACACAGTGCAATCCTATGGCGGTTCTCAGAATTACTGTTTTGTCCTTTTGATGAGGGATAATCCAACTCATTGTATATATCATTCCACTGTCTATACTCCATTTTTTTTACATTCCTCCCATTTTGTCTTTCGTTTCATTTTCCATTTTTGTGTCCACGTGACTGTTGGTATAAAACTTTGTCTAATCATTATGTATTTGTCACTCCATGAGCCCAATAAAGCACAAAAATTCAAGGTTTGCAGGTCCTCAATGCACTTAGAACAACACGTTGTCCCCAGATGGAGCCAATGTTGGCCTGTAATCACGCATAACATGGAGAAGTGGTCCCTATAAGGAAATCATAGGGCAGAGGTAGAGAAGCAGTTACCATTAGCGAAGACAAAGGTAGCAAAGAAACAGTTGAGACATAAAAACAACAAGGGAAGAGTCCTGAATGAGAATGGGTCAATTCATGCACGTGTTCAGGTTGGGTCATGAATGCTAAAGTAGGTTAAGTCATGAACGCGGGGAAAGTATTCCACGAAAAAATAAAAAATGACTGGGCGCAACCAAAGACACAAGGTCGGAAAACAACAGTAAGGGAGTAGTGAGGGCTGTTGGATCTAAGTAACGATTGATGACAGAGATTCAAGTCGCAATCATAGATCACAAATATTTTAGGTTGGGCGCATGGGTAAATGCTAAAATGAGCGAAATGCGACATGTGATGAGGTGGGACTCGTTCACCTGTGGCGCACATATAAACCTTGCCTGTTGCTCGCATTTCACAGCCTGCAGGTTCCTAACCTTACCTCTTAAGACTTACGCCAAACCTTTTTTTTCCATCAATGCGATGAAGCGAGACCCGTCATACCCTACTGCATTATCAAAGCTACATGCAAAGTCTTGTTTCTGACTTAAAATTTAACTTCCTCCACCATTCCACTTTATCTTTATACTTTTCCTTTTTCACTGCTATATCATTGTTTCATCTCCGCTTTTCCCCATTCCCCTGATTGCGATTAAAGTGGGTTCATTCTCCCTAACACGTCACCCATCCCCCACCATCCATCGCATTTCACAAAATTACAACCTATTCCATTTTTCCAAAATTTAAAACCTGTGATCGTCGATGTGCGAAATCGCATCGCAAAGTTTTTAACTTACCATTTGAAACGCCCGCAACCTATTTTGTTTAACTTGTGATGCGGTCGGGTCCCACTTTCCCTCCATGTCACTTACCTTCTCCCCTGCACTTCTCTTCTTTTAGTGTTTACCACCTCTACTTACAGCTAAACCTTAAGTTTTGTGATCTGTGGGTTGCAGTCTGGTCGCACTGTCTGCCATGTCACCTCCTTTCTCCCTGCGCTTCGCACTTCACTCATTTTAGAGTTTACCTTTGCTGCTTCATGGTAAATATTTGCTATTATGACATGGTTTGGCCCCACCATAATACTCCCCTCACCTCAAATATACCATTTCCTTCTCCTCATTGCCCTCCACCTTTTCCTCCATCTCCAATCATGCCCTCCTCATCTGACTGTCCTTGTTTCATTTCGCACTCCCCGCATATTTCAAACTTTAACCATGGGGGGGGGGTCTAAAATTGGAGGTATCCATTACCGCCAACCCCTCCATGTGTTTTCATCTCGTAATTTCACACTGCTCCTCTCCGATACCGCTTACCACTTGAGACCCCCTCCAAAATCCAGTTCCTATTTTGCAATTCAAAAACACCACATGGGCTTTTGGGGCGGAACATGAAGTTATGGTTTATGCGATCTTCTCAGGAGATCTCTACAAAAGAACCAGGTGCGCACAGTACTATAGGCCTCCTCATAATGGATTAAGTGGAAATAACCAGACTGAGGGAGTGGAGGTTTGTAAGCAATAGGTGGAATCGTAAAATGACAATGAGCCTGTCCACCTACGACCACTACTCGCCATACCATCTTGAAGGCTCCCATTATTGGCCTCAATGGGCGACCATTTCCTTTCTATTTCGATTTAATTTTGATGATTTTGCTGGTGAAATCTCAATTTCACCCCATTCCTGGTTTAATTCTCTCAGTACAGAAGTAATTTCTTAATGTACGCTCCGCAAGTTAGGTAGGATGTTTTGATTTCATAGATATGGGTCGATCATAAATGATTAAGAACCATACACCCTCAAGGAGAAATATATATATAGTAGGTTCTAAGATGAAAGTTAGGTTCTGGAATTTGGAATAATTTTGCTGCAGTTTTGTATGATTGCACTCTCGGTGCTCTGAGATACATATTTGGGAGAGTTGTCTAAAATTAATATGATACATATCTATTATTTGTATTCCAGATGGAGCAATGAGTAGTATGTATCTATTTCCTTATGTTATTGGTAATCTCCTTTTTATGTATAATCATATGTCATGCTATGCTTCTTTGATGGTCCATCTAATGTAGCTGCTGGTAGTCTGCAATTTTATTCATGAATTCATGTTTGCATAATGCTCAAGTGTTAACGCTCATGTATTAAGCTTATTGTACTCCCTTAATTCGCACCCCATGAACCACTATTGTTGCCCATATCTCATTCATATCCACTTCCTCTGAGGTCGCGGGGGACATATTCTTAAATCTCTTAAGCCTGTCTCTTGTGGGTTCCTTCTTCGTTCTTCCTCAACGCCTTTGCACATTTTAAAGCTTCTGCTTATTGTTTTATACTTAGCCCATCTAAAATCCATCAGCCTCACAGCCTCTTGAGCTCTCTCTTTGTTTGGGGAATTCACGTGAAGAAATCTCAAATGGTCTTCTCCATTCTCGAACCACCAAATCCATTATTCTCATGACCCATATTCTGTCAGAGGTATTCATACAATTGTCCATTTCTAACCTCTGATTTTAAGATGTCCTAGGCACTGGTATTTTGCAACTCAAGGCTGTCTCTAGGAGCTACAAAACGTACTATGTAATCTTTTTTGATGACTTTTCTCGTAAGTGTTGGATCTTCTTCATGTAGAAGAAATATCAAACATTGTCTAAGTTCTGTGAGTTTAAGGCACTGGTGGAGAAAGAGTTGGGGAAGCAAGTGAAGGATCTTAGGAGCGATAACGAATTCAAGAAGTTCTGTAGCAAAGAAGGAATACCAAGAGAACTCATAGTGCCTCATAACCCACAACAGAATGGGGTCGCGGAGAGGAAGAACATAACTATTGTGGTTGCAACATGAGCGATGTTGCATGATCAAGGCCTACCGATGCATCTGTGGACGGAAGAATGAAATACAATGGTACATGTACAAAATTGTTGTCCTCATAGAGTACTTGGCATGAGTACACCTGAAGAGGCTTTCACTGGTAATAAACCTGATGTTTCACACTTTAATATTTTTGGTTCATCTGTTTATGTGCATGTGATCAAGGACACCAAGAAGAAGATGGAACCAATAGCTGGGGTTGGGATTTTTGTGGGGTACACTGAAACACCCCATAATTATCGTGTGTATTTTCCAGACAACAGAATGACCATTGTGTGATGGGATATCAAATTTTATGAGGAGAAATCCATGCAGTTGTCCCTTGAGAGGGAGTTGGACTTGCATGCAGAGGAGGAACTGCTTGTTCCCAAATATGAGTTTCAAGATGTGGATCAGCCACATGAGGAGGTTCATGGAGTGGAGGAAAACACTCATGCGGAGCCATCCATCAGAAATGGAAGAAGGCACACCACAGAAGCTGATAGATTGAGACTTGATGCTACAAAGAATGTAGGAGCCCCTACTTCACAATGCAGAGAGAGACAATCTCCTGACCGATTTACTGGATACATGGATTTTATGAGAAAATGTATTGTGACTTAACCATATTCCTTTTAGGAAGCAGTGTAGTAGCCAACTTGGGTTAATGCAATGGTGGAGGAGTATGACTCCATATTCAAGAACAGTGCATGGGAGATAGTCCCAAGACCAATCGAAAAATCACTGGTTGGATCGAGATGGATCTGCAAGGTAAATCAAGCTGCTGATGGGAGTGTGGAGAAACAAAAGGCCAGATTTGTGACCCGAGGTTTCTCACAGATCAAGGGGATATATTATTATGAGACTTTTGTACCAGTTGCAAGGTACTCTTCTATAAGATCCATCCTTTCAATCTCAGCACAGATGGGCTGGCGCATTCATCAGATGGATGTGAAAACTATGTTTCTCAATGGGATCATTGAGGAAGAGGTGTACATAGAGCAGCCTGAAGGTTTCAATATCTTCTAAAGTGAATCGCATGTGTGTAGAATCAGAAGAGAATTGTATGGGTTGAAGCAAGCAACTCGTGCTTGATACACTCATATAGACAGCTATTTCACCGGACTAGGCTTCACCAAAGTGAAGCAGATGCAAACTTGTACCAGATTGTGGTTGAGGGTAAGCTACTGATGATTTTTCTTTATGTTGATGATCTAATTTTGACTGGTCATGAGCAACTAATACACTCATGCAAGGATGATATTACAAGGGAGTTCGAAATGAAGGACATGGGACTCCTTCATTATTTACTTGGATTGGAAATATGGCAGTGGGATGGTGAAATTTTTGTGTCTCAAGGCAAGTATGAAAAGGAGATACTGGGTAATTTTAACATGGAGAGCTGAAAACCCATGGATACTCCTCTTCCGGAGGAATGAGGATGCTACTTCTGGAGAGGTAGTGGATGCTACTGTCTACAGACAGTTAGTGGGTTCGCTAATGTATCTAGTGAACACAAGACCAGAAATTTGCTACGCAATTAACCAATTGATTCAAGCTATGGTTAAGCCTACCAAGCTCTTTTGGAAGGCAGTGAAGCATGTCCTGAGATACTTGAGCGGAACATCAAAGTATGTTCTATGGTACAGATGGACAGAGGGAGTGAAGTTGCATCACTTCACTGATGCAGATTGGATTGGCAGTCCATCAGAAAGAAAGATCACATCGGGAGGGATCTTTGGCATAGGATCGAGATCAGTTTCCTGGTACAGTAGGAAACAATGATCCATGGCACTCAGTTCAGCGGAAGCGAAATACATAGCAGCAAGTCAAGCTGCATGTGAGGATGAGAAATATCTCGGTAGGTTTGTTAGGTTCTTAGATGGATGATACAGTGAGTCGTTGTAATAATCAGAGTTTCATTAAACTCTCAATTAATCCTATGTTTCATGATAGGTCCAAGCATATAGATATATGGTACCATCATCTCATAGATTGTGTGCAGAGAAGGATAATGTTGCTTCAGTACATCCCGCCGAATATCAGGGTGCAGATATCCTGACAAAGACGCTCACCAGGAGAAAATTTGAATATCGTAGAGATAAGATCAAGGTGAAGGATAATCCCTTTCTTGTTGAAAGGGAGTGTTGAGATTAAACAAGAAAATTTAGCACCCATGCCTAGTGCATTAAGCACCCATACTAGAGTGGGGCCCACAATGTTATTTTTGGGTGCATGTCTATTTTGGTTATCCCTTAATTAAGATGGACATTAAATTGTAATCTATCCTCAATGTGGACTTGAATAAATTAGCTGAAAGTGATAACTTTAGTTAGCTAGTGGATTTCAAGTTAGAGGTAGTTGGTGAGGCATGCAAAGTAACTCTAGTTGTAACAGAGTTTGAAGTGCAGTGGTGCATGAGTTAATGCAAGTTGTAAACAGTTTAACCTAGTTAATTGAGTTAAAATTAGTTGTGCTAGTTGTAAATGAAGATACACTAGCGAGAGATCTAGTGAATTAAATATTAATTAATTCACAATTAGTGATCTCACATGCAACTGAGGATTTACTAATATTATTTGCATGCATTTCAGATCCAATGGAGACCCAATTGAGTTCTAGGTGAAAGGGAATTTGACTATCAGTTGTAGGATTATTTGGTTGCACACATGCAACCAAACACCCATTGGAGTGCCCATGATACTTGCACAGTCAAGGCAGGCAAGAATTCCTATATTTTAGGGATCTTTACCATCATGGATTGCGTAAGCAAGGCAGGCTGTCTGGAGGCTAATAATTGGCTATGTGTTGGTTAGTTTTTCATATGACAATGTGAGACAATTAGCTGAGTATTGGAGGGGTCTTGTGAGAAGATTTTTGTTTGTTATTGTTTCATGATCCATGCTTAATATGCAATAGAAGATAGTGGGGTTTTTAGCTGTAAGCTTTCCCTAGGAAATTATCTATGTTGTGTGTGATTGATCTTTCTTCATGTTCATGTTATTAGCAATTGTGTTTTTAATTCCACAAAAGATTTGTAGAATCAATTTAGTATTTAACTTTAGTACATTTTTAGATTGGGTGAATCCAAGATATACATGCACGTTGTATAATTTCTACAAAATAATCTTTCTCTTTTTTGTCTCATTTATAAGTTGCATATTTCTTAATCATCTCCTTTAATGGTTTAACTATCTGAGCATATCGAGAGATGAACTTGTATAGGAAAATAATATTTCCTAAGAAATACTACATAGCCTTCTTATTTACTGGGAATGTGATTTGAGTTATAACATTGACCCTTTCGAGGTCGAATTTAATTCCACTATTTTCAATTATGTGTCCTAAGAGAGTGTCTTATGACACACTGTAGATTCTTTTCTTAGGATTGAGAGAAATACCATATTTGCAACACTACTCCAATATTTTTTTAGGCCACAAAAGGAAACATCCATTTCTCTTTGAAATGTAGCACCAACATTGAGAAGCCTGAATGGCATGCACTTAAGGGAAAATGTTCCCCACTTGGTCTTGAAGGTGGCTTTGAGACGGTATGGTTATGCCACTAACACTTAATTGTAGGGAAAAAAAACCATCTAGAAACACAAACATGCCAGACCCATATACTATTTGGAGGACCTGTTCCATGGATGGCACTGGGTAATTGTCTTTGTCTAATTTCCAATTGAGAATGAGAAATTTGACACATAACCTTATCTCACTAGACTTTTTTCTGAAAGGGACCAAATTTGAAACCCAAGTATAATGTCTAACCTTGAAAATCATTTGAGTATGCATCAAATTCCTCAATTCCTTTTGGATTAGGGGTTCCAATGTTGGATTAACTTTCCTTAGCTTATACTAAAAAGGATTCACATCTTCTTTAATGGGAATTAAATGTTGGATAATACGATTATCATATGTCTTTAAATCGTCGTAAGTCCATGAAAACACATCTTGATACTATTTGAACAAGTTACAACACGATTTTCGTTCTTGTGGAGAATAACACATGCTGAGGTTTACATATTTCAGAACGTCTTGGGTTCCCAAATTTAGATGATAAATTCGAGCTCTGAGTCTTCACATTAATTGGTCCTGTGAACCGGTTTTGTAGGTCATATAATTTTTCCATGGACACTACTCCTTTAGGTATAGTGTTGCTTTCATTTCATCATATGCTTCCTACAAAGCCTTGTCATGCTCATCCTCCTCAACGGAAACATCTTTAAATGCATCTGCATTAGCTATAAAATGTAGTATTTGTTGGTCTTCATTGAAAACAAAAAAAATAGTGAAATTATCAGGCACATGTGGTTTATATATAATCTCTACATAAAAACCATTTTTCAAAGGCAACATTCTAGCGATTGCATGAACTAATGTATTTACTGCAACATTTCTTAGTCTAGGAACGAAAATTATATGAAATTTTTAAAAAATAAGTAATCAATCGCTATACCTCCTTTTGGTAGTTTTTAATATTTGGTGAATCATAGTGGATAGTGCCTCATACCTAACAAGTGACCACTTTTCAGTAACAATTACCTTGAGCAGCTCTACCTTCAGGTCGATGGCCTTCTTTAACCCAAGAACGAGTGCCTCGTATTCGACAATATTATTTGTACACTTGAACTCCAAATGACATGATAATATGAACTTATTATTATGTGGGTCTATGAATATGCAACCATATCTTGAGCCATCCTATGTTTTTGAACCATCAAAGTACATACTCCAAATATTATCAGTTACTAAATTCGTTCATATACTATTATTACTATTATTACTGTTATGTACATCTATGTTTCATGATTCATTAGCACCAACTGGAGTACAAGGAAGGAGCTCCAACTATGTATATGGTGGGATGGGTGATGACTATGCTTGATAAAACCCGCGATTAATCTCCAAGAAACAAATTCCAAATATAATATTTTAAAAGGAAATAGGCTCATTATGACCCTCAATTATTGTCAGAGTATATTTCATGTATCACTCTCCACTTGAATATGATTGTTTCTTTCCTTATATGGAAGCCATAAGTGTGACCAATATGTAGCAAAGTACCCTTGTAACTTACTAGACCAGTCTCTACTCAAGAGTACGCCATAGGCTTCATGGATGTCCACAATTACAATATTTGTAAATTGGTGTACCTAGTAATCCGATGATAATCAAATAATAACATTCTTGAGTTCACCAATAGCTTGGACAAGGGATCTGTCCAACTAAATGATTTGTGCATCAGTTTTATCCCATTTAGCATTAGTTTTCTTCGCAACAGATAATGGAATTACATTTACAGATGCACCCAAATCGACCAGACACTTATGGACATTGAAATTAAAGATCTCAAAATTTAACAAAAATGGAGGGCATATATTGTTAGCATCTAAAGTTACAACATTAAACATCGATTCGAGAGTCCCAAAAGACTTACCAAACACATTTTAAGAAGTAGAATCTTTGTCACCTGATGAAGATTGTGACAATGCTTAGACAAGAAGTTCACACTAGTCTGCTATCTTTGTGAGCTCAAAGATAGAAATTTTAGCACGGTATCTCTTCAAATTTGTGACTACGCTATAACTAATAGATTCCTTCTAGGAGGTACAGTTCAAGTGTCTTCAGGTGTAGCTTTATTTGAAACTTTCAGAGTGATAAACTTATTTTTACTGCTAGTGGAAGTATTCTCAGAGGAAACAAAATTTCCAGACTTATTTTGTGTATTCTTAGCAGGATTAGTTGGTGGTGAGAGTATTCTTAAAAATTTCTTCTTAAGTATTGTCTCGCCACTTCTTGTTCAGAATTGGGTCCTTTTCTCCTCAAATTATAACGACAGGTTTGTTTCTCGAGAGGGGCTTCACCTTGAGGTGGTGCTTCAACACTCTTATTGTCGGTATTGAGAATGAAATCAAAGGTATCAATTGCATGTCCAATACTTATAATTTCCTCAACCACTGCATATTAATTTTTTTCTTTCATCTACTTAGACTGATCATCTCCTAGTAAAGTATCAGAGATATCCGTTGCTAGAGAATTAATGTTGTGGTTCCACCGTGGGAAATATTTTCCTAAATGCCATTCCTGATGGAAAGAACAATTTTTTTTTATTATTCCTTCTAAATGGAAAATATTGGGGGGCTTTCTACTAGTAGAGGTCTCACTTGACTTTCTATTTAACTCTAAATACACATAGCATCAATAATTGATGGTAGGAGAAAAGACCGGAAACCCGATGCGACACATGTAAATAAACTTGAAAGACTGAAATGACACTTACAGAAGTTAATAATAACATAAAAACCACTTTCTACATGTGTTAGAACTCTATAATTTAGAAGATTGGCAATACTAAACTATAAATCATAACATCAAACCACTTTGGAGTACAGAACCTAGCCTTCCTAGACTCAGAGAAGGATCTCTCTGTTTTTATGATTTAAATTGATGATTATAAGTGTTGATATTAGGCTAGTTACAATGATGGGGGTTGTTTGTTTGATTGATTTGGTGGTTGGAAAGCAGGTCTGCAGGGACTATTCCATTGGGCTATGGGGTCAAAAGGTTGGAATGGCACATCAAAATTCAAGAGCATCACAAGGCAAGTTAACTGTGCTAAATGGATCTTAAGAGCTGTATGAGTATGTGGTGAAAGAAATAGTAAGGTTCAGTAATGACTAAAGAGCAGTTAAGAATTATTTAATCAGACTTCAGCAGAAAACATTTAGATTTTAAATGCAGACAGAATTAAGGTTCTTCGACAACAACTCTTAATCTAAAATTTTTTATTTACAATTAGATGAATAGATGCACAATAGAGAAAAAAACAGAAACATTTAAATGGGAAAGTATCACATCACCATTTTGACACAGCTCAAGAATCTTGTAAACGGTCTTTGATTATTGATGTCCAACTCCAAAATTATAGTGCTCCAATATAGTAGTTCTTACAATGCAGGGGCTAACAGTATCCATCCCTTCATAATGAAAATTCTAGCAATATTAAACTAACAACTAAGTCAGTTGCCCTAATCTACTTTGGAAAACTTCATTAACTACAAAAAACTAAATTTAGACAAGTGTGGCCACGCAAGGCCCGAATAAATAAAATCTCTAACAAACACCGCTTATAGAATTAATTGTGGCCAATTCTTCATGGATCCAAATGCTTTGATGTCTCTTCGGAAGATCAAACAATAAGCTTGGAGGTATTTGTGATGGTCATGAAGGGGTAACCAGTGGTGGCTCTGACATCTGGCCCTGATCTTCATAAAACCAGCATTGGATAATTAAATCTAGTGTAGCGCTGGCTACTTTTCATTGGTTAGTGACTGTGTTGATGTGCTTTGCTACCTTTTCGGTTTTTGCTGTTATATCTCTGCACAAATGCCCGACTCGATATTTTCTGCCTGTCGTTTAGCCTCGCCCTTCTTTTTACCCCTTGTTGGGTCCTGCCCGAGTGTTTCTGTCATTTTTATCCTATTTCTTCATAAATGGTGCACAAACCGTAGAAGCTCGGACCTTAAGGGATGATGGTAGAAGTGGCATAGCAACAGTGATAGTGTTCAAATGAATGCAGCAGCGGTTTGGAGGCAAGTGAAAACAACTTTTCGAAGGGGTTATCAGGTGGTAAGAAGTAATATAGAAAGGGGGTGTGAAATAGCAGAAGGGTGACACGTTGCGAGGGGGTAAGTGATACCACATATTTCAGACCCCCCCCCCCCCATAGTTAAAGTTTGGAAGCTGAAGGGGGTGCGAAATGAAACACAGACCGTCAGATGAGAAGGGGTTAAGTGGATATGGATTAGAGGTGAAGGGAAATGAGGAGAAGGAAAATACGTGGTAGGTAAGGTGGGACCAGACTCGACCCTTTTTGCTACTTGAGTCCTTTATTTTTGTGTTTAACCCTTTTTCGAACGAAATAGCGTAAAATACCATTTACCCGAACTTGAAATCTTATAGAATTTACTTCTGAAGCTGCATCTCATCAGCGCACTTCGCAATATCTAGATTTTAAGTTTTAAACAATGTAATAGGATATGTGATACAAAGTGAGAGATGACATGGAGGGAAGGTGGCACTGGATTGCATCACAAATCGAAAACTTTATTTTTAAGTTATAAGCGCGAGGGTTTGAAATCAAAAATTTGCAAAGTGCGGGGAGAGGGACCCACCCACATCACTCATTGCAGAATTTAGCATTTGAGAAATAAGGTAAACACTTAAAACCACGAAGTGCAATTTGCACTGATTTGAGGATGATATGTCAGGGAGAAGTGGAGCCCACAGCAATTGGTGGGGTTTATCAATCAACGAATGTTTTATGTGGTAAGGAAAAGTTTTATGATGTTGTATATGATATGTGATAGGTATTGGAACTAAGTGTGAAGTGGGGGACGGAGCTGCTGTGGTGGGCCAATCGTCGCGTCGCAAGTTAAACCAAATAGATTGCGGGAATTTCAAAGGTAAGTTGAAACAAATGTGATGCGATACATCGCAAGTCGGTGATCGCAGTTTTCAAGTTTTAGTTGTGATGTGAAAGGTCTATAATATGTGATCTGATATGGAGGGTGGGGAAGAAATGGTGACATGGAGGGATGGTCCCACTTTAATCGCAATCGGGGAATAAGGAAGAAGGTGGTAAATTAAACCAATGATATGCGATGGAAAAAGGTAAGGTAGCAATATAAAGTGAAAAATTGGAAAAGGTAAGGTTTATGTGTTAAAACACGACTGCTAGTGGGTGGGTGGAGCTATGAAAATAGTATTGCAGACTTTAATATAAAATAGTTTATAAAGAAATAAGTCCCAAAGGTTATGCTTGTGAGTTTTTGGGTTTGAATGGGATTCAAAGCATTTCAAAATATGGAGGAAATGAAGGGGGGGGGGGGGAGGATGAATGAAATGAAATGGAACAAGGGTAAAAATAAAGTTTGATCCCCATCACACCTTATCAGCAACACCTCCTTCCTTCTACTGGATGAAAAGGAAGATTGATTCCTTTGAAGCTCTTTATAGTGAGGAGTTCCCTTTCTTTCTCTAAAAATAAATGATAGCCATGGAATATTATTTTCAGTAAAAAATATAAGAAATAATCAGTCACCTTGTGATACTCTAAATTACAGGACTCTAACAGTGGCTCCAACTGGTGATGGAAGCTCCTTCAGGAGGTGTCAAGAACACCGTAGACTAGTAGCCTAATACATTGGTTGATCCCACAACTTGTATCTTGATCTGTCAGGCAACTTAGTGAATGGAAACTAGTTGATTGTTCCTCTTAAATTTGACTGATAAAAATAGACCACATGCTTGGCCAACCAGCTTATTAACATACTAAAAATCTGAATTGAAAAATCTATAACTAAACTCATCCACTCCAAACCATCAAACTAAACATACTGTTGCACCCAAACAATATGAATGTTGAAATATGAACCATGTTGAGACTAAAAACTGAAAGCAATATTAAACTAACACTAAGAAAATTCTCAAGGTAATGAGCTTATTTTCACACCTACCTAACCTAATCTAACTTGGAGATGATATATACACTAAGTGAACTCTTTTTTCCAATGCAACCAATCAAGTAACTGACTACATGATTGATTCTTGTTCAATTTTTTGAGTAGTCTGAAAAACAAAAGGGTCACTCCCATCTTACTTGCCATTGAACAGCAGTGTTCAAACTTTTCCTTAAACCCAACAAAAAAGGATTCATGTCATAGCATAATCATTCCTTAGATGATTCTAAAAGGCCAGCAAAAGGATCTTGGAACAATACTTGGCCCTGAGGATTCAAATAACCAGCTACAACCAGGATTTATCTTTGTTCTAGTGTATTAAGCTCTAGATATTTCTAAAACAGAATGCCTATACATTCTTCATGTTTATCTTATATAGCATCTTCATTGTATACCAATATGCGGTCCTCAAGAAAACCTGATATGTATCGACTGAGTTGGATGAATTCTATTTGAAGGCCATCATTTTGATGAACAGAAGGACTTTCTGGCAATAATCCTTCTTGAGAAGGTAAAACAACATCAGTATCAATCTGTTCTACATCTGCTTCTTCATGAGAAAATAATTCAGTACATAAATCATCAGTAGAACAAATAGGATTAATCTCGTGATCACACAAATATTGACAGGTTGGTTGCATGCTCAGAATCTAATTAATTTCTTCTTCAGTTAAAGAAGGAAGCAGTCTTTGTTTTCTTTGGATTAAACAACAATTGTTTTCTTTCTCTTGTGAAGGTTGATCATGAGACTGAATGTCTTCTTTAGCCTCATAAAAAAGAGCAGATTCCTATGAATCTTCTTTCATTTCCTGATTGCTTTCATTTTCAACTAACTTCTCTTGGTTATCATGATATTTAACTTGACAATGAAATTCATAGATTGATTCTAAGAGATCCTCAGGATGCCAATTTCCTAGATCTTCATCAATATTTACAAGGTATTGTATGAGATACTTAGACTGATCACAAAAAATTTTAGATAATGATAACGATGGAGAATATTCTTTATAATGCTCATAAAACACCTTGTGGAAATATTTTAAAGAAAAAAAACTACCAGGATTCAAACCTTCATACCATTTCCTCGCTTTCCCCTCTAATGTTTCCATGAACATCTTCATGAGGCAATCCTCATACCATTTGACCTTCAACTTCCATGAATTTATATGAAATTTAATGAGATGTAACAAAGTATCATCAAAATTTTCATCTTGAAAAATAGGAATATTTCTTTGCCAATATACTTGAGGCATTTTGTGTGGGAATCTAGGAATGTGATCTCTGTTCATTGGAGCATATCTGCATTGTATTCTTGGATTCATATTGTCAATCAGTCAGAGAGTGGGGTCACTATATATTCACAACCAATCTGGAATCTTCTACTAGTGGAGCCTTTAGGTCAAATAAAAATTGTGGAGTCGCCAGGTGGATGATTTCAACTTTCTTGTGTCTGGCTGTTGTCCACCATCAACAACCAGATACCAATTTTGGAACATACTTGAATCATACAATATTTTGACTGGGATTTCTGAGTTTTAATGAAATATTAAGATTTTTCAATAACTCATTCCCCAGTATGGTTTCCATTATGTTAGCACTCTATAATTTAAGAGATTTGAAAGACTAAACTATAAAGCACAACATCAAACACTTTGGAGTCCAAGACCTAGCCTTCCTAGACTCAAAGAGGGCTCTCTTTGTTTTTATGATTTAACTTGATGATTATAAATGCTGACATAGGCTAGTTACAGTGATGGGGATTGTTTGTTTGATTGATTTGGTGGTTGGAAAACAAGTCTGCAGGGACTATTCCATTGGGATATGGGGTAAAAAGGTTGGAATGGCACATCAACATTCAAGAGCATCACAAGGAAAGATAATTGTGCTAAATGGATCTTAAGAGTTGTATGAATATGTGGTGAAAGAAATAGTAATGTTCAATAATGACTAAAGAGCAGTTAATAATTATTTAATCAGAATTCAGCAAAAAACATTTAGACTTTAAATGCAGAAAAAATTAAGGTACTCTGACAACAAATCTTAATCTAAAATTTCTTATTTACAATTATATGAACAAATGCACAACAGAGAAAACAATGGAAACATTTAAACATAGAAGTAGCACATCACCATTTTGACACAACTCAAGAATCCTTTAAACAGTCTTTGATTATTGATGTCCAGCTCCAAAATTACAGTGCTCCAACATAGTAGTTCTTACAACGCAGGGGTTAACAATATCCAATCCTTCATAATGAAAATTCTAGTAGTATTTAACTAACAACTAATTTGGTTGCCCTAATATACTTTGGAAAAATTAATTAATTACAAACAAAATAAATTTAGACAAGTGTGGACATGTAAGGCCCGAATAAAGAAAATCTCTGACAAACACTGCCTATAGCATTAATTTTGGGCAGTTCTTCATGGATCCAAACGCTTTGATGGCTCTTTGAAAGATCAAACAATCAGCTTGGAGGTAGTTGTGATGGTCACGAAGGGGTAACCAGTGGTGGCTCTAACATCTGGCCCTGATCTTCAGAAAACCGGCCTTGGGTAATTAAATCTGGTGCAATGCTAGCTACTTTTAATTGGTTAGTGATTGTGTTGATGTGATTTGTTGCCTTTTCGGTTTTTGTTGTTATATCTCTGCACGAATGCCCGACTCGATCTTTTCTTCCTGTCGTTCAGCCTCACCCTACTTTTTCCACTTTTCGGGTCTTGCCCGAGTCTTTCTGCAGTGTTTAGCCTATTTCTTCATAAATTTCGCACAACCTGTAGAAGATTGGAACTGAAGGGATGATGATGGATGTGGCGTAGCAGTAGTGATAGTGGTCAAATGAATGCGACGGCGCTTTGGAGGCCAGTGAAAACAACTTTTTGGAGGGGGTCTCAGGTGGTAAGCGATAATATAGAACTGGGTGCGAAATAGTAGAAGGGTGACATGTAGCGGGGAGGGGGTAAGTGATACCACCCATTTTAGAACCCCCCCTCCACATGGTTAAAGTTCGGAAGCTGAGGGGGGTGCGAAATGCAACACAGACCATCAGATGAGAAGGGGTTGAGTGGAGATGGAGGAGAGGTGAAGGGAGATGAGGAGAATGAAAAGACATGGTAGGTAAGGTGGGACAGGACTCGACCCTTTTTCTACCAGAGTCCTTTATTTTTGCGTTTAACCCTTTTTCGAACGAAATAGCGTAAAAAACCATTTACCCAAACTTGAAATCTTATAGATTTTACTTCTGAAACCGCATCGCATCCGCGCACTTCGCAATATTTAGAGTTTAAGTTTTAAAAATGTAATCAGATATGCGATGCGAAGTGAGAGATGACGTGGAGGGAAGGTGGGATCACAAATTACAAGCTTTAATTTTAAGTTATAAGCATGGGGGTTTAAAATCTAAAATTTGTGAAGTGCGGGGAGAGGGACCCACCCGCATCGCTCATCGCAGAATTTAGCATTTGGAAATAAGGTAAACACTTAAAAAAACGAAGTGAAATTGCCGCTGATTTGAGGATGATGTGTCAGGTAGAAGTGGAGCCCACTGCAATCAGCAGGGATTATCAATCGGCGAATGTTTTATGCGGCAAGGAAAAGTTTTATGATGTTGCATACAATATGTGATAGGTATTGGAAATAGCTGTGAAGTGGGGGGAAAATCTGCTGTGGTGGGCCAACTTCCACGTCACAAGTTAAACCAAATATATTTCGGGAATTTCAAAGGTAAGTTGAAACAAATGTGATGCGATACATCGTAAGTCAGTGATTGCAGTTCTTAAGTTTTATTTGTGATGTGAAAGGTCTATAATATGCGATCTTTGATGGAGGGTGGGGAAGAAAGGGTGACGTGGAGGGATGGTACCACTTTAATCTCAATCAGGGGAATAAGGAAGTGAATGGTAAATGAAACCAATGATATGCGATGGAAAAAGGTAAGGTAGAAATACAAAGTGAAAAATTGGAAAAGGTAAGGTTTATGTGTTAAAACACAGCTACTAGTGGGTGGGAAAAGCTATAAAAATAGTATTCCAGTATTTAATATAAAAGAGTTTATAGAGAAATAAGTCCCAAAGATTATGCATGTGGGTTTTGGGTTTGAATGGGATTCAAAGAATTTCAGAATATGGAGGACATGGGGGGGGGGGGGAAAGGGTGAATGAAATGAAATGGAACGAGGGAAAAAATAAAGTTTGATCCCCATCACACCTTATCAACAACACCTCCTTCCTTATACTAGACGGAAAGGGAGATTGATTCCTTTGAAGCTCTTTACAGTCATGAATTCCTTTTCTTTCTCTAAAAATAATTGATAGCCATGGAATATTATTTTCAGTAAAAAAATATAAGCAATGATTAATCACCTTGTGATAATATAAATTATAGGACTCTAACAACATGAAGACTCAAGAGAAATGACAATTTCAAACACAAAAGAAGCAAAAGGTAACACTTGAGAAACTTACCCGAAAAACAAATGCAAATGGGATGAAAATTTCCTTGATATCGTGAGGAAGGCTAGAGATCCAATGGTGAATGTGAGAATGAGCTATATGAGACTTTCTTATATAGATTAGTGCTCAAAAGATTAGGGTTAGGGTTTATTCCAAGAATTCATAAGGGAGGGACTGACACTTTTCTTTAGGTCAAACTTGGAAACTTGTGCCACACTGCTGGATGGATATGCACAATTCCTATTTTATAGGAGTGCACAGTTGACTGATCTTGGGGACTTCACACTTTACTAGTTAAAGACACTGTGCAGTTCTCAGTGACAAGGGATTGCACAGTTATGTTTCATAGTGAGTTGCGCAGTTTCATCTCACATTGATGATTGCACAATTTCTCTTCACAACAGTTGTATCCCTCCATGATTGTGCAATTCAATTCACAAAGATTTGTGTAGCTCCCTGTGGCAGATGATTGCACAGTTTCTCAAGACAAGGCATGCAAGTGGGGCTAGATTAGGACAAGACTTAGCTTGTGTTTGAGAAGTGTGAAATTGTTTTCATAAGTTGTGCAATTGTCTTAACCGGTTCTTGTCTTCATAAGTTGTGTGATTGTTGTTAGCGAAACCTAATTTTCATCATGAAAACGCATTCAAGATGTCACAAGCCTAATCATGAAAGAATAAGTCATTGTGACACTTAATAAATAAGAAAAACACTTGATGCTAGTTAAAGTATCAATTCTTATGATCAAAGGTAGGCTCCAAAATCAAAGCGTAGGAAAAATTTTATCAGCCTTCCCTCCTCCTTTATAAGAATTTTTATGTGAAAAAACAATTAAATGTGCCTATCTCATGGAATTTTGGAATTATATCTACAGCTATAAAATCTTTTCCTTGAAAATATTTCCTTAAATAAAAATAAGTTAAATGACCAAAATAAAATACAAAAAGATCATATTAATTTAAATTTAAAAAAGAAAAAAAAATACATATGAAAAATAAACAATTTAATAGAATAAATTAATTGCAAACCTAATATGGAGCAAACTCCCATAATATGTCACTCTAGCTAGGATAAAAGGAATAAAAATGAAGCTATCACTTCTATGAGAAAATGAGTTCTAAAAATGGCCTCACATTAACATGACACCAATACACTAAAAACAAACCAAATTCTCTGGAGCCATGTAACAACTTGGGTTGAGTTACTAGTCCTGGAGCCTTGGTTTGACAAATTCTCTAGAGTCTAGCAGCAGTTGTGGGTTGAGTTACTTTTCCTAGAGCCTTGGTGTAACAGCCCATGGGTGTTTATTTCAGTTATTATGACTAAAAGAAACTAGCAAAGGCTTTGGAAAGGCAAGAGGCATTATTTGGCACATTTATTTATGAAAATAATGGAAAATAGGAGAAAAGGAAGGTGAAAGGTCATAGGTTGCATGTGAGGAGTAAAATGAAGGAAAATAATGGAAAATGAAGAAAATAGAGGACTCGTTGATAAAATTTCTTATGAAGATCAATTCACAAACCTTTTTTCTAGTGAAATTTTGGATCTCTATCATTATTCTCTCTCTCTTTCTCTCACTCTTGGACACTTAGAGTTTCTTGGAGCATTTTGGCATTGGACCAAGAAAGGCAAGAAAACAAGAAGAAGGAGGAAAAAAGCAAGGAGGAGCAAGAATCAATCAGCTACAACAGGAATTTTGGCAGGTATCGATTTGCATGTGTGTTTTCCTTGCTATATCTGGCATGCATGGTATTGCATGTGGTTCTTTTATGCCATGGAATGGCTTTTTCCAGGTGTGACAGTGTTTTTCAGCCTACCCTTGCCATTTTCAGATAGCCTTGATAAGATGGGTTTCTCATACTTCAGTTGAGCTAGATTGTCGGATGGATTCGAAGCTGAGTGGAGTGGATCTCTGAAATGAAAAACACATGGCCTAGTGGACCCTGAATTGGAGTGTGGATCACAATAATTCCACTGTTCTAGTAACCATACTCTGGGTTGTAGTAAAGCTAAATTATGTGCCTCGGTGGGCCTAGGAATACTTTCCGGTGAATGGAGAGATAAACAGTAAAGCCAATAGATTTATTTCTCTTCCTTGGGACTATTTGTCCTGGTATGGGATGCATGGTAAAGCCTGGAGAGTGGATCTCGGTGTAGGCACTAGTGATATCTGGATCAGACTGTTGATTATGATAAAGCCTGAGAGACTAGGAGGCACTCAAATTCCTCACGGTGAAGGCAAAAAAAATTGGTAGCATTCATGCTTGTTTGGTTCTTTTTGTTTGGTTATGAGTCTGACATTCATGCTTGTAATATGGCACGTGGGTGATTGGTTGAAGAGAGATTTAGTTCAACCAATCTATGGTTGGGTGGAACATGGAAATCCCATCTCTGGTTGGTTTTTACATTCACTAATGAGAAGCTCATTCCTTTGGTATTTTATGTAGACATGCATTGGTTTAAATGTGGATTTTATTGTTGTTGTATCCATGATATTTTTGTTGTTTTTATGTTGGTTCTAAGCACGTATTTTGATAGTAGTGATGTATGGCTCTTTCCATTTTTTTATTTCCAAATGAATACACAATGTATCTATGGTCAAATAGATTGTTTTGCAACTAATTATGTAAGGGAGCAATGCTTCTTAGCGATTCTTAGATAAGTATGAGACCCCCATGCTCATATATGTTGTTTACACCTATAGTTTCCATGTTTGTGACATGTTTGACAAAATGCTTGTCATGGCTAGGAGGGGTCCATATGAGTTCTTATTGATGTGGTTGTTTTTGTATCATTGGATTGTTGTTATGTATCATCTATAAACTTTTCATGAAGTTCTGGGCAAAGCACTAGGTTTTGGGCCTTAAAAGGTGTCTCAAATATCGAGGATGCTAGCACAGAACTGAGGAATTGAGTCCCCAGATGCTAGCATGAAGTGTTATTCCTTTTTCTATAGCCTTATCTACACTATATTGCAAGCTTATGCCTGCGTCTATGGCTCAAAGAGGTCAAAAGGTCAGTGTGACCCAGGGGTAAGAGGCCTAAATGGTTGGGTTACCTCCTGAGGGTGTCGTTGTTGTTATACAAGGTCTGTTTGTTGTGTTTCCATTGGTTCCACTTCCTTAAGGTCACCTAGGAGATTGAATCTCATTATAGTAGCATATCATTTCATTTTTATCCCGGTTGGTCGGTTACTTAGGTAGATGTGGGAAGAGGGTGTTACAAAGTGGTATCATAGCATGGTTCAATCCTCAGACTTGATGGGCGGTGTGTTGGTCATGCACTCAAGCCGATCGCATATGTGTTCCTTATGCTTGTATTCCATGCCCCTGTTTCATTTGCATATTGTTGATCATGTTTGTAGTGACGTCGCCATGTGGAATCTAATGATTTTGTTGTTGGGATGTGCTTGTCAACATTTCGTTTGTATAGGCATTTTTTATGCATGTTAGTGTCTATATGTTGTTATGCATGCATTTTCATGGTGAAGGTTAGTATGGATAAGGTCATTGTATTAAATTAGGTCATCATGATGATATCGGTATGCTATGATGCTAATTTTTTAGCTAAGATAGAGAAGGAGATGTAGATCATTACAGTGATGTTGCAACAATGGAATTTTGAGTAAGAGTAGATAATCATACAAGCATGTATGCTTGGAATGCAGGTATGTGATTCATCGTTGTTGTAAGCATTAGGGTTACTTATATGTTTGTCATTATATTATTATTATGGTTACATATGTGATAAATGTTAGTTGATCAGCGTAGTCATATGCATTATGGTTATGTGTATGCCTTTCATTATATTTATTTTATGGTTACATACAAGATATATTTTAGTTAATTAATGTGATCATATGTACATGTGTTTGTTAGTCAAGTATGGTATTAACTTGACGACTATGCTATATGTTGTTGATGAATATGTTATATGTTAACTTATAGTTAGCTCAATGATTATGTTATATGTTCTTGATGAGCATGTTATGTGTTAACTTGTAGCTAGATCGATGATTATGTTATATGTTGTTGATGATCATGTTATGTGTTAACTTATTGTAGTTATATGTTAGTTAACATGATTATTAGGGTTATAGCATTAATATCTTGGTGTTATATGTATCATGCTAAATTGGATTGGCCTAGGCAGATGGTTAGGGTTATGACATTCAGGTATGAGTCGACTTATTTGTGATATTATTTCATACTAATCTAGGTTGATTGTGCATTTGTGATTGTTATGCATGAATGACATTTGTGTATGAGTTTATGAAGTGAACATGTTAGCTAATTATTTTTATGGATATCATGACCTTAATTATGTTTGGTTTGATATGTTGTGAAGTTATATTGTGCTAATATAGATTGATTGTGCAAAAAATATGTCCTCCCTTGAGATACATTGAGGTATGAGGTGGCTTATGTCATTTAATTCATGCTTAACTGCTTGATTTTCTCACCTGGTTGATTTTTCTAACCTGGTTTTTTTGAATGTTTGAATAATCACACGATAAGAGTTGTATCTATAATATTGCATGAATAAATTATCTCATTTTTAGATGGTTGTACTAACGTGTTGAGATAGTTGATATGTACTTGAGAGAAAGTAGGTGATAGTTGTAGTATTATGATCTTGACTATTAGTTGATTATGAAATGATCATTGGTCTCAGTAAAGGTTGATTTCAAATTGATAGATATGATTGTCATGATATTTGGAACATGTGGTTGGCATGTGTGAGCAGTTTCAGGGTAATATGCTTGGCATTAGTATGACAATGTAATAGTTGATTTGTTTATGTAACTAATAGATGGGTGATATGACATTACATAGTAGGACTCAATTGCAACAAGGTAAATGATAAAAGAAATGAAATGGGTAAGAATTCCTTTGGCTATGTTTGTAAACCCCAATTCCAAACGAATCAGTGCTTTGCATACAGGAAGTATTCTTAACCTTAATTTTGTCTGACATTATGCAGATATGTGCAATATTCATGAACATGTATATCAGTTGGTTTCTAGTTATGGTTTAATTCATCAAGGGATTGGAGTCCCTTGAGAGATGATATATGTATGTGTTCAAATACAAGGAAACATGTTTGGAACAACAAAGAAAGATAATTGGTATATTGTTATATTTATTTATGCATTGACAATTATGTGGTTATGGCAGTATGATGCATGGGATTTCATGGAAAGAGACTACCATGAACCCTTGGAGAAGGATCAGGTTGGGTTTCCCTGGGAAGCACTTGGGACCCTTAGGGATTGAGTCATGATTTTTATTTACAGTCTTGTGCTTTTGGTCTTTTTTGGTTGTTGCACTTGATTTGTGGCTTTGTTTATGTCTAGTGTATGGCCATACCACTTTATTGTGGTGGCGTATTGATTTTGGTTTTTCATGGTCTTCCTCTTGTTTGTTCTTATTATTTCCTTTTATGTTTTAAGTGTCTTGGGAATTGGTTTTGGAAACAGGAAGGTTAATGGAGCTTATCGGGGAGATTTGTGTGGTACCTAACAGGTAATATAAGACATAGATGAAGCTCGATGCATGAGTAAGTGTTACACAACAATTTTTCACTGTCCCTGTACTCCCCGTTCCTTGATCCTGGAGGACCCATACAGTGACCCTTGTGTAATTTCCAAGCATGGAATACACACCCCTGAACCACACTTTGTTTGCCAATTCATCTCCCTTTACAACTTTTCTGGAAGATCCCTATATAAACCTAGTTTTCAAGGTCAGCGCTTTGTCCCAGTGTCTGACCCACACCGATAGAAGAGATTTGCACTCGGACCCGCGTCGATCGGCACTCTATCTTAATGTCGAACCCGCGCCAATCCTCTTTTGGAAATTTTTAAAATAGAAACGAATTTTCCATGACTAGAAGCTTCGCGAGGCGGTGAGCTAGAAGTTTGTTTTGAGGATATGGCCAAGGAATTCCCCTTTGGGCTTCTTGTTCCCAAGAAATAGGAACTACTCCAAAGGATAAGCTCTTTTCCCATTATTTGAGGGCCCATAACCTCCTCCTCCATTGTTATATAAGGAGACACCCTTCACCTTTACTGCCTTAGTCAGCTAGAAAGGAGAAGCAATTATAGCTTCGGGAGAATAGTGCAGAGTGTGATTGTTTTTGTGTGTTAAGAACATAGTGAGATCTTAGACCTTTGTGTATGAGGGTGTTGCAAACGTGCTTGGATACGGACCTGCCAAAGAATAGCCTCAAAATCAAGGCTTAGTTGTAAAATCCCCTTATCTTTATCATAATAAAATGAAACTGATGTTTATCTTCCACTCTTGTTGTAATATTCCTAAAATTAGCATGCAGCTAATGGGAATATCAAATTTTGTTTCTTGCACTTAGTAGGTGAATAAATGGGGGAAAGAGACCCATAATTATCTTCTATTAGCATAAAAGCCCTCTTGGTGTGAAAATGGGATATCTTAGTGGCTGGATTTTGCACTTTCCATGAATGAACAGGAAAAGAATCATGTTGATTCAGTCAAGTTGACCAAGTCAACAGCGCAGTATGGAGGAGCAGTCTTAATAAAGCTACAATGCAGTTTTGGAGGGAAAGTGTTCACATGGTATTGGAAACCTTAATAGGTGGGACCCAAGGTGAGGAGGCTCACAAACCTTATAAGGAGGAAGATAGCAGACATTTGGGGTTAGCTTTTGGATTATTGTTTTTGTTCTGCTTAGACTCTTGAGCATTCTTCGGCTATTGAGTTTATTATGTGGTGCTGTTCAGCACAAGGCATTCCTGCTTAGGGATTCCTTCACCTTCACTAAGTGATCTCTTGGAGGAGTTTTGTTCTTCATTTTTCCACATCTAGGCTTGAGGCCAACATCCTCCTTCAGCCACAACGTTATTCCTGTAGCAGGGGACGTTGTGTTGCAGGGTGTTGCAGTGGGAGACTTACAACACCATCTCCTGAGCTTATCTTTCAGAGGAGGGAGCTCCCCTTGCTTTACAAGATCTGTACAGGAGATTTTAGAGCTTATTTTATATCTTGGCATGTGGCCAAATCATTTCCCCTCTTCTACAGCGTAGTTATTTGCAGAAACTAAGTCCTTTCTAGAGTGCTGCAGTAGCAGGGTTTGAACCCTTGCTTGTGAGCTGTTCCTTGGAGGAAGGGCCAACCTTTCTCCTGGAAAGCTCTATATTTCATTCTTCTTCTCTTTCTTGTACATTTCCAGCTATTTATATATAGAGCTGCAATATACTACGTTTTCCATATCTAGATCTACAGATCTATTCTTTTTATACCTTGTACTTTCTTGAAACCCTTGTCGGGTTATTCTTTTGTGTATAAAGAGGAAGGGAGCTCCATTTTATCAGCCATTGGATGCTTTTAGACTCAAAATCTATTATTTCTCATAATTTTCTGCATAAAACCTTAATAAAATAACGATGTACATGATTCAGTCCCTTTTTCATGAGTTAAGCTATGGGGTTTGGGCTTATTTGAGACATATTGACTTGGGGAGATCTATTTATGTTGGCTAGAGTGATTTGTTTCAGCTCCAATTATGGATGTAAGCTTTATATGGTATATTCTAATGGATCCAAGTCCCATTTCTCCCATATATAGCGTTATTTTTTGAAAACAATCGTTTTATGCCCTATATTGCTGCATTTCTCCAATTGGGAAGGAGTATGTAGGCCATATTCTTGTTGATATCCATTCATCTACTAGTGAGATGTTATTTTACATATAATGAGCTGATTTACATTTCCAAGCTCATGATTTTTTGAAGCTCCAACTTTAGAATATCTTAAGATATTCTTGTTGTTGTAGAAATTCCCTATTTTGGGATATTATAGTGGTGTCAAAGCTACCATCTTGGCTCAACCTGTGGATTTCAGATCCAATCTAGAAGATAAAGAAGAAGAGGATATCATAATGATGGAGAGGATGAGATTACTCTTGTCAATTTTCAGATCTAAGAAGAGCCTCTCCAAGGAGGTTCAACAGATGAAAGAAGAAAGATGCAATGAAACTCTAAGAGGGTTTCAAGAAGGAGAAAGTTGCAGTGAGACCTCTAGAAGGTTTCAAGAGGAATAAGAAGACCCATGCACTTCCTATTCTCATAGAGGGAGTGAAGAGAAAGAATACCACTTAGAACATGAGATCCTGAGTGGATATTTGGCAGAGTACAAGTGCCAACCTAGGGCTTTCAAAGAGACCCTAGATCTTCCTCATTTTATCCAAATGAGAGAAGAAAGAAGGCCATGCAGAAATATGATGATAAGGGGCAATAGATTCCTATTGTCTACCTTTGATGGATCACCCTTATGTACAGCAGAATATTGGGTGATGAAGTTAGAAGCATTTTTCCTACTACATCTAGTAGTGGAAAAAGAGGCTGTGGAGATATCAGTGCTACACTTGAAGGGAAAGGCAAGCACCTGGTGGTTCAGCCATGTGAGTCATGCAAGAGTATCCACTTTTTCATATTTCACTCACCGGGTAATCAGAATATTTGACAGTAGAAGATCCAAGAAGGAGGATTCCTCTTCTCCACTTAAGGAGCCTTATACCAGCACTGTCACAATCATGGAGGGGCAGCCATCTGTATCAGTAGTTGGATCATCCAACACAATGGAGGAAGGAACTCTTGCAGCCATACAATATGTTCCTAGGACTCACCAAGGTATGCATGGATTTCCATTTTTTATCCTTTCAAGAAATCTTATGGGAAATCTTGGGAAGTTGTCTCACGCGGTCAAGGATCAAAACACATTGCTAATGTGGAGCAACAAGCTTGCACAACGCTGTGAAACTTTGGTTTGATCCAAGAAGGGATAAACATTCATTTCTTTGCACCTTTATTGAGTTGCATGCAGCATGAAGGGTTAAGGTGCAAGATTTTGGAGGGCATAATGAGTGTTGTGCCACTTTCTGATGATGTTTTACCTTCAACACACTTGGATTATTTTGGATTCAAGAGGATCATGGATGAGAGGTATTTTCTAAAATATCTCCAAGGGGTTACACCTCAACTTCCCATGAGGTGTGAGGAGAAATATCTATTTTGGGAGACTGGTAGTCTTCACTGGGAAGATGCCAAGGGGGAGAATGATTGGAGGCATCCACATTTGGATGAATGGAGGTGGATGGAGAGCAAGAGGTTGGTGATCCACTTGCAGATCTATGACATAGGGTAGCAAGAAGCAAAGTTGCGTTGGATACTCTTGAGGGATTTTGGCCACCTTGGATCATACCCTTTATCAAGAGGTATGTGGTGGATGGAGGCATGGCATGGCACCCATATGATAGACCAGCAGAAAACTTGTTTTTATGGGGCATCATACAAGACAGCCATCATGATCTTACTCTATGGCTTGTATGAGGGAGAGATGAGGGAGCAGCAAGAGTTGTTGTTGTTGCGGTTACACTTGGGAGAGTATGGGAAGAAATTTTCCCATACTTTTCATGATATTTCAAGAGAGAAGGAAAACACATTCAAGGTGTAAGGAGGCTACCCTTCAGCATTGGAGGATTATGAGAGGCTTCCATGTAGGAAGAAGATCTTCTCACATAGCAGCATGATGGTGGATGGCTTTGGAATATGGAATGTCAAAGGGAGGAGTCATGGAGCCTTGTCACTAAGGCCAACAGCGCTGTCACATGGGAGTATGTTCTTATTGATGGAATAATGTTCCAAGGAGAGTATGTATCCCTTCTTCTTGCAAATTATTATGGGGAGATTCTCATGGGAGGACTCCTTCATGGGCCTCACTTTTAGCCTAATCCCTATGTATGGTAGGAAATGCATTTCTATACTTGTTGATTACTCTATTGAGTATTTGTATCTTCTCACCATATATGAATAGTGCATTGCTCCACAAGAGAGCAAGAGTATTTTTGGGTTTCATGGTCACTTTAGGGCCAATCTTTATAATGCTAGTAGCCCATCTATACATGATTTTGGGAAAGTGTATTTTTATGTTGATTATGTACAGCTTATATTCATTGCTGCTTACTACCCCATGGTGGAGGAGCAAACATGCACAGCTTGTAACTCTTTAAAAAACCACTTGCCACATGATATTCTCAAATAGCAGTTGGGGAGACTGCACAATATCCACATGGAAAACCATTTTTACCATCCAAATTTGCACACAACCTTCAACAATTTTCTGATTTGGATGCCATATGGTGATGATGTGCCATTCATCTTGTATGGAATGGTTTGGGTTGGCATGGCTCATGACATTCGAGAGATGATCCTTGGAGACTCAATCCTCTTCTTGCCATTTGAGGGAAATTATGTTGCAGCCCAAGGTCAGCATGCCCTCTACACTTATCATGAGTGGAGGGGTGGATAGTGTGGGATAGGCCCTCTTGCCTATCATGTGCATCCACTTAGCCCACCTACACTTCATGAGCCAAAGGTGGAGTAAATTCTAAATGAGTTGTCATGCTGGAGGGTGACTCATTTTATATGGATGATAGCTTGGGGGTGGAGGTTTCACTTGGGAATGGAATTTTCACATGCATTTCAAACTCCATGCCTTGAGAGGACCTCTAGACAGCACATAGTTTTCTCCTTGAGTATTTTACTTTGCATGATGATAGCCATTTGGGATGTATACCAAGTGCTAATTTGTATGCTTGGGAGAGACATTATGGAGTTTCATTGTTGAGACAACATCTTGTTCTTTGGGAGATCTCATCATATGAGGATGCTATAGGAAGAGGGAAGGAAACTTTCCAGTTCTATCCTTGCAGTTGCTTGAGGACAAGCAACATTTTGGAGGGGAGGACTGTAATATTCCTAAAATTAGCATGCAGCTAATGGGAATATTAAATTTTGTTTCTTGCACTTAATAGGTGAATAAATGGGGGAAAGAGACCCATACTTATCTTGTATTAGCATAAAATCCCTCTTGGTGTGAAAAGGGGATATATTAGTGGTTGGATTTTGCACTTTCCACGTATGAACAGGAAAAGAATCATGTTGATTTAGTCAAGTTGACCAAGTCAACAATGCAGTATGGAGGAGCAGTCTTGATAGAGCTACAACGCAGTTTTGGAGGGAAAGTGTTCACATGGTATTAGAAACCCTAATAGGTGGGACCCAAGGTGAGGAGGCTCACAAACCTTATAAGGAGGAAGATAGAATAATTTTTGGGTTAGCTTATGGATTATTGTTTTTGTTCTGCTTAGACTCTTGAGCATTCTTCAGCTGTTGAGTTGATTATGCAGTGTTGTTCAGCACAAGGCATTCTTGCTTAGGGATTCCTTCTCCTTCATTGAGTGATATCTTGGAGGAGTTTTATTCTTCATTTTCCCACATCTATGCTTGAGGCTAGCATTCTCCTTCAGCCACAACGTTATTCCTGTAGCAGGGGACGTTGTGTTGCAGGGTGTTGCAGTGGGAGACTTACAACACCAGCTCCTAAGCTTATCTTTCGGAGGAGGGAGCTCCCCTTGCTTTGCAAGATCTGTACAGGAGATTTTAGAGCTCATTTTATATCTTGGCATGTGGTCAAATCATTTCCCCTCTTCTACAACACAGTTATTTGCATAAACTACATCCTTTCTAGAGTGCTGCAGTAGCAGGGTTTGAACCCTTGCTTGTGAGCTTGTTCCTTGGAGAATGGGCCAACGCTTCTCCTAGAAAGCTCTATATTTCATTCTTATTCTCTTTCTTGTACATTTCTAGCTATTTATATACAGATCTATAGTATACTGAATTTTCCAGATCTAGATATGCATATATGCTCTTTTTACACCTTGTACTTTCTTGAAACCCTTGCCAGGTTATTCTTTTCTGTATAAAGAGGGAGGGAGCTCCATTTTCTCAGCCATTGGATTCTTGTAGACTCTAGATATGTTATTTCTAATAATTTTCTGCATAAACCCTTAATAAAATAACGTTGTACATTCTTCAGTCCTTTTTGCATGAGTTAAGCTATGGGGTTTGGGCTTATTTGAGACATATTGACTTGGGGAGATATGTTTATGTTGGCTAGAGTGATTTGTTTCAGCTCCAATTCTGGATGTAAGTTTTATATGGTATATTCTAAGGGATCCAAATCCCATTTATCCCATATATAGCGTTATTTTTTGAAGACAGTCGTTTTATGCCCTATATTGTTGCATTTCCCCACTTGGGAAGGAGTATGTAGGCCATATTCTTGCTGATATCCATTCATCTACTGGTGAAATTTTCTTTCACATCTAATGAGCTGATTTACATTGCCAAGCTCATGATTTGTTGAAGCTCCAGCTTCAGAATATCTTAAGATATTCTTCTTGTTGTAGAAATTCCCTATTTTGGGATATTACACTTGTTTACACTTATAATGAGATTTCTAGCATTCCTTGATCAGTTATATAGGTTGTAATTGTTTTATTTTTATCGTGATTTTATGCTTTTCGTGGTGTCTTGATTGTATGTACAGGTAATCAGACGTTGGTAGCAACGTGTATCGAGCTTGAGGATAGTGACGCATGAATAAGCTTTTACGGAAGAACAAGGTAGGTCATATTCCTTTCTCTAAATTTCATTTACAATATAGGATGGTTGATGTTAGTATGTTCCTGTAGTTTCTATACCCACCCTAGGGCTAGAGGGATCACATTTGTCCACAGAGGGGATTTACCTAGACTACAAGTTGGTGACTCCACTGGGGAGTTTCCTTTGAGTTTGTCACTCTTTGAGGTCTTATTCATTCAATGATTTTAGTCGAACAACCATTTCCCTGTTTCTTCCTATGTTTTTCATCAATTACAATCTTTTAGTTTTTGCTTGAAGTGGTGAGTCTGGTCTTGGATAGGATAAATTCTTTGTTTTTTTTTCTTTTTCAGAAATTGGCACTTTTATTTGTCTGATAGTCACGCCGATTGGTGCTAGTTTTCAGTTATAAAGCCGCGCCATCAGGCTTTTGGTGCTAGTTTCAGCCCCTAAAGTCGCACTAATTCTAGTGTGTGTGAAAAATTAAGGTTTTTTCCCTAAGTCTTTCACTAGTGTGTCTTGCCCTTCTGGTATTTTTCTTTGTATGATTTACCTCTTCTCCCCTTCACTCAAGTATGTTTGATTGGATCATTGGATTTTTTTTTGGTTGTTTTTTGGACGTGCATTCTTACATCTTAGGTTTTTCTAGGGTTTTGCATCAATTGCCTGGTTGCATGCCTCGTGGGACATCGCCCTGCTGATTGAGTCAGTATCTTTGCTTGGTGAGTCAGCTCTAATTGATTTCCTTTTAATTTTTGGTTGATTGAGTGTTCAAGTCTCAAGTGTCTGTCTGAGTTCATTTGGTCCGCTTGTTAGCTTGTGAGCATAGATTACATTGCTCATTGTTCAACTGAAAAGTCTTCTTTCTATGATTGCTTGATGTAAAAGGGAATGAATGCCTTATTTTGAGCCCATGCTTTGAAAGTCCTCTTCATGCTTGAACTCATATGTCTTATATATTTTTGAGGAATTTCATTACAAAGTGTTCAAAACAAGATTGTATTCTTAATTTTTGTTGCATCCTTTTTTGCATTAAGAAAATTTGTGTTCATTTAGCTTTCGTCTCAAAGTTTTCTTTTTGTTAAAATGCATTAGATCAAGTTGCATTGAAAATTCATGTTTGAAATTTATCATTGAACTTAGATTACATTGTTTAATGATTGAAAAATAAAGGTTGCATTGAGTGCATTTTCTTTCATTAAAAGCATGCATTAAGTAGATTCTCATTTTATCGAAAAATGCATTGAGTGCATTCTTATTCATTCAAAAGAAAAAGGAAATCGTACATAGATTACAATTGCATAGTTTTCAAAAAGATAATTTTTCATAGATTACATTGCAGAATGTTTTAGATTACTTTTGGATAGTGAAATTCATCTAGTTAGGAAAATGTTTCATTTGCAGTATTACCATTTGTTGCATCATTGTTTGAGACTCTTCCCTTAACTATATAGCGTTCATCAAATTGAAATATTTCTTTTCTCAAATAGCTGCATATAGAAGTTCTCAAATGACAGTGGTAGGGCCTTGAAACTGGACCATACTTTCAAGATAAACTATAAAATTAACTCAATTAACCTAAGGAAGCATTGAAACTTAACGCTCATATTTAGAGGTCTAGGCTAGTGACGTGTTCTGCTATCATTAAACCTAGTAGTTATCATTCGCCATTTGGCATTAGACAGTGCTAGCACGGAAGAGTGCATTAGCTGTGGGAGCTTCAGATCCATATATTGGCAGCAGGCCAAAGCATTCTCAGAGCTTATAGCACAGTCTCTCTTCCATGACTACATTATTTGCAAGAGCAGAGTTGCAGGGATATTTGGCATCATTTCAAAGGATAGATCTCCTGTGATTGGATCCTTCCTTTCACTGTGGTGATCCATGGATTGGCCAAACAATCCATGTTGTTTCAAATCTGATCTGCTACATATGTTATGATTCATAATTTTCTGAATACTTATGTAGATCTGTGACTTAGATCTCAGATCTACTCACCATTGTCCATGTTTTGTTGAGATCCCCAAGGAGAGTGTATAGAGGAGCCTATCTTGTACACAGATCTGAAATAGATCTATCATTTTATGTATAGATCTGCTCTAGATCTGAGTTGTAATATACTTCATGCTTAAGCAATGAAATTAACGTTGTCAAGCTTATTCTGCCATTTCATGTTGTTGTAGCAACTCATTTTGGGACTTTTGTCTTGTATAATCTTTCCCTTTCTGTTATACACTGTATAAACTACATTGTAGATCTATTTTGCTGTTGTATAGCTGAAATATGGACCTCCATGTTGGTATCTTGCTTATAAATTGATAAACTGTGTTATTTATGAAGCATTCCTTTGCAAATAGCTGCAACCCCTCTCTTTGGGTGTTTTTCAGCTAGACTAGGTTGTGGGAGATCTGTTTAACCCACCTAGTTTGATTTTTTTTGCTCTCCTTTTGGATTTAGATATTATATGAGCTGATCTAAGGGATCTAGGAGCTACAAACTCATTTTTGTGCATATATTTCTCAGGAGTGTGTTATTTCAGCAGGCTTGTTGTGCAATCCCAATCCTGGGATATTACAGTGGTATCAGAGCATCTTTCTTGGCACATCCTGTGAATTCTTAGAGAAAATATGTCTTCAAAAGGAGGAAAGCCTCTCTCTGATAGAAATCAGAGGTATCATAGAAGAAGACAGAAGAAAATTGATTACACCGAAGACAAAGCAAGCAATGATGAAACCCCTTTATATGGAAGAATAAAATAAGTAAAGTTCTATAATATTCTTTCTCAAGCTTTGCATGAGCTGGAGGAAGGAATCAGGGTAGTGAGGAATGGAAGATCAGCAGATCTCTTGAGGATGTTTGCACAGGATGAAATCCCCACTACTTCATTTGATGTGTGTGAGCATGTAGCCACACAATCTGATCTACAACGTTGCAACATACCTGCATTCTTTGCAAGAGGAGAAGAAGAGGGAGAGACACCAAGGGAGGATACTCTTGGTGACTACCTATGAGAATATGAATCTCAGTCTAAAATATTCAAAGAGCATCTAGGCTTCCCTAAGTTTTGTCAACTCAAAGAAGAAAGAAGAACCATGAAGATAACTCCATTTCAGAACATTGTTGGGAGGGTTAAAGATCTGCTACATGATTTGCCAAGGGCAAAGGTCTTACTTCAGCAAGATCATTCTCCTCAAGAAGAATACATGAGTGTCCTTTCCTCAATGAGAGATCAAGAGACAATATCTCTTATTGATGGGGCATGCTCCATTGATGGGGAGGAGAAATAAGTAGAACTGAGAGGTTCCTCCAATGTTGTGACAGCAAGAGGGAATCTAATTTTATTGAGAGATGGAGATGAAGCTATTACTTCCACTATGAGGGCTCTTGTATCTTGGAAAGAAGGCCCCAATGATCCTATACATGGAGAGGATGAGTAGTATGTGTCTATGAAAATAGACAAAGAGACAAAACAGTGGGGGAGATGTGTTCCAACACTGCATCCAAATATTGGAACACACACTATGATGGATCAATCCTTTGTGATCAAGATTCTTGACACCAAGGAGATGATAGGTGTTCATGAGTTAACTGCATCTAGAGGGAGCACCTTAGACTGTGAAATCTTGCAGAAGGTGGGTGATGAAGAAGAAGATGGGAGAGTTGCTCCAACTTCTCCCCGCCATGGTACTTCCACACAGCAATTAGAGGTGGATTTGCGCAGTGGAAGTAGTCATATTATGTTCCCATCTGTAGTTCACATGGGAATGAGCCATGATACATATTTATCTTGTGGTGTACCACCTGAGAGACCACCTGATTCAGATTTGGTCGGAGATGTTTCATGCATTGATGCTCCTTCCATAGATCCAAGAAGGAAGGGGGCATTAGGAGACCCTGCTACAGCGCTAAGAGTATGGGGGAGGTATAAATAAAGGGAGAGCATTTTCCCTTTGACTTCACTATCTATCCTCACCTCTAAAATTGTGTTGAGAAGATATGTTGCGAGGAGAAAAAATGACACCATAATGAAGCATGGGAGGCAAGACTTGGATCAGAAGACAAACTTGTTTGAAGAACACTCTTCCCTACTAGAAGAGATATGGTGGTATCGCATGCATGCTTTGGCCAAAACAGAGAGGCTTTGGACAGATGATAGCCTTCCATGGAAGGCTAACTTCCAAGAGCTTCCTTCTTCTTTGAGGCATGTGCATGAGCAAGGAGGGCAGCAAGGAAGGGATAGCAACCTTCCATCTCATACCTTTGGCATGGGAGATGTCAAAGAGGAGAAGAATGGGAGGCATGGCCTTACAACATACACCTTGGACATGGAGGATTGCAAGGAGAAGAGCAGCAACATGGTAGCCACTTCAGTTTGCACATTATCAGCGTTGTCATTGTTGGGCACCTTAGATCCCTATTGGAAATCCCTACTGTTGGTGGAATATTCCAAGGATCTTCATACATGCATGATTCTTGATGACTTGCTACATGAGGAGGATTACTCAATCCAATATGGGGTCATCTATGATCATGGTAGGATCTTCTTGTCTAGATCCTCCAAGCTCAAGGAGAAGTTACTACAATGGGCCTATAAGGAGTTCTGTTTCAGCCATGGATATTCTATGAAGCACAACAACATTATGTTGAGGAGCTACTATTGGGAGGGCTTTGGAGGAGAACTATATCAAAATTGTCAAAGATGCATGAAATTTGAGGAGATGGTGTAGCAACATAACTCTGTTGGAGAGTTAATTCAGCCTTCTCTTTCCCCTCTTGAGGGAGAATACAGATCTATGCACCACTCCAATTTTATGAGGAGGACTATTGGTGAAGAATGTTCATGTAAAACAATTTTATATTTTTTATTGTATGCATTCTTTCACCATGTTTATGTACGCCATGACTCCAAGGAGGAGTGTTATATCTTGCCAATCTCATGGAAAATATGGGGCCAAAAAAATTGTTGCATCTAGCCACTCCCTTGGTGGACAAAAGGAGGTCTTGTTTCATGATGGGTGTTTTCCTAAAGCACCAAACATATCTCACACATTCAGCTACATTGAGATGGCATGGGCTGCAAGTAAATGGTGGGAAAACCACTTACCACATCTTGGTTTAATGGAGGCAGGAGATGCATTACGCTAGTTCCACATGTGGGACTATGACCCACCTCCATATGTGCACCTTGCTGTTTTTTTGTACATTGTTTTTCTCCCATACATTGATGACATGCTTGTACTTTTTATGGGAATTTATGGAGGGAGGATGGGAAGTATGCATGCGCCTAATGAGCTGAAAAATATCCATGTGTCTTGTGTCATATATTTCAGAGTGGACATTAGGCAACCCATGGGTGTTTCACATGAGATCCTGATTCCTTGTGGGATAGATTTTGCACATCTAATATTGACTTTGGGGGAACAATTCATGGGGGTTTGGATTGGTGAGCATATAGCTTATGATGGGAGCTTGATATTTGATGATGTCACCAATGGAGGAGAAATCTTGCAGAACTCACCTTATTAGTTGCTTGAGGACAAGCAACATTTTGGAGGGGAGGACTGTAATATTCCCATTTAGCCCAAGCTAATGGGAATATCTTATTTTGCCTTGTTTTATCTTGCATTTCATGTTTATGAATAAAATGTGAAGGTGGACATGCAAAACTCCTAAAAACCATGAATAAATCAATGCCTATGTAAACAAAGACATATCTAGGCCATGTAAATAAACTCTTGTAGGTGTTAATGGGTTTAAATCACAGGATGGGGTCAACCTTGACCAAGTCAATAGCGCAGTCTAGGTGCAATGAACCTAATGGATACACAACGCAGTTCTAGATGGAGGCTCCACATGTGAAAGGGGCTAACTCATTGAGGTGGTTTAGGGTTTGACAAGGCTTTCACCCTATAAAATAAGGAGTAGGACAACAGGAAAAGGGTTGTTGATGTTATTATTTTCTGAAGGTATTGTTTATTTAGACATCCCTCATTGGGTTTTCCTATTTAGGAATCCCACCTCCTTGCTTGAGTAGCTCTTGAAGGAGTCTTGTTTTCCTAGTCCACTATCCGACATTTTTCCAAGCCACATCTTGAATCTACAGTGCATGTCTTGTTTAGGCTTGGGTTATCCATGTAAGCTGCAGCAAGTGGAACACTAGATCTGCTTAGATCTAGACTTTACTAGTGCCTCTTCTCAGTCAGTGTGTATTTAAACCTCTTGGAAGAGTGCATTAGATGTGGGAGCTTCAGATCCATATATTGGCAACAGGCCAAAGCATTCTCAGAGTCTACAATGCAGTCTCTCTTCCATGACTGCATTATTTTCAAGAGCAGAGTTGCAGGGGTATTTGGCATCATTTCAGAGGATAGATCTCCTGTGATTGGATCCTTCCTTTCACTGTGGTGATCAGTGGATTGGCCAACCAATACATATTTTTTCAGATATGATATACTACATATGTTATGATTCATAATTTTCTAAATACTTCTGCAGATATGTGACTTAGATCTCAAATCTACTCACCGTTGTCCATGTTTTGTTGAGATCCCCAAGGGGAGTGTATAAAGGAGCCTATCTTGTACACAGATCTGAAATAGATCTATAATTTTTTGTACATATTTGATCTAGATCTGAGTTGTAATATATTACATGCTTAAGCAATGAAAATAACGTTGTCAAGCTTATTCTTCCATTTCATGTTGTTGTAGTAGCTCATTTTGAGACTTTTGTCTTGTATAATCTTTCCCTTTCTGTTATACATTGTATAAACTGCATTGTAGATCTATTTTGCTATTGTATAGCTAAAATATGGACCTCCATGTTGGTCTCTTGCTTATAAATTGATAAACTGCATTATTTCTAAAGCAGTCCTTTGCATATAGCTGCAGCCCCTCTCTTTGGGTGTTTTTCAGCTACACTAGGTTGTGGGAGATCTATTTAACCCACCTAGTTCGATTTGTTTTTGCTCTACTTTTGGATTTAGATCTTAGATGAGCTTATATAAGGGATCCAGGAGCTGCAAACTCATTTCTGTAGATATATTTCTCAAGAGTGCGTTATTTCAGCAGGCTTGCTGTGCAATTCCAATCCTAGGATATTACAAACTGAAAGTGACTAGAGTCACCTTTTGTCTTTTTCTCGACTCTTAAAACATGAAAAATAAAATTTTTGTTTTAGTGTCTTAAAATTAACTTCCCATGAAATATTCCTGGTTAAATTTTTAATCCTTAGTGATTCTTAGGGTGAGGTCAATGGCAATGTTTCCTGGGTCTAATGGTCAAGGATCCTAGTCTGATGGGGGTCCTGGTCATTTTCCTTCTTTCGGAAATGTTGGCTCCCCTTATATAGCGACGTTGTCCCTTCCTAGGTTAACTATTGGCTTACCTATTTGGTTATTTTCAACCTCAGTGGTCCTGAGTGTTTCAACCTATATCCAACCAAGTTCCCCTCTACATGAACTGTGTCAACCCATGTTGATATTAAGGTTGACCCCTCACCTTCTTCGCCCATTTCTTCACCTCGTTCTTCCTCTTCGCCTGGTGAAAGTTTCGATTATAGTACCTAGGTGGCTAAGAAGAAGAAGAAGAAGTCGAAGAAGAAGAAGGAAAATAAGCTAGGGGGGGATCACCAACTATTGCTACCCATGCAGCTAATATCGATAAACCTCCCACTCTGTCTCACAGAGTCAAATTCCTTTGCAAGCTATGTGAGGGTGACTACTTTCTTCGTGATTTCGATGGTATTCCCAAGGTGTTAGAAGTGTGGTCCATTAGCCTGATTCATCCTTCATCATCAACCTCTAGACATCATGTTGATGATGAGCCCTTTAGCTAAAGATAATGAGACTCGTAAGAAACAGGGGTAATATTAAATTTCCCTGTAGTTTGTGTGAATGGGAACCATCCCATTCACCTTTGTCCTTATATGGATGAAGCTTCTAAATTATTGGATACCCTTTCAACTTCTGAGTTTTGTCTTCCCATTGGTTACTGGAAGTTTTCTTCGAGTCTTCTGATAGTTGGTCAAGTCATTGATCTAGATCCATCTTCGGTCAATTCCACTCTCTACAGTGAATTTAAGGTGTGACTAGTGTTGGTTGAGAAGAAGGACGCTTTAGTTCTGTGATCCATCGGGTCCTTTCCATAGAGAGTGGGTCTGGTCCCACGATCGAGTTCTTTTTTTTTCCTCGGTTCCTTGGGATGGGAGGGAGCGTCCTATTCTGGGACAAAATACCTCCTCATCAGCTCAGAGGGGAAGACACATATGGAAGAAGTACAAAGACCTAAATTAAACCTATTTCTGCCAGGGTAACGCACACATAGAACAGAACAAGGGCGTTATAACGCAGTCAAGCAATACATTGGCGGCGTTAGTGGCTGAAACAATGCTCTATGTACACTAAAATGTCGCGTTACCCGTGTTTTAAGTTTGAATTGTGAAAAGAGCGCGGAGAAAGATTTGAATCTCCGACTTTCCCTCACGAAGGAGTCAGTGCACAGAGGAAACTGCAGAAGCACCAGTTCATTATTGGTCATTGCCATAGAAGACTGAACTCCAAGAGAGGCAAAAGCATGGAGATCAAGGAAACATCTAAGCCTTTTCCATTCCAAACTAGTGGAAAGAGAAGGGCAACAATGGCCTTCTCCCTCTCCTACAAAAAGGAGTTGAAGGCTCTTAATTGAAGGTCGAAGGATTGCTCAAAAGTTCTTGTATACTTGTGGAATAGAGAATAGTGTGACATTGTGAAGGCCAAGAGTCGAAGAGGCTCCTAGAGAGCTTGTTGGCTTGGACTTCTTCACTTGATAGAGAAGAGAGATTGGGAGACTGAGGAGGGCTTGGTACAACCGATGGTTGTAATCCTCCTTCTTTCAAAATCAATAGAACTATATTCGTTTTGTCCATTCGATGCTTAATGTTATATTGTTGTTTCAATATTTGCTTAGTATGATATGAATGGCTCAGATGTGTATAATCTAGATGTTTATTGTTGATTTAATTGATAGAATACTTGTTATATTAGAAGTTACGCGGGTGCTTTGACTGATTGCAGGTCTCAGATTTGGAGCCGGCGAAGAAGGACTCTTACTTTGCTGCTCAGCGTTCTCCAAGAGATTCCAAGACCTTCAAAGAGGTAATTCTCTATTGTATTCCTTCAAGTTATTTCAAGCTAATATGAACATGATCATGCCATCTTTGTGAACAGCATAGCTAATCTTACTGTCTACCTCGGGCACCGGAAATCCCTGAGAGGGATATACGAAAACCAACCACCCAAGCAGTTTACCCTAAAGCAGAATTGGCGACTCCACTGGGGACTTTCCCCATAGTTTTCAGACTATTTCTTCCTTCATTTCTTCTCTCCTCTGTTCAGTATCCTTCTGACCATTTTTTGATGCCCAGTAGACATACCAAACGCTTGCAGAGTTCAATCCTGTTCCTGTCTGGCCAACTGAAGAGCTTTTCCCTGGTTAACGCGACCTATGCAGTTTATCCAGTGCGTTATAACGCGGTCTAGGCTTAAATACAGTTCGTTATAACGCTGTATTTTCTCACAGACAGAGCGTTACTCAGCCAAAAACCTTGTTGTTCACTACTGTGACTGTGTTTTAGCTGTAGAGTTTTTTGGCCACCAGTACCTTTCACTGACTGAATCCCTGTGCTTGTCTGCTAAACTGGCATTGATTATTTGTTTCTCTTATTTAGTTAGTGTGCAAAGCATTTACTTTTTTAAAGAGAAATTTTTTTTTTATTTTTCTGCATTTAAGCTGAGTTTATTCTGAAAGTTTGGTTCACAGACTGTTAAAAGAGGTAGATAGAAAGTTGAATCTTAAAAGTTGAGCTGTGTTATTTACATGTTGGTGCATGGATGATTGAAAAAAGAAACCTCTCCTTGTAGAAACATTGTTCATTGAAGTTAATATTTAGAGCATGTTTTGCATGGTTTATTGAGTCAAGAGTCTCACTATACTTCATACGTCCATTCCCCCTCCGCAAGACTAATAACAAAGTACACTAAAAACAAAGCGATAATAAAATCAATCTAATAACTCTTTTGAGCTCACAAAAACAATATTTCAGGCTAGGATCTTGGGTTAGGAAAGTGAGAAAACTACCCAAGATCTCAAAACTTGAAAACTAGAGTCATTAACGAGTGAAATCCTGCTGCACTCACATTATCGGGACCGTTCCTTTACCGGAGCTCAGCGCGAGACAACACTTGGGTGCACTAGAAGGTAGCCTGCCTTCGACTGCATCCTATGGGTGTGTTATATATTGGGGTTCCCTTCGGGGATGTCGAAACTAGATCGGGGATCTAGGTATTCTGCCCATATAGCACACTGTCCTTGACCGTGGACCCCCCTGATGATGTCTGTGATCTGAGGTATCCTTAGTGGCCATACTTTTAGGGACTTACACAAGGTGACTGGGACGGGCTGTCCTGGTACCTGAAACAGATGGACCCACTCTGTCTTCGGTCTTTAGGAGGGTACTCGTCTTCATGAGAGTGCTTACACCTATCGTCTGAGGTTCGGGCGAAGCTCTAGAGTGACCGTAACTATACTTTCGACCAACCCTCTCTGTATGCTATTGTGATACTGGATTTCATCACCAGTGAACGGTAGTACTCAGACAGGGCACCCTATTCTGGCTGCTTGCTGATTGATTTTAGAGAGTCTTTTCTTTTTAGTAAGTGTGTGGTTACTGTCACTTGAGACTTCATAAATACATCACATTTTAAATAAAATTTGTTAAAATTAAACCGGTCACCGTGGCGTCCCCTGACCCACGCCGTCAGTCTAGACGACAGCAAGGTCTACCTCCTCTCACCTTAGAGGAAAGATTGAACCTTGGTGAACCCGGGCCTTCTACAGAAGAGCAGTCTCCTTTGACTAATCTGGATTATCACATAGACCCTTATCAGCCGGAACTCCCGGAGGACCCTTTCACTAAAGGCGTTGTACCTAATTACAATCCTCCGCTCACTGATCCGTTAGGACCTGTGATAATCCAGATTCCCCCACGCCCAGATATGTCTGCGGCCACACCAACATCTATTTCACCACCGGCATCCATAGGGACGATGCCAATAGCAACCATCATTGGTTCGCCACCATCCTCCCCGCCAGTGGTCAGTTCTATGTCATTACTGGGTAACCCCAGTAGTCAACATATGCCTACCCCCAACCCTATGGTCAACACAACTGTCAGTAGTTTACCGAACCCTTCGGCATCTACTCCTACCGTGACCACGTTGGGGACCACGGTAGCTCCTCCTACGAGCACGACTACTTCGGTGCCCTTTAGCAACCCTTTCGGTTGGAACCCTCTGTTGAGTTCAAACCCCCTGGTCACTATACCAGGGGGCAGTGTTATCAGTACACAGGTAGCAGGGAATATCTCTCTTCCTATGCAATCCTTAGGACAAATGGGACAACCCATTGTAAATGCTATCCCCTTAAGTGGTTCAAACATAGGTGTAGGATCTATACCGTTGCCAAATTATGCAAGTACTAGTATGCCTCCAGGAAACTCTATTGCATCCATTTGGACTAACCAACCCCAACCTCCGTCTGGAGTGGGAGGGCACTTTTACGCTGGGGGCAACCAACCATTTGCCCCTCAATACACTATGCCCTATGGACAACAACCATATGTTCCTACTCCTCCACCTATGGGAGGTTTTTATCAAAGTCCCACTTACCCTTCTGGTAACACGTGGATGGGGGGACCCTATGGTCCAAATAGTCAGCCCATACTGCCTTGGTTAGACTCGGAGGCAAATCCACAATTGCCTTTCTTGGCAGCTTTGGACATACCCGACATCCATAAGCTGACAAACGACCCCATCAATCACAACTCGCTTTGGCCTCCTATACCGCATAAGATTCCTTCAGATATCCCGAAGTTCGACAGGAAGCATGGAGATGACCCGGCCGCACACATCACTACCTTCCATTTGTGGTCCATATCCAATTCCATGGTAGATGATAGTGTCCGCCTTCGACTGTTCTCCCGCACCCTTACGGGCAATGCCGCCAAGTGGTACATTGAATTACCACGCGCCACCATCAATACGTTTGGCGCTTTAGCGACGGAGTTCTTAAAGAACTTTCAGCTACCAATTAGAGTGGAAACCGGCACAGAATTGTTAACATCATTGCGCCAATACACCGCCACCCATATCTCCGACCATATTCATGAGTGGAGACGTAGGAGGAGGCTTGTCAAAGCGCCAATTCCGGACCATCTCTTGGAAAATTGGTTTTGCAAGTCTCTTTTACCCCATATCTCTAAAGACATTGGCCTTTCTGGTGCGGTGACAGAAGATCAATGTATTCGTCGTGCCCAGCACCTGGATTTGATCTATTCACAATCCGGCACGCTTTATGATCTGCTCCCCCATGCCCCTGGTAACCCGAACCCTCTGGCTACTAAGAAAACCGGAGCTCATGCCGATGGTCTCGTCGGCGCGATCTCTGGTGTAGCCACCAATCAGTCTCGGGGGCAAACCTCCCAGCCATCCTCGGCTGCCACCGCCCCCCATCAAACGACTCCTCTCCCTTCCGCTGAGGTAAATTCGGTGCAAACCTCACAAAAACCCAATGGGAAAAATAGGAAGAATAAGAAGAAAACATCTTCTTCGGAAGAGCAGTCGAATAATCAGCATAACTCTAATCAGAAAAATGTTGCTAATGAAAAAGGAAAGGATAAACCCATGAGATTTCCTTGTAAAATCTGTGCGGAGGACCACTTGACATAAAAATGTCCTCGGTTGCAGGAATGCACTGATTTTATTGCTAACAAGGATTCTGGGAGAACACCTGCCGTTCTTCACAATCCTTTCCCCAATCAACAGCAGCAACATCAACATATGGTTGACAACCCGCCACAACCCCATCAACGGGGCAATGGTGGTTCGCATCCTTCCGGCGAAGGACCATCTGCCATTTATGGCATCGAGAGTATTGACCTTCAAACTCACGCCAAGCTTTATGGAGCCCCTACCATAGATGCTCAAGAACCTGGAACTAGTTCCAATCCGCCGCCGCCTAACGATTTGCATATCGAAAGGCCTAATGTTGAACCTGTAATTCGTCCCCCAAAAGGGACACTTCGACGCACGACTCATAATACCTCTGCACGTGCAGCCCAAAACTACAATATTGTAGAAGATTTGGCGCAGGCACCGTCATCTATGTCTGCACTTGAAGTATTACAAACCTGTCCAGCACAAAGGAAAGCCTTGCTTTCGGCCATTGGTGGAATAGATCCCCAGGATTCCATGCTAGCAGTCTTTGATATGGAAAAGGCTAAGCCTCGCCTCTCGCATCAACTCACATTCCAGGTGCAAGTTGTGTCGAAAGGGAGACCCATCCATCGCACTGTCATAGACGAAGGTGCTTCGACCTGCGTTATGTCACAAGCTTGCTGGCTGAATTTAGGTTCTCCTACTCTAACCCCGCCATCAAATTCCCTTAAAGCTTTCGATGGCCACACGTTCCTACCCAAAGGATACCTTGCTAGCTTTCCCATCACTCTGAGTGGGAAAACGGTAAACGTGGACGTTGAAGTCGTAGAGCGTCATCTCGACTATAATCTATTGCTCGGTCGCAGTTGGTCTTATGCTATGACCGCCATTGTGTCTTCGGTCTTCCGACTCATCCTATTTCCATTGGATGGGAAAATAGTCACGGTCGATCAACTATCCTTCTGCACCCCTGATTATTCCACTTTACCAAGTAGCTCGGTACCCTTAATAGGAGGTGTCCCTGACTCTTACGTCAGTATCAGTACCAGTCTTCTGAAGGCATCTTCCCTACTGGGTTGTTTTCCTCTTCCGCCGCCTCAGATCCCAAACACGGTTGCAATGATATCCACCTCTTCGGATGGCTCTATCGACCCATGGATCATTCCGGCACCTTCAGAAATTGATTCCTATGGAGATCAGATGCCGCTTTCGCCGGTTGAGTTGGATTACCAAGCCATCCAAATCGCATCTGAACCCTCCACTGATATGGTTTCGACCACAGGTACAACCCTCTCTCCCATAACAGTTCTCTCTAAGGATCTCCTCAATGAAGTCTGGCCTACAGACGAAGCTATTCGAGAGATCATGTCATTAGAAGAACGACCTTGGGGAGAGTTCCACCATCGCGCTTCGACGATTGATTCGGAGGCGATAAAAACTGAAATCTCGTTCTTTGACCAACCTGAGATCGTTCCCTCCTCTTATACGACTGTCCACACTATCGATTCAGAAGGGAACATGGGTAATCTTTCCAAGACAATGCTCATTGATATCTCGGTCAAAACGGGTATCGTGGAAAATATTCAGATTGGAGAAGATTGCAATCCTGAGGAAATTGCACGCTTCACATCCATTTTCAAAGAATTCCGCGATGTGTTTGCTTGGTCTCACAAGAAAATTCCCGACATAGATCCTTCTATTGACGAGAAAGAGATCAAGAAATTTCGAGCATTCTTTTTATGGTATTTTTCTTGCTCGTTAATCCAAAAAACCTCGAGTTCTCTTCTTCGGGCTCGTTAAACTTATACGAAGTTGGCATCGAGCGTTCTTTTTTGGTCTTTTCTTGCTCGTTAATCCGAAAAACCTAGAGTTTTCTTCTTCAGACTCATTAAAACTATGGAGAAGTACTGAGCATTCTTTTTAGGAATCTTTTCTCGCTCATAAAACCGAAAAAATCCCGAGTCACCTTTGTCAGACTCGTTAAACTATTGAGACAAAGAACAAGGAGCCATTCTTTTCCTCTTTTTCAAAGCTCTTTAAACAGAAAAAGTATATCGAGTTTTCTCCGCGTGACTCGTTAAAATTTCACGGAGGTATCGAGTTTTCTCCACGTGACTCGTTAAAATTTCACGGAGGTACCGAGTTTTTCTTTGTTGGACTCGTTAAAATTTCACAAAGAATATTGAGTTTACTTCGTCTCCTCGTACTCATAACAAAATGAGGTAGACGTCCATCGAACATAGATTTCTCACTTTTCCGGATTCGATGGACTAACTTACGGAAAATGAACTATTTCGGGCTTACTATTACCCCTTTGCCGTGCCCGGTTATCAAGACATGACAAAGGTACCCCAATGGAGCCGTCTTTTACGACATTTTTCAGACTCCCTAAACATGAAAAATTCACCGAGTTTTCTCGTCTGGACTCGTTAAACCTAATCAGACAGGACATGGAGTTGTCTTTTATGACATTTTCAGACTCTCTAAACATGAAAAATTCACCGAGTTTTCTCATCTGGACTCGTTAAACCTAATCAGATGGGGCACAGAGTTGTCTTTCCTGACATTTTTCAGACTCTCTAAACATGAAAAATTCACTGAGTTTACTCGTCTGGACTCGTTAAACTTAATCAGACGGGGAAAAATTTGGACAAAATGGATACTACCTCTGTTACATTTTCAAAAAGGTCGATTTGGCAACAAAATTCTTGAACATGGCACTTCCCAGAAAACTCTTTCGCAGTTAGCTGAACCCTACCATCTATGAGTATTAGCCTTCATTTCCCAGTGTCCCTGCACCGGTAAAATCCTAACACACTCTTTGGTGTTCAACACGCTTCAGCTGCCTAGTACCCTGCTAGAGTGCCTTCTATTGTTCAAGCAGATCTCGCTATCTACTGCTCCTGTTATCAACCAAACTGTTCATTATGCCAGAAATTATTTGTCGTCTGACGTTCCCATTTACTCTTCCTTATCTCGAATCATAAACAAAATCAGTTGGTTTCCGTTTCGTGTTGACTGATGTAGGACGCCTCAGTGCCTACCTTTCAACAGATCACTTCCTATCGACTTCAACACCTTATCTAGGAAGTTGATCCAGAAACACATCAGTACCCAGATACTTGCAGACATCAGTGGCAGGTAGTCTTGTGTTTGATCAAGGATCTTCATCATTGGCTCTTGGTCGAATGATTCTACGAGTGTTCGACTTCAACTCCTTTTATTCACACTCGCTAGATTGTAATGGGCATCTTAGGGACCATACCATTATCGGTGGCCACTTCGCGTCTGTTAACAGTTTTCATTATTGACTGGTAATCAGACGATTTCTCACATGTTCGACGACAACTCCCTCATTCACATGTTGAGAAATATGCAGTTTAAGTGAATCGGCGGTCAAGACCTTGGGGCAAAAAGGCTACACCATTAAAGTTGTGTTCCCTTCCCCAAGTTGCGATATTGTTTATGGAGACAGCTTCTTCAGCCTGATCCTGTTATGACAGACACTTCCACATTGTGCCTATTGGTGGACAGATTCTTCATATCTCTATTCTAGAGAAATCATGTTGTTTAAAGCTACTGAGCATGGGACATGCCCGACTCTAGGAAAATACTATATTTTCTGACATATGTTGTTGTTTCAGATTTTCCTCAGTCTTTCAATCTCTCTCTCTCTACAAATTATAAAGTATTTCAGCCATCGTCTTCGTCTCTGACCTCACACTTTAGGGGGCATCTGTTACAGGTCAAAATACCTCCTCATCAGCTCAGAGGGGAAGACAAATATGGAAGAAGTACAAAGAACTAAATTAAACCTATTTCTGCCAGGGTAACGCACACATAGAATAGAACAAGGGCGTTATAACGCAGGAGAGAAATATATTAGCCGCGTTAGTGGCTAGGGAAACGCTCTGTTTACACTTGATGGTCGCGTTACCCGTGTTTTAAGTTTGAATTGGGAAAAGAGCGTGGAGAAAGATTTGAATCTCCGACTTTCCCTCACGAAGGAGTCAGTGCACAAAGGAAACTGCAGAAGCACCAGTTCATTATTGGTCATTGCCATAGAAGACTGAACTCCAAGAGAGGCAAAAGCATGGAGATCAAAGAAACATCTAAGCCTTTTCCATTCCAAACTAGTGGAAAGAGAAGGGAAACAATGGCTTTCTCCCTCTCCTATAAGAAGGAGCTGAAGGCTCTTAATCGAAGGTCGAAGGATTGCTCAAAAGTTCTTGCATACTTGTGGAATAGAGAATAGTGTGACATTGTGAAGACCAAGAGTCAAAGAGGCTCCTAGAGAGCTTGTTGGCTTGGACTTCTTCACTTGATAGAGAAGAGAGATTGGGAGACTGAGGAGGACTTGGTACAACCGATGGTTGTAATCCTTCTTCTTTCAAAATCAATAGAACTATGTTCGTTTTGTCCATTCGATGCTTAATGTTATATTGTTATTTCAATATTTGTTTAGTATGATATGAATGGCTCAGATGTGTATAATCTAGATGTTTATTGTTGATTTAATTGATAGAATACTTGTTATATTAGAAGTTACGCGGGTGCTTTGACTGATTGCAGGTCTCAGATTTGGAGCCAGCGAGGAAGGACTCTTACTTTGCTGCACATCGTTCTCCAAGAGATTACAAGACCGTCAAAGAGGTAATTCTCTATTGTATTCCTTCAAGTTACTTCAAGCTAATATGAACATGCTCATGCCATCTTTGTGAACAACATAGCTAATCTGACTGTCTGCCTCGGGCACCGGAAAACCCTGAGAGGGATATACGAAAACCAACCACCCAAGCAGTTTACCCTAAAGCGATCCTCCTATTCCCATGATCCAGGAGGGTGATCCTCCAACTCCTGTCACCACAATTCCATAAATTGATCCTTTGGCTCTCATTCCTAGAGCCCGGGAGGATGGTCTTTCTGCTTCTATAATGCAGGGGGGTAATCCTCCTATTCTTATGACACATCCATGTAGTTTGGTCATTTCCTTTGATTGGAGTAGATTCACGGGATATCGTCTTCCTTCTTACATTCTATTTGAGATCACTCTACATGCATGCAATATGGTTGTAACAGGAAAAATTATAGATGAAGGTGCCTCCGTTGTTATTTTGTCCTCAACTACATGGAAATATTTGCGTTCTCCGTAGCTTGTGCTGGTTACTCAAAATCATTTGGCTTTTACCATAGGAACAAGTCATTCGTTAGGGATCCTTCCGAAGTTACCTATTAGTTTGGGAGGAAATATTGTCTATATATACATGATGGTCGTCCAAGGCCCTTTGGATTTTAACTTACTCCTGTGATGCAACTATGCCTATCTCATGGGTGCGCTTGTCTCTTCCCTCTTTCATGTGATCTGTTTTCCACATGAAGGTCGGATCATGAACATTGATCAACTTTCATTCTTTGGTCCCGATGTGACATCTGGTCTACCATCATCCCTCACTGGTCTGTATGTTCAGGTGGTATCTTCCTCGCCACAGGTCCATTATGTGGCCACCTGTTCCATGCCCACATCCACTAATAATTCAGTTAATGAGGTATTACACCATGTACTGGGGGCATTGAATCCTAACTTCCAAAGTGTTTTTCTCCTATCAGATGAGAAACTCTTGGAAGCCATGACTTCTTATTCGTCATGATCAGTTCGACGGAGCATAGTTCATTTTCTTGTATCAAGCTCCTTAAAAAGTGAAACAAGCTTCTTCAGAGCACGATTCATTTTCTTGTGTCCAGATCCTTAAAAAATGAAACAAGCTCATTGGATAATAGTTCATTTTCTTATGTCATGCTCCTTAAAAAATGAAACAAGCTCTTTGGAGCACAGTTTTTTTTCTTGTGTCAAGCTCCTTAAAAAATCAAACAAGCTCTTCTGAGGATAGTTCATTTTCTATGTAAACCTCGTTAAAAAATGAATTAGGTCATGAGGATAGTTCTTTTAATGTGTCAACCTCGTTAAAAAATGAAACATGTTCCCTTTTCAATTCAAGCCTTTGATTATATCTCATGAAATCCCAGTTGAGTCTTTCACTTAATCTCGTAATTGAACCTTCATTCTATCCACCTGTCAGTAACTAGCAGTCTACTCCAGTGAATGCACTGAAGCTTGGGGGGCATGTACCTCAAATTGAGTCACCATGTTGGTGGCATGAAAACTTCTTTCAAGCATAGTTTTATAAAAAGTTTCAAGCTTGTGTAAAAATGAAACCATTCTTATTTTACCTCTCGTGATTTCCATTTTATCAGCCTATTTTTCCAAATGAGCCTTGGTTTTCTCATTCCATCATTATCATCTTCTCGGCCGATCATATGCCCTCACTTGATTATCTTACCCATTCCTGTGGAACAATTGCAATGAGTGGTCTTGTTAGCTAGTCTCTTGACCTTTACTTGTTCTGAGAAGTTCCAACATCACCAGAACCAGTTGCTACCCTTAATACCACTCATCAACTTTCAACTCTTTTTTGACTCTCAAAAATGGAAAATATTGTCGAGACTCTTGTCATTTTTATCTCGTTAAAGGCTACGAAACATCATCTGCCTACTATACGTTTACCCCTTTTTCGGGTTGGGACATATTATTTATGAAAAAGGAATACCTTAGCCAATCACGACTAAGAGGTTCTCTCATATTTTGTTTTCTACCTTTTCGGGTATGAGGGACTATTTATGAAAAGGGTATTTTGAAGTTTTATTTTCACCTCTTTTCAAACTCTCTAAATATGAAAAGAAGTCGAGTTTCAACTTTGTTGGGCTCGTTAAAATTTTACAACATTGGGTCCGTCATATTGATGATCACCGATTTCCTCCTTCCTAGGGCTCGTAAAATGTACTAGGATGGATTTTTCCGAAGGACAAAATTATATGACAAGCATATGCTATCCTCTTCAAGCTTGTGTAAAAATAATGAGGTACTTGCCATAAACGGTGGGGGGAAATGGAATTTATTCATCAGTTTTGTCGACAGTATGTCACTCTTGAACATGACACTTGTCTGTAGTTCGTGTCGGGTTGGGATATCTTCACTATGTCACTTTGCCTCCATAGGTTTGGGAAATCCATTTGCCTCTCATTCAATTACCAATCTTGTCAACATGACCTCTGATCCTATTTGAGTCAAATGCTGCCAAATTCCATAGTCTGTTGCCAATATGTTCAAGAGAAAATCCTTTTGCAATTCATACATTCCTTGATCCTCTATTTCAGTCTTGATTAACACTCATATTACATTCTCTATTTCATGTCAATGATGTGGGATTCATTATGACCCTCCTTCGATGGATCACTTCCTGTCGACTTCAACTCATTATCTGGGAAGTTGATCTAGAGACTCCTTTTTGGTACCTTAGAGCTTTCATGCCCTAATGGCAAGTTATTCCCATTAGACGACAGGTTCTCATCATTTTCCTTCGATCGAGTGATTTCACGGGTGTTCGACTCCAACTCACTATTCACATTTTGTAGATTGTACTAGTAGTACCTTGAGAACCATTGTCATTATTGGTGGTTTCTCTCGCGCCTGTTAATAGTTTACATCATTGACTGGTAATTAGGTGATTTTACTTCATGTTCGACTTCAGCTCATTTATTCACATGCTTGAAATTGTACTTGATCGGGTCGTGACAAAGCACAATACCCTAGATTTTATTCTCTAGAGTACAGGTTGCGAGGCGATATTATTTTTCCATGATTGGATACATGTTTCTTTCATATGGATGGTTGCGACCATACCATGAGTCTATATGTGATCCTTCTCATATGGATGGCTACGACGATACCATGGTTTCTTTTACGAATGGTTGCGTCCATACCTTGATTCATGTATTTTCATTATAGATTTTAGTTATGTATATGTATCTATGCTTGATTTGCAGGTCTCCTGATGGTAGCATCTGGTTCCTTTCATGTACTCATAAAGCATTTCACTCCTCACTCATGTTCGGACTTCATACTTTAGGGGTCATCTGTTACACAAAAATTTGTCACTGTCCCTGTACTCCCCATTCCTTGATCCTGGAGGACCCATACAATGACCCATGTGTACTTTCCAAGCATGGAATACATACCCCTGAACCACACTTTGTCTGCCAATTCATCTCCATTTAAAAATTTTATGGAAGATCCCTATATAAACATAGTTTTCAAGGTTGGTGCTTTGTCTCAATGTCTGACCTGCTCCGATAGCAGAGATTTTCACTGGGACCCACGTCGATTGGCTCTCTGTCTTAATTTCAAACTTGCGCCGATCCTATTTTGGAAGTGTTTTAAAATAGAAATGAAGTTTCCACAACTAGAAGCTATGCGAGGTGGCGAGGTGGAAGTTTGTTTTGAGGATATGGCCGAGGAATTCCCCTTTGGGCTTCTTGTTCTCAATAAATAGGAACTACTCCAAAGGACAAGCTCTTTTCCCATTATTTGAGGGCCCATAACCTCCTCCTCCATTTTTATATAAGGAGACCTCCTTCACCTCTACTTCTTTAGTCATCTAGAGAGGAGAAGAAATTATAGCTTCGGGAGAATAGTGCAGAGTGTGATTGTTTTGTGTGTGTTAAGAACATAGTGAGATCTTATACCTTTGTGTATGAGGGTGTCACAAACGTGCTTGGATAAAGACTTGCCGAAGGAGAGCCTCAACATCAAGGCTTGGTTGTAAACTCCCCTTGTCTTTATCATAATAAAATGCAACTAATGTTTATCTTCCACTCTTCTTTATATTTATAATGAGATTTCTAGGATTCCTTGATCAGTTAGATAGGTTGTAATTGTTTTATGTTTGTCATGATTTTATGCTTTTCGTGGTGTCTTGTTTGTCTGTATAGGTAATCAGATGTTGGTAACAGTGTGTATCGAGCATGAGGAAGGCGACGCATCAAGAAGCTTAGACGAAAGACAATAACATAGCATCAGAACAAGGTAGGTCATCTTCCTTGCTTTGAATTGCATTTACAATCTAGGAAGGTCGATGTTAGTATGTTCCTGTAGTTGCTAGACCCACCCTAGGGCTAGAGGGATCCCCTTTGTCTATAGAGGGGATTTACATGGAAAACATTAAGTGCAACGGAAGGTAAGACTATGACAGTCGGTTTGACTGGTTAGGTTCATTGTGGTAAATGAACGGTGGAAGTACAAACATGAGAAAGGTAATTGAAAGGGTAAGGTAAATATATTTGTGGCATCAAATGACTTGGCTATGTTAGGAACTGTTGTTCTCAATGTTGTGCATGTTGTGCATGAATAAAGGAAGTTCTATTAATTTAGACCTTAAGATATCTAGAAATTGTGTTGTGAACATGAATATGTTGATGTTTTTATATATACACATGTATGTATGTATGTATGTATGTCGTGTATGATAGGATCGTCAGGGATTATGATTGCTTAATTCTAATGTTTATATGTATATATGTGTCTATGTATGTCATTGTTTATAAGGATCATGATTGTTTTATGCTAATGATTATATATGTGTATGTATTTATGTATCTATGTCATTGTATGACAAGGTTTTCAAGGATCTCCCTTGTGGAGGAATTGCTTATGTAGGTGAAGGGCATGAAGATATTCTTGGTCTTATGAGGAATAGAGTGGGAAGAGTAACCCTAAAAAATCTATGAGTTCAATATCATGTGGACATGAATTAATATTATATGTGTGTATTATGCCTATGTTTATTTTATGGACATGTAATGTTGAGGGGTACATTAGCAAAGTGAAGGTAGTGTGATCTACGGAATGCTAGGATAGCAATGTACAGTGGAAAGACACTAGAAGCAAGGCTGCTTTATGGAGTCAGTGTGTGGTCTATGGATGTGTAATACTACTGTTGTGTATATGTTGCACATGTTGTATATTTAGTGATTGTACCTATGGTGATGTGTACATGTTGTATATGTAGTATTGTGTACCTATGATGTTGTGTGTCTATTGTATATATGGTGTTGTGTGTATATTTCATATGCAATGCTAGGTGTAGATGGTGCTATGTAAATGTTGGATGTGTGGTGTTGTATACATATCATAATATGCGCATGTTGGATATGTGATATTGTGTGCATGTTGTGTTGTGTGCATGTTGGATATGCGGTGTTGGGTATGTATGGTGCTATGAACATGTTGTATATGCATTGCTATGTACATATGGTGTTATGTGTGTGTTGTAAATACGGTGTTATGTACATATGGTGTTGGGTGTATGATTGTACATGTGGTGTTGTGTGCATATGGTGGTGTACATGTTGTACATGTGGTGTTGTGTGCAGGTGGTGTCATGTACATGTACATGTGGTGTTGTGTGCATATGGTGGTGTACATGTTGTACATGTGGTGTTGTGTGCAGGTGGTGTCGTGTACATGTCTTGCATGTGGCATTTTGTACATGTGGTGTCATGTACATGTCTTGAATATGGTGTTGTGTACATGTGGTATTGTGTACGCATTGCACAGATGGTGCAGTGTACATTTGGCATTGTGTACACGTTGTGCAGGTGACACAGTGTACATGTGATGTTGTGCACACTTTTTTCAGGTAGTGTTGTGTATAGGTGGTACTGTGTACATGTTGTGCATATGGTACTAGTATACATGTGGCATTTTGTGCATATCGTACATGTTGGGTTGCGGACATGCAGTATTATGTATGTGAATGGTGTAGTCGTGGTATCGTGACATGTGTATTCGTTGTGTTGTAATTTGTATATCTATATGTATTGTGTTGTGTTTACACCAGATGTAGGTGCATATGTTGTTTTGTACTGTACACCGAGTGTAGGTGTAGGTGTTGCATGTCGATGTAAGCATATGTATTTTGTTTTATTGTACACCTGTGTGGATGTACATGTTTTCCAAGTGTCAGTTTGTGTATGTGATTGAAGAGAATAAAAGGCATTGGGTGCTTGGAGGGTGTGGAAACCGATCCGGTGTGTGTATAGAAAGAGAAAAGGCAGAAGTAAGGACCGATGAAGGATAAGTATTAATTTTTTATTTCAGTTCCATTATGCATGTGATCTATAATTCTGACTTGCCATGGTTACATGTGATTAATGATTATGGTTTATGGTGATTTCATGTGATTCATGATTTTAACTTATGATGGTTGTGTTTTGAGATAGCCAGATATGATATGTTATACATGATGATTTGACCAAACAACTAGCTTAGCTTGTGTGATAGGAAGTGAACAGGATTGGAAGTGTACCTTATTGACAAGATACCAATGAGATATGATGTGAATGATGTGATAATGAAAGTTATGTTCTTGGTACAATAAGAATGAAAATTCCCAGTTGGGTGGTTGAAAATAATTGCAAACATTAGCAGCAACATTAAAAGGAATTGGAACATGTAGCAATATGTTGGTAAAGCACTTTAGCAGCAGGGCCATTGTCGGACACTGGTTCCCAATAGTGTCCATTCATTTCCATGAGCATGCTATGGCTGGTATGATGGTTTTGAGGTAGGTATATTCCTTGGTTATTTGACCTTCGATGCGAGGAATCCTTTCCTAGGATGGGGGTGTCAGCAGAACTTGGAAGGTGTTTGACTGCACGGAAGGGGTGATCAAATTTCCTGAGGGATTATGTAGCAGCAAAGGAATGGTCGGGGATGGATTGTTTTTGGTCATTATCATTTCCATATGGAATCAAATGCACATTTGGAGTGTGCCCTGGAAAAATGAGCCAATAAATATTAACATAGAGGACAAATGGCATACGATTGTAACGCTCGACATTGGATGCAACTTTGACTTTGATAGTGGATTTGGGACTTCCTAGGAAGGAGGTGAATCCTGGTATTACTTTGAGGGTGGAGGTGTGAGCCTTTGGATTCCCTTGTTACCGATACGGGCATCATATCCTTTTATTTGTTGATTGAGAAAATGTGCATGTGTGTATATTATTGTAAATACTATATCGAGCGCATATATGGTTAATAAACACACACTATCTTATTTGGTAGTTCATGCACATCATAAAGACATATTACTGCAATAAATTTCAAATGAAAGTTTAAACATAAATCCATGTTACGTGATATTTAGCGCTTGTTATTTCTGATATCATGTGCTCAGCACTATGCTCAAACAAAGCCCTCATACACCTGAAAACCCAACTTACCACGAAATATTGTGCTTACATATAAGAATCACACATCATTGAGTATAGTCCCTTATTATTGTTAGTGTAACCCCCTTATTGTTATTATTGAACCCTTGTAACCCCCATTTTGTTATTATTGTGCCCCTTAAATTATTATTGTTAGGTCGGCTAGGATTACATTGTGGCCCACTAGGATTACATTATGGCCCCATGGACTCCTATATATAGAAAGGAGGTTTTGTAAATTGTATCATCCAAGAATTGTTCATTTATGTAATGTATCGAAGGTTTCCCCCTCGAAGTGGCTCATTTCTAAGGCATTGATATCTCTTTTCTTCTATTTTTGAGGCCGGGGCATATCAAACATTTGCATCGAGCTTTGGATTCTAGGGTTTCGCTGCTCCAAACAAAGTCATCGTGGAATTTTCGCTATAAATTTTTTTCACGACTTTCGTGTTTGATTTGTTAGGTGCTAACTTAAAGTTTCGAGGAGGGATCTTCAAAAATTTCTGTAGCGCTTGCCCGCAATATTTTCATAGATATGATCTGTGGAAGTCAGGTATTTTTTCAGGCTCCTAAACAGGTCATCGTGGAATTTGCGCTATAAATTTTTTTCTACGAAGGTTCAGAATCTGAAATTCATATGGTGCGAAGCTGAAATCCTGAGGAAATTCATCAAAACATTTCAGATCTTGGTTCGCAATATTTTTGGAGATATGATCTGTGGAAGGTAGTGCTTTTTCAGGCTCCTGAATTTCATCTCAAAGAGGTGATCGTGGGAAAAGTTCAATAACTCTCTCTCTGGGCATTGGATTGGAGTGCCGTAAAAATTGGTTGCAATTACACGGCCTTTAGTTTCTGATATCAATTTTAGAGCCAAAGGAAGAAATGAAGTGGACACGTGGCAAGTCGTACAAGTTCATCAGACAACCACCATAACTAGGTAATTGTGGAGATTGGACACAATTGTTAAACACACATGGTGTATGAGGAAGATAAACACACACACACAAGAGACTCAAAACACAATGAAGGATAAGTGTGAGGCTTTCTTATTTTTCCATTATACATGATTTACATTTATAGTACAATGGTGTGACTCTTGGTTTCATATTCCAAGGTCATTTGGACTCCATTGTGACTTTTCACATTCCACACCTACCCATGGAGGATTAGGTGTTCCAACATCCCCCCTTAATCCGAAGGGGTATGTGTGAGTCCAAGAAAAGAGTTGTAATACAAATCTGCAAAGTATACATGGCAGCACTTGGGCTAAATCAACTCTCTGAAATGTTGGAAAAAAGTGGTGGTTTTAGGATGACCACAAACACTGGAACGCAAAACTCGTTGTAGTTCCCGGAACTCTTCCAAAACTAGCAAGAAGCTGAAGGTTTCTGCTAGAGGAATTGTCCCTCATAAAAAATGGAAACCTTCAACCTAAAAGAAGGGAAGTCTACTACCTGTGATGGTTTTAGGATTACCAAAAACTCTGGAATGCTTGAAGCATTTCCTGGAACTCAACCAATGCTGGCAAGAAGCTGAAGGCTGCTAAGCTAAAGGCTTCTGCTAGAGGAAGTGTTCCTCATATATGAAAGTGAGACCTTCGACCTAAAAGAAGGGAGGTCTACTACTCAAGGATGGTTTTAGGTTATCCACCAACCAAAGATGATGGTTTGCTATTGTCCACCAACCTGGCATGATCTATGGGCATCCATGTCTCGGCTACATCTCGAACTGGAATGACGACTGTGGCTCAGCTCGCTCAATCGCCAGGTTCTAGCTACAACCTCCGGGCTCATGGAATGAGAGATTGTGGCTCAGGCTCGCTTGATCTGTCGACGAAGCTTGTACATGACCACCATTTTCCCCCCTGTCAGGGACAAGGTGAGATGATGGCGAAAACTCAACTGCAAGTTTGCTCAATATCCGTGAACAAGTTCTAACATGTGTTGTAAACATCTTCTTGGCTGCTGATGCCCATTGCCAAGAAGCAATCCATCCAAGATGAATCTTGGTTCTTGCAGGAGGCTTGTGTCTGAAGCATCTGTCTGAAGAATGGGTGTGCCGACCACAGTGCTTGCATGGATGAAGATCAAAACATTGATCTTTCATATGGCCAACTCGATCACAGTGTTGGCATTTCTCAATCTGTTGTGGAAGTGGAACAGGATCTGGAACAGCTGCAGGTGAACTGTCATATAGGAATCCGGCACTCTGAAATATGATGGGCTTGGTGTAGTCTGGAATATGAAAGGACACATCCTTGTCATATCCAAGACTAGTTCGGTGCTTGTTGTGGACAAGCTCTTCCCAAGGTCTGATGATGGGCTTGAGAAGTGCAGGTTGAACTGCTGCATCTGCATGTACATCTGCTGAATGGGAATCAACTGCAACTTTACTGACTTGCTGCTGATGGGAGTCTTTCTCAATCTTCTGAACAGAAACAGGTTCAGAATGGTGACTCTTTTGCTGAAGTTCGTCTTGTTGAAGCTGAGATTCCAACTGCAAAAACTCAATCTTTTCATGTGCATCTAGCAAACAACTCTGAATGTTACATAGAGCATCCTTGCTCATTTTTATCATATCATGAACATTTGAATGAATGAGGTCATTCAACAACACTAATACCTCATTGATTTTAGCCATTTCAACAACTTAGGCTCAAAAAATGAAAGGGTGTCGGCTTCAACCGAAAATGCACCCGTTTACAATGTGATTCAACAACAAATACAAATGACTCCAAAGAATTTCCAACTATGGAAATCTCAAAGTACAAAATCTGCTCCTCAAATGATGGAGGGAAATCAAAAATCTTTCAACAACTCAAGTACTGATTGCAACTATGAATGAAGAAGAAAATCAATGTCAGTTCAATACAATAAAATATTTGTTTGAATGTGCAGGAAAAACAATATGCAAGAGACCTTTAAGGCAGCTGAATTTTCCTTCAAAGAGCTGTTTTGCACCAATAACAACTCGTCTTCAAATGTCAATTTCTTCAAAAAATCACTCTTATGCCACAAATCATAAAATGGAAAACTTCAATTGTCTCTATATATTTAGTCTATCTGCTCCTCATATGCCATTTTCTCTTTTTCTGCTGTTCATGTTCTCTCTTTCCTCTCTCTCTCTGCTGTTTTTTTTTTAATTAAAAAATTAATTAAAAAAGAGAGGATTAATTGAAATGGGAATTAATTAAAAAAGGGAAAGGGGCTTTTTAATAATAATAAAAAATAAAATGGAAAAGTGGGAATGAATTTAAAAAGGGAAGAGAATAACTTTAAAAAGGGAGGGGAATGAATTAAAATGGAAAGGAAGAGATATTATATGGTGGGGGGAGGGAAGTATTATATATGTTTTTAAAAGAAATTAAATGGATTTGTATTAATGATAAGGCCTAAATGGAAAAAATGGAATGGGAGGCCGAAAGGCCATGAGTGGGAAGGTGTTATGGAGAGGAATTAAAAAAAAAAAAAAAAATTGAAATTTAATAATGGTGAGGCATAAGGTGTGTAAGGGGGAAGGGTGAGCTTTGAAGGAGCATACTATATGAGGAATAGGGCGTATTACAATATGCAAGGGCCGTACTGTGTGGAGCAATAAGTTGTGTGATTAAAAATTAAAAACTCTACCGTATGGAGGGCTACGAGGAACGCAGGTGCAGAGTGGGGGGAGCGCAGATGTGAGGCGAGTGCTGAAGCGTTGAGTGTATGGGAGAGTTATGCCGTGGGTGTGAGGGGATTGCAGGAGTTTGTATGAGGGCGTGTGGAGGGCCGGTTTTTATGCTGAGAGGGAGGGTGCGGCGTTGAAGATAAGGGGAATGGGAATGTGGGTAGGTCGTAGAGTGAGGGGAAGGGGCGGGTTTGAGTGGACAGGGAATGGGAGTGTATAATAGTGCAGAGGGGGATTTGCGAAGATTTTTTTTTTTTTTTTTTTTTGAAAGAATATGGAGGGTAGGTTATTAAAATGTAGGGGATTTATTAATGGGGGATATGAAGGGCAGGCGTTGAGCAGAGATTTTTTTTTTTTTTTTTTAATATTAAAACAATAGAGAGCAGAGATTGCAAAAATGAAGGCAACAACAGCCTCAAAGAATTTCAAAGCAGCTTTTAGACAGTGAAATACATCAGCATGGATTTTCAAAAAGACTCAGAAATGAAGAAACTTTCAGCAGAAAAACCCAAAAAAAAAAATTCATTAAAAAGCTAGAAACTTCTTCTTCAGAAACCCAATATAAATAGTATCCAACAGCTCTTCAAATTGCAGATTTTAATAAGCAAAAATTGCAGAGAAAAATTAGAATGAAAACCTTCAGATGGGAAATGCTTCCTTTTTTTTTTCAAAGCCAATGCCTAAATGCTGCCAATTTCTGAATGCTGCTCCTTTTCAAAGCAGATTTCTGAATGCTGCAGAAAATCTTTAAAATGCTGCAAAAATTATCAACAATTTTGTGCATATGCACAAGCCATAAACACAAATGGCTCACTCAATTTGGAGCAGGGCCAGCAATCGCCTGCTTTGATACCATGTTAAACACCATGTTAAAGCACACACATGGTGTATGAGAAATATGAACACACACACAAGAGACTCAACACACAATGAAAGATAAGTGCGAGGCTTTCTTATTTTCCATTATACAAAGATGTACATTTATAGTACAATGGTGTGACTCTTGGTTTCATATTCCAAGGTCACTTGGACTCCATTGTGACTTTTCGCATTCCACACCTACTCATGTAGGATTAGGTGTTCCAACAACAACTTTGTCTTGGAGAATCCAAATCAAGTCAGACCTATGGCATTCGAAAGATAATTCAGAGGGCTACATTAGTACCAAAATTAAAATATTTAAGTTCTTCAATTACATAGATAATCCAATTTCAATATCGAGCTCCTCAAAAGCAAGAAAAAGGTGTGTATTTTTTTTGTGAATTGCATAAGTCTTGTTTGAAGAATCAATTTGAATTGATTCCAAGGGAATATTGTAGAATAGATATCAGTATTGGGTTCTAAAAGATGCCCCGTAAAAATAATTCAACACCCATTAAGCCTTCAGAAGGCTCTACTATGACTCATGAAAATGAAGAATTGCAACATGATCTATCAAAATTACAAGAGCAAGTGCAACAAATTTCACTCTCGCAAAGAGCAACAAAAAATGAAATGGAAGTTTTGAAGAAATTCGTGGAAGCGAAGATGGATGGCATGAAAGCTGGCATGGAAGCTAAGATGGATGACATGAAAAACAACATGGAAAACATGAAAAACGATCTAAAAGCAGACATCGAAGGTTTGACAAAATTGATACAACAAATGTTTCCTAATGGTGAAAAGATAGTAGAAGAACCTCATGATGAGAACAAAATAAATGTTAATCGTGATTTCATAAACTCTAATGTTGGCGGGAAGAACCAACATATTCCAAAAATGGATATGAGGAAGTTTGATGGAAAGGATCCTGTAACATGGATACTACAGATGGAGCAATATTTTGATCTCCATAACGTGCAAAACACACAAAAGGTACGCATTGCAACTTTACATTTAGAACAAAATACATTTGTATGGTATCGATGGCTTTGTTCCCGTAAAAAAATTGTCACTTGGTCAATTTTTACGGAGGAAATGATAGCACATTATGAGGATACAAAGAGCAACACCTTCTTTACCCAATTGATAAATCTCAAAAAAAAGGGTTTAGTGGGGCAGCACATTGAGGACTTCCAAAAATTGAATATAAGGGTAACTGATATTCCAGAGGAACACAAGATCGATCTCTTCATAGGCACTTTAAAGGATAACATCCAACATGAAGTTCGTGTTTTGGAACCGGATTCATTGGAGAAGGCATTCAGGTTGGCAAGAAAATTTGAATGTAAAATAATGGTGACAAGGAAGCCTACCACTCAATTCTATAAAGAAGGAAGTGTTGCTACGTCTAGATTTCCACAACCTACAAGGTTGACACCACAAAAATTGGAAGAAAAAAGAGCAAAATGGCTTTGCTACAGTTGTGATAGCAAATACACTAAAGGTCATAAGTGTGCTGAGAAGAAATTATTTTACATAGATTGTGAAGAGGAATAAGAAAATGAACAAGAAGAGGATATACACCAGGAACCAACCCTAGAAGAGGAAGAAATGAATCCGACCATATCGTGTAATGCACTGGCAGGAATTACCACTCCTCAAACTCTCAAGATACAAGGACAAATCAAGAAGAAAAGGTAATAGTGTTGATTGATTCAGGTAGCACCCATAATTTTATTAATTGTAAGGTAGCCAAGGAATTAAATTGTTTCCTATACCCAGCACCAGAATGTCAAGTGATGGTTGCAAATGGAGGAACTATAAATTGCTCTGGAAAATGCCATAATATCAAGCTAACCATGGGGGAATATGTATCGACTAGTCCAATGCTTTCCATTCCTATGGGAGGTGATGATGTTGTACTAGGAGTACAATGGTTACAATCTTTGGGGACGGTAGCTTTTAATTTTCAAGAACTTTTCTTGAAATTTTTTTCAGAAGGAAAGGAAGTCGAATTACGGGGTATTGCAGGGAAGCCAGGAAAGATAATAAGCTTTAATGTCATGACAAAGCTTCTAAAGAAAGAACAACGAGGTGTAATTGCACAATTATGCTCACTAGAAGTTCCAACATCAAAATCATCTATTTCTGCAGATCTCCAACAAGTCTTGGACAATCATTCCAAGGTGTTTGAAACTCCAAAAGGTCTCCCACCTATTCGTGATCATGATCATGCTATTCATTTGATTCCAGGAAGTGTTCCTCCAAACATCAGGCCTTATAGATATCCTTACATCCAAAAGAGCGAAATTGAACGTATGATTGCAGAAATGTTAGAGGTGGGTATAATTCAACCTAGTCAAAGTTCTTTCTCTGCTCCCGTAGTATTGGTACACAAGAAGGATGGATCATGGCGAATGTGTCCGAATTATAGGGAGCTCAATAAGCTCACCATTAAAGACAAATTTCCCATTCCTGTGATTGATGAATTATTGGATGAATTACATGGAGCACTTTATTTTACCAAGTTGGATCTTCGTTCAGGATATCATCAAATTAGAATGAAGACTGAAGATATTCCAAAAACAGCATTTCGAACTCATGAGGGTCATTATGAATTTTTAGTCATGCCTTTTGGCCTTACCAATGCACCTTCTACATTTCAAGGGTTGATGAATTCCATTTTCAAACCCTTCCTTAGAAAATTTGTGCTAGTACTTTTTGATGATATACTAATCTACAGCAGGTCTTGGAAGGATCATGTTGAACATGTTGACAGGGTGCTCAAACTATTGCAGGAGAAACAATTATATGAAAAAACATCCAAATATTTCTTTGGAGTACAAGAGGTGGAATATCTGGGTCATATTGTATCTCACGAGGGTGTTAAAGTAGACCCTAACAAAATTAAAGCCATTAAGGAATGGAAAGTCCCCACAACCATAAAGCAGTTGCGAGGATTTCTCGGGTTAACAGGTATTATCGCAAGTTTGTTAAGAATTATGGGAGAATAGTAGCACCTCTAACAACATTATTGAAGAAAGATGCATTTTCATGGACTCCTGAAGTAACTAAGGCCTTTGAACATCTTAAAGAGACAATGTGCCTAGCACCGGTCTTAGCTACGCCAGACTTCACAAAAACCTTTATTGTGGAATGTGATGCCTCAGGAAATGGAATTGGTGCAGTTTTAATGCAGGAAGGAAGACCCATTGCTTTTGAAAGTCATTCAATCAAAGGAAAGTATTTACAGAAACCTATTTATGAGAAGGAAATGTTAGCAATACTGCATGCACTAAAGAAATGGCGAACTTACCTAATGGGAAGACACTTCAAGGTAAAAACTCATCATGATAGTCTTAAACACTTTTTGGAACAACGACTATCTTCAGAAGAGCAGCAAAAATGGGTCACAAAGATGTTGGGTTATGACTTTGAAATAATCTACAAAAAAGGAAAGCTTAATGTTGTTGCACATGCACTCTCAAGAAAGAATGAAGAGGTGGAAGCATTGCTTTGTGCCATTTCTATTATCCAACCAGATTGGATAACCGAAGCAAGAGATGAATGGAAGAAGGAAAAAGATGTATGGAAAATCATTCAAAAGTTGCAGCAAGATCCTAGTACATCTGATACATTTAGTTGGAAAAATGATTCCTTATGGTACAAATATCGCTTATATCTTTGTAAGAATTCCCAACTAAAACAAAAGATTCTTTTGGAATTGCACACTTCTCCTTTAGAAGGACACTCAGGATTTTTAAAAACTTACCACAGGGTGAAGAAAGAATTTTTTTGGGATGGCCTTAAATCTGATATTCAAAATTTTGTGGCGGAATGTTTGGTTTGCCAGCAGAATAAAGTGGAGACAATTAAGACCCTAGGACTTCTACAACCTTTATCCATTCCAAGTCAACGTTGGGAGGAGATTTCAATGGATTTTATCACAGGTTTACCTAAGTCCGAAGGAAAGAGTGTCATCATGGTGGTATTTGATAGATTTACCAAGTATGCACACTTTTGTGCATTATCTCATCCATTTAAAGCAAGTACAGTTGCTACTACATTTATGGACAGAATTCAAAAGCTACATGGAAGCTCAAGGGTTATTGTGAGCGACAGAGATCCCATTTTTACTGGAAATTTTTGGACGGAGTTATTTTCTTGTTTGGGTACTCAATTAGCTCATAGCTCATCTTATCATCCTCAATCTGATGGTCAAACTGAGATAGTAAATAAATGTTTGGAAGAATATCTTCGTTGTTTTGTATCCGATAAACAAACACAATGGGTCAAGTGGTTACCTCTCGCTGAATGGTGGTATAACACTTCCTTCCATACTGCAGCAAAAATGACCCCATTTATGGCACTTTATGGATATCATCCACCATCCGTCACATCATCTTTAAGGGAAAATTCGAAGGTTCAAGCAGTGGAAGATCACATCGAGCATCAGCAAGAAGTTCTCCAACTCTTAAAGGATAACCCGAATTTGGCACAAAATCGAATGAAACAACAGGCAGATCAACATCGTAGCGAGAGAAGTTTTGATGTAGGAGATTGGGTATTTTTACGGCTACAACCATACAAACAAATGTCCCTCAAGCAAGCAAAGAAGGATAATAAATTATCGCCAAAGTACTATGGTCCTTACAAGGTGTTGCAAAATATTGGTACTATGGCATACAAATTGGAGCTTCCCGCTTCTTCGCGAGTACATCCAGTTTTCCATGTTTCATGCTTAAAGAAGGTTATAGGTGAAAATCTTCCAGTTCAAACAGTATTGCCAGAACTTGATGGGGAAGGGAAGATCATATTGGAACCTGAAGCAGTCATAGAAAAAAGAACTCGACAACTACGGAATCAATCAATTTCAGAGTATCTCATCAAGTGGAAGAACTTACCCACTTAAGATTCTACATGGGAGGATGAGAATTTTATACAGAAGCACCCGGAGCTACTCAAGTGTTGAGGACAACACTTTTTTGAAGGAGAGGGGCATGTTAGGTCCCTATATCACTAGTATAGTCCCTTACTATTGTTAGTGTAACCCCCTTATTGTTATTATTGTACCCTTGTAACCCCCATTTTGTTATTATTGTGCCCTTAAATTATTATTGTTAGGTCGCCTAGGATTACATTGTGGCCCACTAGGATTACATTATGGCCCCATGGACTCCTATATATAGAAAGGAGGTTTTGTAAATTGTATCATCCAAGAATTGTTCATTTATGTAATGTATTGGAGGTTGCCCCCTCGAAGTGGCTTATTTCTAAGGCGTGGATATCTCTTTCTTCTATTTTGAGCCGGTTTCCCAATGCATTTCCAGTAACTCGTTTCACACGAAATGGACTCTGTATGGCTTCAGAAATGAGTTATTTTCTCTTTACTAAACAGACAAAAAATGATGACAGGGGACCCAAGTCAACAGTTCGTATTGTTGACATGGCATGTTGACTGGGCAGGGTCAATTTTGGTCAATTTTCCTCCGTCGAATGTGTGACTGCCAAGTGGCAACATCTGGTTGGTTCGAATTTTGTGTTGGTTGGAAAGTTATCATTGGCTATGTGGGTGCCAATGAGGAGGAGGCACGTGACTCAGCCTAGGGCCACCACGTGCCCCCCCATAGTGGTGTAAAAAATTATTAAAGGATCAGAAGGACTAATGGGGGTCGAACACAGGACCTACACACTGCCAGCACCACATGCCACCATCTGCGCTACACATTAGCTCTTAATAACTATGCGTTAACATATCTATTTGAAGTTTAACTGCTGCACCGACGAGGGGGAGTGGGGGCTAGCCCCCAATGCACATGACCGCAGTCTGAAGACCACGGCGAAGCACCTGGAGGGCCTAATGCTAAGAGAAGATTTTAAACTATTAATCTGCATTAATTAACCTCTCATTGCCATTAATCAATGCTAATCTAGAATTAGCCATAAGCGTGGATTTAAGCATTAATCCCACTTAATTAATTTAATGCGGGTTAATTAAATTAAACCAGATAAGTTTGGTGGGTCCGATAATTTGAGCGGAGTTGCTATTTTGGCGCCAAATAGCCCGAATTAGAGGCAGTTAACTACATTTAGGGGAAAAAATTGTGGACAAATTGTTAGAGGTCATAACTCAGTCAGTTTTTGACCAAATTAGGAGCAGAAAGAGCCTAAGGAACAATTTTTTAGTATTCTTAATTCATTGGTGCGAGTTCCAAGAGTAGAAAATCATTGTAAACATATAATTTTTCAAATTTGAGAATAATATAGAGGCCCAAGCCATGAAAGCTAGACCAAGGAGATGTAGCCCAGGAGGGGTGAACTCCTTCATCAAATCTTATGTTGATGTGTTGTATGGTGATGTACTGTACTTTTATTTACTATTGTTCACTCTTTCTTTATGTTAATTTTTTCATAAAATTAACATGAAAAACACTCATGAGATTTAATAACTTGCAAGATAACTTGAACTCTTAAGCACATATAAGACATTGGTTTCAAAATTTGAAAGAGGAATTATCACAACATAACTAACGTACCTTATTCAGATCATTTTTTGGTATCAGAGATTTAGGTTTGTTGTGAAAGAATGGATCTAATTGTTTGCAAGTTTGTGTCATGCTTACAAGGTTAAAACTCAAAAGAGGAGAAGGGAAGCTGGTTGAAAGCCCTGCAGTTGGGTCAAGAGGAAGAAGGGAAAGGTTGCCAAAGTCTTCAACACCAGAGCATCCTCAAGTTTAATTTGAGTCTTTAGTGAGCATGTCTCATGAAGGAGAACCTACCATGTTATAAGATTAGATATCATTCATAAACGAATTTTTTGATATGACTGAGATGGTAAAGGTGCTCTACGAGGAGAGGAATTTAAGGATGCAAGGAGAAAGTTCTAGGCCTACAAGAGGAGAGGGTTCTCCAGGAGGAGGAGGCCATGGATATGGTAGGTAACCACCATTGAATGCACCATCATCCTCACCACCATCTTCACCTTCCTCTTCATCATCTTCCACTACCACAACCCTTCAATCTGTTCATCCACATACTTCAAAAGGAACTGGTAAATCACCCTTACTTAAACTTGATGTCAAATTTGAGATACCAATGTATAATGGTGAAGTGAATGTAGAGAATCTAGATAACAGGATTTTTCAGTTGGAGGTTTATTGCAGAATTCATAACCTTCAAGAGGATGACATAAAGATTCAATTGGCTTCCTTGATAATGGAGGGCGCAACAATTGTATGGTGGGAAGAAAGTACACAAGATGAGATTAAAAACCATGGTAAGATCTCAATGTCAATTATACGCAATAATTTAGGAGAAGAGCACTAATTTTGGGTGTCAATTTATCTTCTCAAGAAACTTTGTTAAAGTATATTGGGGTTTTGCACAGCTATCTTAGACATACTATTCTCATGTTCAATCCCACAAACTTGGATAAGGTTTTCATTCAAGCCACACATTTAGAAGCAAGAGGGAAACGTAGTGCAGATAAGAAAAGTGATAGTTTCCTTGAGTATGAAGGTAAAGGAAAGGGTAAGTTTAATGGAAGAGGAAAGAAAAATGGTTCTATTAAAATAGAGAAATATAAAATCACATGTAAACATTGTTCGAAAAATGGCCATGATGAAGACCATTGTTGGCAACTCTATCCAAAGTTGAAGCCAAACAAACTTAAAACCAAATATAAGGAGAAAATAGTTGCAATCATTGAACATGACTCAGGTTCAGATTCAGGAGATGAAACCAAGATTACAGAAATGGGTTTTAAATTTAAGAACAAATCAAGCACTATTTCTTCAAGTTGTTCTAATGTAACTCAAGATGATGATACAAGAATTGAACTCTTTCATATTAGAGTTGTTTCAAAACATACCAAAATAGACACACTATATGACAGTGGCTCTCAAACCAATTTGACTTATGAAGACTTAGTTAAGAGGTTAAATTTAGAAATTTATACACATCCAAGACCTTATCCTTTAGGCTAGATATGCAATAATGCAAACTTGCGGGTAACAAGGAAGTGCATCCTAAGGTTTGCAATCAATTCAAACTATCTTGACGAAGTTGATCTTGATGTAGTTCCGCTGGAGATTTTAGGTATTGTTTTGGTAACTACTTATCTTTATGATAGGAGGGTGGTGTTAATTACCATGAGAATAAGTACCACTTGTTCAAGGATTGAATTTTGTACATAGTTATAGCGCATAAGAAGAAGAGGAGTTTATTTCTTATACATGCAGGAGAAATGAAGAGAATAGTGGATGCAAGTCAAAATTTGGCTTTGTTAATGTTCAAGCATAGTGATGTTTTGAATGAGACCTTTCAAAAAGATGCATCAAATGAACAAGATGATTTCATTAAATTTTCTAATACTTGTAATAAGATGTTTCAGGTCTCTAAAATGTTTCCTTTGAAAAGAGGTAAATAAGATGTGAAAGATTTGCAGCAGTCCACATCAATGTTGAACAATGATGGAAACAAGATGCTAGTGCAAGAGAGTGCAAATTTCAAAGAGAAAGCGTCAAAGAAAATTGGCAAAGAAGGCATAGTTTCCACAATTACTTGTTTTTGGTTTCAAAATGGTACATGGCAATGGCAAAAACACTTGGTCAAAAGTTGACTCAAGTACAAGGCAAAACAAGCTAAAAATCACCATGTCGACAGTGTTCGAGGTGAGAAAGTTTCCAAGTTTCTTCTGATTCACGACCAAGGTGGGAAAAAGTTTGTTTCTTCAAGAAAAAATTTCTATTCTGCAAATTCTGGGAAATTGCAGCATGATGGTGTCTTCAACAGCAATATAGGGTCTCCAGAATCAAGGAAAAATATTAGCTTTTATGAAAAGCTCAAATTGTTGAAATTGGGCATATTCTAGTGGATTGAGACTAGTAGGGTGAGGGAACTATACCCTCATCCACATGTTCAGTAATGAAAGATATTTTTCGATCAAAAATTCCTCCATTGGGGAGGAATGACTAGGTGCTTAGAATTATGCTAAAAAATCAAAGTTCTCAGAATGATACAAAACCTAAACGACCGCGTAGTGTTTGTAGTTCTGAATCCTGCGCAACTCATTTCATGCAAAATGGACCCTGTATGGCTTCAAAAATTAGTTATTTTCACTTTAATAATTACGAAAAAAAATGATGACAGGGAGCCCAGTCAGCAGTCTGTGCTACTAACGTGGCATGCTAATTGGGCAGGGTCAATTTTGGTCAAGTTTCCTCTATCGAATGTGTGACTACCAAGTGGCAGCATCTGGTTGGTTCTAATTTTGTGTTGGTTGGGAAGTTATTATTCGTTATGTGTGGGCCAATGAGGAGGAGGCACATGGCTCAACCTGAGGCTGCCACATGCCCCCCCCCCCCCATGTTGGTGTGAAAAATTGTTAAAGGTCTGGAAGGACTGGTGGGGTTCGAACATAGGACCTCTACCCCGCCAACGCCACATGACAGCATTTACGCTACACATTAGTTCTTAATAACTACGCATTACCATATTTATTTGAAGTCTAATCATTGCATCGATAGGGGGGAGTGGGAGCCAGCCCCCAATGCACATGGCAGTAGCTTGGAGACCATGATGACGCACTCGGAGTACCTAATGCTAAGAGAAGATTTTAAACCATTAATATGAATTAATTAACCTCTAATCGCCATTAATCAATGCTAATATGGAATTATCTATAACGCAAATTTAAGCATTAATCTCGCTTAATTAATTTAATTCGGGTTGATTAAATTAAACCAGATTAATTTGGTGGGTCCGATAATTTCAGCGGAGTTGTTATTTTTGCGCCAACTTGCCCGAATTAGTGGCATTTAACTAAATTTAGTGGAGAAATTTGTGGACAAACAGTTAGAGGTCATAACTCAGTCAGTTTTCGACCAAATGAGGAGAATAAAGAGCCTAAGGTGCCATTTTTTAGTATTCTGAACTCATTGGTGCAGGTTTCTGGAACATAAAATCATTGTAAACACAACATTTCAAAAATTTGAGCATAATATAGAGGCCCAAGCCATGGAAGCTGGACCAAGGAGATGTAGCCTAGAAGGGGTGAACTCCTTCATCAAATCCCTATGTTGATGTGTTGTATGGTGATGTACTGTAATTTTATTTGATGTTGTTCAATCTTTCTTTATGTTAAATTGTTCATAAAATTAACATGAAAAACAGTCATGAGACTCAATAACTTGCAAGATAACTTGAACCCGTAAGCACATATAAGACATTGGTTTCAAAATCTGAAAGAGGAATTAGCACAAAATAACTAACACACCTTATTCAAGTCATTAGGTGTCATTGAACACCAAGGGGGAGGGTTCTGTAACAAACCTGGTGAAAATTGCATGTAATAAAAGTTAAAAATAATAGCCACGATTGATGGGACACTTATTCCAAACTTAATGTTGGGAAAAACATCCTAGTGGGTGTTCATTTCGGTTATTATGGCTAAAGGAAATTGGAAAAGGCTTCGAAAAGGAAAAAGGAGTTATTTGGCACATTTATTTATGAAAATAATGGAAAATATGAGAAAAGGAATGTGAAAGGTCAGATGTTTCATGTGAGGAGGAAAATGAAGGAAAATAATGGGAAATGAAGAAAATAGAGGCCTCGTTGATCAAAATGCTTCTGAAGATCAGTTCACAGAATTTTTTTTCAGTTCAATTTTGGAGCTCTCTCATTATTCTCTCTCTATATCTCTCACTCTTGGACACTTATATTTTCTTGGAGAATTTTAGCATTGTACCAAGAAAGGCAAGAAAGAAAGAAGAAGGGGGAATCAGGCAAGGAGGAGCAGGAATAAAGCAGCTACGAAAAGATTCTTGGAAGGTATTTATTTCCATGTGTGTTTTCCTTGCTAGATCTAGGATGCATGGTACTGTATGTGGTTATTTTCTACCATGGCATGGGTTTTTCTAGGTGTGACAGTGTTTTTCATCCTAACCTTTCCATTTCCATATAGCCTTGATGAGATGGGTTTATCATACTTTGCTTGAGCTGGATTATCAGATGGATTCGAAGCTAAGTGGGGTGGATCTGCGAAATGAAACCACATGGCCTAGTGGTCCCTGAACTGGATTATGGATCATGGTAAAGCCACTGGCCTAGTAACCCCTAAACCATACTGTGGGTTGTGCTAAAGGAAGATTGTGTGCCTCAGTGGGCCTAGGAATCCTTGTCGGTGAATGGCGGGATATACAGTAAATCCAAGAGGTGTATTTCTCTCCGTTGGGACTAGTAGCCCCGAGATGGGATGCAGGATAAAGCCTAGATAGTGGGTCTCGGTGTAGGGCCTAGTGATCCCTGGATCAGAATGTGGGTTATGGTAAAGCCTGAGAGACTAGGAGGCACTCAAATTCCTCACAGTGTAGGAGGAGAACTCCGATAGCATTCATGCTTGTTTGGTTCTTTTTGGTTGGTTATGAATCCCACATTCATGCTTGGAATATGGCTCAAGGGTGATTGGTTGAAGAGAGATTTGGCTCAGCCAATATATGGTTGGGTGGAACGTGGAAGTCCCATCTCTGGTTGGTTTTTACATTCATTAATTAGAAGCTCGTTCATTTGGTATTTTATGTATAAATTCATTGGTTTATATGTGTATTTTTTTGTATCCATGATATTTTTGTTGTTATTATTTATATGTGTTTTATATGGTTGTTATATCCTTTATATTTTGTTGGTTATATGATGGCTATGACTAAGTTTTATGACAGTGAGAATGTATGGTTCTCATCACATTTTGGTTAACCATTGATGTGTAATGAATGTATGGCTTAATATATGGTAATGCAGTTATTGTGATGAAGTATCAATTCTTCTTAGTAATTCTCATATAAGTGTGAGACTCCTATGCTCATATTTTTTGTTTAAACCTATAGATTACATATTTATGAAATGTTTGACAAAATGCAGGACATGGATAGCAGGGATCCAGTTAATTCCTTTTTCAAGTATTTTCATTCGTATCATTGTTTTGATGTTATTTTTCATTCCTAGAAGTTTCATGGAGTTCTGAGCAATGGCCTAAGTCCTGGCCCTGAAAACGTGGCACAGAATCCAGAGTCGTTAGCACAGAACTACCTAGAAATGTCCCCAGTCACATGCTTTCCTTATTGTGGGAGCGACTAGAGGGTCCCAGTCGCATGCATGCCCATGGCATGGGAGTGATTGAGGCATTAATGCAGTAAAATGTCATTTTGTCTCAGGGGTTGGTTACCTAGAGGGGTTGGATGGATCCTAGGGGTTCTGTTGCATGTGTAGAAGGTCAGGTTGGCTGTGTTCCGTCGGTTTTACTTCCTCAAATGATGTATAGGGAGTTGAATCATATCATAGTAACTCTTCATCACATGTTTACTTTGGTTGGTCGGTTACTTGGGTATATGTGGGAGGATGGTGTTTCATCTTCCTTCCAAATCTGTTATTTCTCCTGATTTTGTTCTTCGGCCTTCCTTTTCTCTTCTTCTTGCTAATTTATTTTCAATTATTTTGAGATTTTCTTTGAACTTGCAGATTTGATCCACTTTTTTATTATGCACAAAATTCCTCTTATATTTTACACTGACTACGGTGGGCATTTCCTACTACTTTGCTTCTTAGGTAACACTTTTTTTAGGTACTGCACTGGAAGGGCCTACCTCTTCACCTGGTGCACATGGTTGGGAAGCATTATAGCAGTTCTTTATCTTCTCTTCCTTTGATCTAGAATAATACTGATAGGCCCAACAAAAATGTAACTTCACAAAATGATTTTTGCACACTCCTTTGGGATTGTACATGTGGAAGATCATCTTCCAAACTTTAATGCTTTCGAGTTTTTCAAATTCTACTTATGTGTCCTTTAAGATCTTGAGCACATAGGATACCACCTATAGAGGGAAGGAAGGCCAAGCACCTTCTTCTTCTTTTGTAGCAACTGAAAAATACTTGTGCTAAGATGGAAGACAACCTCTTGCATGACCACCTTATCTGTCACATATCTCGGAAAAATATGTGGAGGTCTTTGTGAACTGAAAAATATGATGTATGTGTCATTGGGTGAGGCAAACCAATCTGATACTTCTTCCACAGTCTTAATTACCTCATGGGACATGCAAGGAGCTTCTTCCTCAAATATCATTTGATACAACACCTTGAAGAAATTCTCAGCAAGTTTTTCATACATTCCCCTATAACTGTACTTTGACAATAGTTTGCAGTATACATGGACAAGGAGGCCTTTTGGGGTCCAATTCCATTTAAGAACAATGAATTCATGGAAAGAACATATTCCATCAACTGGATAGTCAGACATGTAAAACTATGTTTTATTTCCTTTAGGTGGTGTTTTCGCCTTATTCAAATTGATTTTCATTTGTTGAGACACTAGGTGCGACCAATTAAATATATTTTCTTCTATGATTATTAGGTACATCATGTAGATCCATCCTTTAGGGAAGGATTTAGTATTCACATGTCTATAGACTCGATAGTGCATAGCCATCAATTACTCATACACTGTTTTGAGAGACTTGGTTTTGTAAGTACTACTTAGCTTCTCGCGAAATTTGGTCGGTTTCTTCCACCATGTCTTGATCACTTGTTTAGTACTCAATTAACTCCAAGCTGCATATCATTGAGAATCCAAGTGCTTCTCAGGCTTGGGAAAGTTGTAAATCAAGTGAATGCCATGTGGTTGATAAGAGGCAAGCTACTACCCACTGATGTTGTTCAATGCCATTTTCTTGATGTCTAGACCCTATAATATCCACTTGATAAGATCTACACATGGGAAAACTAGATATTTGCAGGCCACCATATGGAGCCCTTATCACTGTACGTTCATATAAACTTGCCTATCCTCTAACTCTTCCTTGAACTCTGAGGCACTGAGTGCACCTTTGATGGTGATCCAAGTGACAGTAGAATCCTTTTCAATATAACAATGTGTGTCTGACAGGATAGGGACTCTTGTCATGTTATTGTTATTGGCCTCTTTCGTACTACTCTTTGTGACCTCCTTTGATGGTTATTTCTTGGGAATCATGGTGCTACCTAATGATTTAATAATGATGTGTTAAAAATATGAAATACATGTTACAAGGGATGCACTCATGGTGATATTAAGTTATTTCAAAAGAGATTAGTTGGACAATCGAATTTCAAGCAGAAAAAAATAATAATAAAAATTTAAAAAAAATAAAATAAATAAATAAATAAAATTTAAAAATTAAAAATTAAATTAAATTAAATTAAAAAAATCACCAAGGGAAAGGGTTGCACAATGTTGGGCATTAAGGAGGAAAATTGAGCACTGGAAATGTGCATTGTAAAATTGTGGAGGAAGACTGCACAGTTCTAGGTTGATTGTGCACTAGATCTACGCAATGCGCAATTTATGTTGGGGAAGGAGGCTTGGATTGCACAATGTGCAATTTCACTTGACAGATAGGGGTCATTGTTGCATGTGATTGAGCAGTGGATAATGATTGTGCATTGTGCAGTTGCAGGTAGAAAGGGAGGGCCTCTGTTGAGAAAGATTGAGCAATGCACAATTGGAGAGTTAAGTGAGGCTTAAGGATTACATAGTTTCTTCCAGCAGAGGGGCAGGTTTCAAATATGTGATTGAAGAGGGGAATGGTTTGGATCGTCCTAAGAATCAATCAAATCATCTAGTAACATCAAGAAAACAAGATAGTGAAAGCAGACGAACATGCATGCATAAATACACCTAGCATCAATAATTGATGGTAGGCGAAAATACAAGAAACCCGATGCGAAACACATAAATAAAATCAAAAGACTGAAATGACACTTGTAGAACTTAATAATAGCATAAACACCACATGGTACAATGATCAGGAGATCATGTCCAAGTTTTAAAAAATGCTCAAAAATGAAAGTGCTCAAAAATGTTTGCAACCTGAATGACCGGAAAGGTCTCGTCACTATGATTCTGGTGCTGTGAACAGTTCGTAAAACAGAGGTAGTATGCAAAAGTTATTAAGGTTTGAAAACACCTAGTAAACTCCAAAAATGGACCTTTGACTTATGAAAATTTTTATAAAAAAAAATATGTTTAAAAACTTGATTTTTCATATATTTCATTGGCCAATCAATGGGCGCCAGGCCGGAGATGGATGGAGTGATAAATGTTTGGTATAGCGGCAGGATTCGAACCAACAACGTGCCGCCTGCCAACACAAAGGCTCGACCGGCCCACTTGTGGATTAGTTATTAACCTTATTGTCTTTGCAACGTATTTAAGTTTGAAAATGTAAATGGGTAGAAGGGTTAAGGGCTAGCCCCATCCATATGTCTCAAGCGCCCGCGACCAGGAGCCAAACCCTACGGTTAAAACGTATCCGCCGCAAACCATGCATGTGGCCAGCACATTTGACTGTTAATGCAATGGTTTTTAAAACCGTAAGGACCACGGTTTCCCCAGCAGTTAGGGCGGCGGTCACATGTGACCCCGCCCAAATTTAAATTTAATGCCACGTTTAATGGTTCTACTATTTATGGAGTGGATTTCTCCTTTTCTGCAGTTTGGCCATTTTTAGTGACCTTAACTAGAGTTCCTCTAGTTTTGGAGGAGGTTTTCAAGGGACATTGGCAAAAAATTTGTTGTTGCCATAACTCCTTCATTATTTGACCAAATTGAGTGAAAAAATAGTAATTTTGGACTATCTCAGACCTGCTGAACTCAATGGAGCAGGTTTCAGAGCCATCATAGAGCTTCTAGGCAGGTTTTTACATTCGTGAAGTTCAAGGAGCCACCAAGGCCACCAGGAGTAAGAATCAATTTGAGGCCTAGCCAATGAAGCTAGAGACCCTATCTAGAGATCCAATAGTCAAAATTGGATATTTAAGATGTTTTGAATCTTATGAGATGCTTTACAGAGCCTGTAGAGAACTTTAGAAAGCCAAAAATCTTCAGTAAAATTCTATGGGCCATCAGTGCCAGCTTTTGCCAGCAGGAGTGCAGGGCCTAGCCAGAGCAGCTAGAGACCATATGCAGTGAACCAGTAGTCATTATTGACTGTAAACATAATTATAAATCTAATGGAAGAGGTTTCAGAAATTTTGGAGGAATTCTAGAGGTCGAAAACCCAATAGAGAAGTTTTCAGTGACCCTAGTGCCAGGGGTGCCAACAGGTGTTGGAGGCGAAACCAGAGCAGCCAGAGGCCATTTTTGATGAATTAATAGTCTATATTGACTATTTCAGAAATTTTGGAACCAATTAAAGTGGGTTTAGAACATTTTGAGAACTTCTAGAGCTCGAGAAGCTAATGTGAAGTTTTGGGCAACCCTAGGCAAACCATGGAGGATAGCCTAGTTTGGGGATGCAGTGCTTGATTTGAGAAATTTATCAGTCGATATTTGGTTACTGATGTGTGCTGGATACAGAAGGAGTGGTTTCCATGACATAAACATAATTCTGAAGGAGTTAGTGCCAAGAAGAAGCTTAGTGTAGCTCAGTGCACCAACAGAAGGAATCGTGTCAAAGGGAGCCTAAAGTTGTCTGCAGAGTTTGGACAGCCATGAGAGAGATATAGATGGTACTATCAGCCCTTTGGATCAGCTTGGTATCCATTGGAGTTAATTTTGGAACTTGTAAAAGAAACCTTACCATAATCCCAAAGAGCCGAGTCAAGATGACAAAGCTCAAAGGAGACATAGCCCACGAGATTTGGGTGAACTCCTAGATTAATTTTGTTGTTGTGTTTAAATTTTTTATTGCTAAATTATGTTGCTGTTATACACGTTAAATTTCACCAAGAACAAATTAACTTAAGACACATAAACAGTTAAAAAATCATACACCGGTTTCAAGCATAAATTCCGCAAATTGTCAAGTACAAGCTAGATCATTTAATTGTTAAACTGAGTAGGAGGTTCTTGAAATTCATAACAAGTTATCCAGGCCATTTTCATATCATGTTGGTATCAGGCACTTGGTTTCTTGATTGACAGAGCAATTTATTGCTTGTATATCTTGAAAGGTGTTTAAACAGTGTAAAAGATTGACTATTTTACTGCTTGCAAACTGATAGTTGTTTGAGTTTGCTGGAGGTGAAGGGATAGCTACTGATTAGCTAAAATATGAAGAGGAAAAAAAATAAGAAAGGGCTGGAGGCATCTTCCTTACCCCAAAGTACTTCAAGGTCACCCTTGGAACACAAACCCTCTTTATGATTGTTTGTTAAGAAGCTCTTGGATTTTGTTTGTTGTTAGCTGCTTGAATAAGAGTTTGTCTCTACAGCCATTTGGTTTAAAAAAGCTTTGTCATTTTTTTTGAAATATTTGTGAACTTTTTTGAAGTTAATTTTATTCATTGACATCATAATGACAAATTATACAAGTGAGGTTTCCTCCTTCACAAGATTCTTTGATGAAGATATGAAGCGTGACTTTATTATATTGAAGGACATGGTGCAGATTCTGTTTGAAGATAGAAGAGAAAACACTTAACTTTGTGAGAAATTGTTTTCCATGAAGCAAGAGAAGGAATAAATTCTTAAAATATTGCATGATATGGAGATGCATCTCCATCAAGCCCCAAGAGTCTTTGACCAAGAACATGCATGAGGAAGAGGTAATCCACTCTAATTTGTCTTCAGTTTCCTCTTTAGAAAGATGTGTTGGTTCTTTCGAAAAGAATAAGAGAGGTATAGGGTCCAAGTTAATGATTAAAATGGGCTATGAAGGCAAGGGTTTATGCAAGCATGCACAAGGCATGGTTGATCCTATTTTTGTTGAGGAACAACCCAAGAATCTTGGTCTTGGTTATGTGCAATTTAATGGCGAAGACTCGAAAACCATGAAAGCATGTGAGGCAACTTCAAAGAGAAATTTTGTTCCAAGTTCAGATGCAAATATGTCAAATTTTTTTCCAAGATGATTGTCATTTCCATGGAAAATTTTAGGGGCTAATATTTGCAGGTGGGCTAATTTTCCATGGTTTTCCCAAAAAAAAGATTCGCCAATTTCCATTTTTTTATAAAATAGATTCGCCCAAATTTTACAATATAGAATTATTTTACCTTAAAAATCACCAACATTATATAGACAATATATAAAATATCATTATAAATTTGAAGAATTTTACAAATACATCAATAAACATTTTATATTTTTCATATTAGGGACTAGTGAGATTCGCCAATTTTTTAAACTTCAAAATAATTTTCCATCCTTAAAATTTTCCCTGGTCATTTCTTTAACCTTTGTTGTAGCAAGAAGATGGTAGACATGCATCTTATGGAAAGCATGTGAGTTCAGACAGTTTTCAAGACAAGAACGATGATGTTAGTTTGAAAATGAAAGCTATAGCCTCTACTATTTCATCTCCTCATGAAGGCAAAAAGGATGAACATGCAAAGCAGCACAAGAAGTATAAATCTACCCATGATCAATTTGATTGTGTTTCTGCAAGGCATGATAATTTTTCATGCTTAAATGGAAGAAATATTTGTTGTATATATTGTGGTTGATTTAACCATAATGTTTGGAGATGCTGGATGAGGAAGAAAGCATACAGGAAGTAGATGAGGCAAAGGCAACTTTCAAAGAAGATGCATAAGATTTGCACATATTGCCAGAAGAGGGGACATGTTGGTTCCCATTGTTGGACTTTGAATCCAACTAGTCGTCCCAAGCACATGCAGCAAGAGGACAGAAAAATTGGCAAAGGTGGAACCAAGGATTCCATTATTGATGTGAAAATAGAAGTTTCACATGAAGAAGAGTTGCAGCAGGAAAAGTTGCCATGGAAGTGGCTTGGTAAGAAGTGGATGGACTTCTTAACACAATAAGACATACTCCTTTGTACATATGCAAATTTCGGTTGTATGCATGTATTTTATGTTGTAATCTCTCGTTTGTTTGAGCCACCTTGGATCATTGATCAAGGCAGCGATGTTCAGTTTCCTTCTACAAATTTCTTTCCAGAAATTTCTGAGTGAGTGCAAGAAAGATAGTTCTAGATAGGAGGACAAGTGCATCTAGGAAGGGAAGTATCAATTGCTTTCTAGTTGTGGTTCAAAGTCACTAGCCATGCAAGGCAAGTGTTTTGAAGATGAAGAGAAGAGGGTGTTGTACTCTCATATATTGTACAAATCAATATATCAGTCTTTTGGGGTCCAAAAGATTCCCAGTGGGGAGGTGTGATCAAGAGATCATGTCCAAGTTTTAAAAAATGCTCAAAAATGAAAGTGCTCAGAAATGTTTACAACCTGAACTAGCGGAAAGGTATCATCGCTGCAATTCTGGTGCTGTGAATGGTTCACAAAACAGAGGTAGTATGCAGAAGTTATTAAGGTTTGAAAATGCCCAGTAAACTCCAAAAATGGACCTTTGACTCAATTTGACTTATGAAAAAATTTATAAAAAAAATATGTTTAAAAATTTGATTTTTCATAAAGTTCATTGGCCAATCATTGGGCGCCACGAGGCCTGCCTGGAGGTCGCCATGTGGCCCCAGTCCGAAGATGGATGAAGTGATAAAAATTTTGGTATAGCGGTAGGATTTGAACCAATGAAGTGTCGCCTGACAACACAAATTTCCAGACCGGCCCGCCTGTGGGTTAGTTCTTAACCTTATTGTCTTTGAAACGTATTTAAGTTTGAAGATACAAATGGGTAGAAGGGTTAAGGGCTAGCCCCGTCCATATGTCTCAGGCGCCTGTGACCAGGAGCCAAACCCTACGGTTAAAACGTATCCGCCACAAACCATGCATGTGGCCAGCACATTTGACAGTTAATGCAACAGTTTTTAAAACCGTAAGGACCGCGGTTTCCTCGGCAGTTAGGGCGACGGTCACATGTGACCCCACCCCACTTTAAATTTAATGTCACGTTTAATGGTTCCGCTATTTTTGGAGCGACTTCCGCCTTTTCTGCATTTTTTCCATTTTTAGCACCCTTAACTGGAGTTCCTCCAGTTTTGGAGGAGGTTTTCAAGGGACATTGGGAAAAAATTTGTTTTTGCCATAACTCCTTCATTATTCGACCAAATTGAGTGCAAAAATAGTCAATTTCAACTATCTCGGACCTAATGAACTCAATGGAGTATGTTTTAGAGCCATCAAAGAGCTTCTGAGTAGGTTTCTACATCCATGAAGTTCAAGGAGCCACCAAGGCCACCAGGAGTAAGAATCAGTTTGAGGCCTAGCCAAGGAAGCTAGAGGCCCTATCCAGAGATAAAATAGTAAAAAATGGATATTTTAGATGTTATAAATCCAATGAGATGGTTTTCATAGCTTGTAGATAACTTTAGAAAGCCGAAAATCTTCAGTAAAGTTCCAGGGGCCATCAGTGCCAGCTTTTTCCAGCAACAGTGTAGGGCCTAGACAGAGCAGCTAGAGACCATATGCAGCGAACCAGTAGTCATTATTGACTGTAAAAGGAATTATAAATATAGTGGTAGAGGTTTCAGAAAGTGTTGAGGACTTCTAGAGGTCGAAAACCCAGTAGAGAAGTTTTTAGTGACCCTAGTGCCAAGGGGGTGCCGACAGGTGTTGGGGGCGAAACCGGAGCAGCCAGAGGCCATTTTTGATGAATGAATAGTCTATATTGAATATTTCAGACATTTTGGAACCAATGAAAGTGGTTTCATAACATTTTGAGAACTTCTAGATCTCGAGAAGCTGATGTGAATTTTTGGGCAGCCCTGGGCAAACCATGGAGGATAGCCTAGTTTGGGGATGCAGTGCTCGATTTGATTTATTTATCAGTGGATATTTGGTTTCTGATGTGTGTTGGATACAACAGGAGTGGTTTCAGTGATAGAAATAGAATTATGAAGGAGTTAGTGCCAAGAAGAAGCTCAATGTAGCTTAGTGCATTGATAGAAGGAATCGTGTCAAAGGGAGCCTAAAGTTGTTTGCAGAGTTTGGACAGCCATGAGAGGGATATAGATGGTATTCTCAGCCCTTTGGATTAGTTTAGTATCCATTGGAGTTAAGTGTGGAACTTGTCAAAGAAACCTTACCATAATCCCAAATAGCCGAGTCAAGATGACAAAGCTCAAAGGAGACGTAGCCCACGAGATTCGGGTGAACTCCTAGATTAATTTTGCTGTTGTGTTTAAATGTTTTATTGCTGCATTATGTTGCTATTATACATGTTAAAAACAAGAAGAAATGAACTTAACACACATAAACAGTTAAAAAATAATACACCACTTTCAAGCATAAATTCTGCAAATTGTCAAGTACAAGCTAGATCATTTAATTGTTAAAATGAGTGGGAGGTTCTTGAAATACATAACAAGTTATCCAGGCCATTTTTAGATCATACAAGAAGAATCAGGTAAAATGACAATTGCAAACACAAAAGCAACAAAAGCGACAAAAAAAATACAAAAAGTGATACTTCAGAAACTTACCCGAAAAAACAATGCAAATGGGATTTAAATCTCCTTGAGCTCATGAGGAAGGCTACAGATCCAATGGCGAATGTGAGAATGAGCTCTATGAGCCTTTCTTATATAGATTAACACTCACAAGATTAGGCTTAGGGTTTCTTACTTGCATGCCTAAAATAAAGGATGCACCAACACTTGTCTTTGGGTCAAACTTGGAAACGTGTGCCACGATGTTGGATGGATATGCACAACTCCTATTTTCTAAGAGAGCGCAGTCCACTGATCTCAAGGACTGCACATTTTACTGGCGGAAAAGACTGCGTAGTTCTCAGTGACAAGGGATTGCACGGTGAGTTTTGTATTTTCATCTCACATTGATGATTGCACAATTTCTCTTCACAATAGCTTCATGCCTACATGATCGCAATTCAATTTCACAAAGAGTTTTGTTGTTCCCTATGATAGAGGATTGATAGTTTCTTAAGACAAGGCATGTAATCAGTGCTAACTCGGGACAAGACTTAGCTTGTGTTTGAGAAGTGTGCTATTGTCTTCATAAGTTGTGCAATTGTCTTAACCGGTGCTTGTCTTCATAAGTTGTGCAATTGTTGTTGGTGAGACCTAATTGTCATCATGAAAACATAGTTAAGACATCACAAGTCTAATGACGAAAGAATAAGTCATTGCGACACTTAATAAAGAAAAAAACACTTGACGCTAGTTAAAGTAACAATTTTTAAGATTAAAGATAGACTCCAAATTGAAGTATAGACAATATTTTATCAGCCTTCCCTCCTCCTTTGTAAGATTTTTTAACGTGAAATAACAATTAAATATACCTATCTCATAACATTTTGGAATTGTGCCTACAATTATAAAAACTTTTCCTTGAAAATATTATCCTAAATAAAAAAATGTTGAAAGACCAAAATAACATTAAAAAAGATTATATATATATATATATATAAATATTAAACAATTTAATAGAATAACTCAATGACAACCATAATATGGAACAAAATCCCATCACATGTCACTCTAGCTAGGCTAAAAGGAATAACGATGAATCTATCACTACTATGAGAAAAGGAGTTCTAAAAATGGCCTCACATTAACATGACACCAATACACTAAAAACAAACCTTTAAAGTTGTAAAGTGTTTAGCTCAGGTAATGTTTTATAAAGCATATTCATCTTATGATCGAGATCACTAACAACTCACATATATACAAATGATTTAAAAACTTAACAAAATAACATAAAGAATGAAATAAATTACAACAATATCACTACCGACATCATATATCATTTTAACATAAAAAGTTTTGGAATAATTGATAGAAATTTGTTGATTACACGTGAAATTCTCACGGGAGACGTCCATACGAACAAAATGCCAATCCACTTGCAACAAAATATCATTCTATTCTATTCAAATGTGTGGGCCTTCATAGTTTGTAAAAGCCTCATCGTTGATAACGCAATGAGTGAATCACATAAATTTTAATAAAAGTTTCAATGGATATCTGATTAAGATTCTCTTAAATAGTGAAACAAAAATCTTGATGGGACAAAAATTGGATCGAGATTGGTGACCTAATTTGGAATCTAAAATAGACAACATAATAGTGATGCTAATTTTTTTAAAGTTTAAAATTATTTAAATAATATTTATTTTTTTTATTTAATTTAAATTTTCCACCATTGTGAGTTTTAATTTAAGTTCATAAAATAAAATAAAATAAAATATCTCTATTGCTTTCATTTCTCTATAATGTTGATGGAAATCTCTTTCATAATGTTAGGATATTCTTTTGGAGTTGTGGCTGACATAAATTTGGAGTGATCAACTATAAAACAAACTTGTAAGTATAATTGGACCCTTTTCTTTACAGCATAGAAAGACAAATGAATGAAGCTTTCACCTATATACATCTCCCTTCGGATTTTTGTAAAGATTTTGTTCGATATGTTTAAAAGCAAGGTGATTTTGGAGATATTTTAATTTGGAAGTTTCTCATTCACAATTAACTTTTTATAACAAAATACATCACATAAAATTTTAAATAAGTGAAAATAAAAAATAAATGAAATTATTTTATTTTTGATGTTAAATTACATTAATTGATTATAAATATTAACCAAAAATAAAATTTATTGTGATGAATTGAAAGAAGAATTTTTAAATAATAATAATAATAGTCTACAGGATTATGAATAATGAATAGACGGTGATTGAGTGTTTTGTTAAGGCACTTTTTGATGTGAAGTCATTGGTTCAATTCTAGATGGTGATTGGGTGCTCTATTAAGGCATTCTTTAATGTGAAATCATTGGTTCAATTTTAGACGGTGTTTGAGTGCTCTCTCCTTGATGTGAAGTTACCAGTTCAATTCTCTGACAAATCGAAATGATATATTGTACATATTGAAAATGTACTCATGCCAAATAATAATAATGAAATTATTTAAAGTCTTCTTTAACTACCTTGAATTAATTTCTCTTAAAATTATTAAATTAAAAAAAAAATCAATACTTTTACATAATAATTTTTTTTCGTTGAAATGTTTTATATATATAATTTTAACAGTTATATATATATATATATATATATATATATATATATATATATATATATATATATAAATATTTGAATCATATTAAAAAAAAAAAAACAATAATTTTATTTATAAGGAAAATAAAATATTCACAAATGTTTGAGCGTTCCTTTGGCTTAACAATCCCAAAAAGTAATATCAAAGTTTATAACCGTTATGACAATATTCTCTCATGGTAAGAGAATTAATATATCAAATTTCCTAATCCAATGGCTTTGAAAAGGGTCACTTTCAGTTTTTTTTTTTTAAATTACAAGATGAACTTTATTTTCTACCAATAATCAACAACATAGACCTTTTATGACATAGTGCCTCTTGTATTATACACATGGGTTGGTAATCCATATCATTGGCAAAAAATATACATGATACATATGTCCAACAAAGAGAAGACGTAAATGGAGGTGAGGATATAATAATACAAGTGACACTAGTCACTCCTAATGGTCAAGAGAAACTTTTGAACGTTGGCCTTCTTTGTGTTAATCTTTTGTCCATTTCCATTCCAACTTTTGATAAGGCATCAACTTCTTGGTTTTTTGACCTATAAATGTGAATAAAGTATAAGAGAAATATGTTAACCTATGAATGATATTTTGAAATATAGGAAACAAAGAATAGTTTTACATATGGATGCTTCATTCATCCAGTTTATGACTACCCTGAGAATCTCCATAGATGTGGGTATAGTTTACATTCTAAAATCTACCTAGCTATAGAGTCAGTTTTAAAATGAAGAGTTTTGTGTAGTTGTTTGTCACCTTGCTAATATTGCAAGAGAATGAGAAGTAATGTGACATTTCAAGTATGTTAGTCCTCATACCATACCTACCCCCTGTCGTTAAGGGAGAAAGTTGGCTTGTACAATTAAAAGGTCCCATTGTTTATCCTTTTGTATTTCAGTTTCTAGTATGGAAGCAAAGGGGGTCAACTGTGAGTTGGGGTCCATGAAGGATTGTAGAGCCGCACTATGGATAACAACTTTTAAGGAGTTCCCTTGATTTTCAAAAATTGTCTGATTTCTTTTAAGTCATATCCCACATGCTACCACCAGGGGAAGGGATTTTAAGGCAGTGCTCAATAGTGGAGCCTTGCCATACATAAATAGGACCTTCCTTATTCCAAATTTCCTTCCAAACAACTTGACAAAAAGGACAATGAATGAATAACCAAGGGATAGATTCAGAGTTCTCCAATGCAAAGAGGACATCTATTAAGACCACATAAAAATATTTTTTGAAAGATGTCCCACGTTGGGGCCTTATCCCTAATAAGCAACCACATGAAAAGATTTTATTTGGGTAGACAGTTTAATTTCCAAAAAAAATTCCCTATCATGGTGGCTCCTGAGGACCTGTGCATTGAGACAAGAAAAGATAGCCAAAATTTGGGGGATATTCTCCAAAGGGTCTAGAAAACCATATCATAAGATCTTCACTTTGGGATTATATGGAACAAAGACTGGTTAAAGGCATTAGAGTGTAACCCCCACTCCACTTCTAGTTCTCCTTCCAAGTTAAGCACAATAGAAGAGATCCATTCCTTTTGACCTCTAATGTAATCTCTTGTAGAAACTTGGTTCAAGTCATAATATCCATCCTCATTGATTTTTTGAATTAAATGATCTAAGAATATATTATTGTTCTAGCCTTGAATCCAAGGGACTTTCCCTATGAGGATGTTATGACCATCCACAACTTCCACCTGAGCCCACTTCCTATGAGTGAGAAGGCATGAACAATAAATTTCCAAATAACAAAACCATTGTTTGAAGAATTAACTGGTGATCTAATCTAGTTAAGAGTAGAGGAGGGAGAGATATACTTTTGGATCATGATGTGTGCCCATGGCTCTAAACCTTGGAGAAGCTTTCATATTCATTTTGTTGATAATGCTTTTGAAAACCATGAAAGGTCTTTTAGGCCCCAACCCCTAAGAGATTTTTTGGTTGCTATAGATCACCATGTCGTAAAAGCAAATGGTTTTTTCATACTTCCCTACCCATAAAAAACATAGAGAGAGATGTTTGAGTTCAGTGAAGGATTCCTAAATGGATCCAAGATAGAGAGGCTTAGCAAACTTGAATCACTTTAAGGACAACTTTATAAAGGACTAAGCTTACCACTATAGAGAGCCACTTATTGCACTAAGATATGATTCTTTTTTCAATTTTCACTAGCAACCAATTCCAATAAGCTTTGATTTATTGTTGGGCTTTAAATTGAATCCTAAGTATTTTAGGATTAACCCCAATTTTGCAGGGTAAATCATGGGATTTTTATGTATACTATATTTTGCCTCCTACAACAACCCATTATCATATAGAGAGGATTTCTTTGGCTTCATAACCATACCCATTGTCAAGGAGAAAATTTCTAGGGTGTCTTTTAGAATGTGAATTGTTTCCAAGTCATTATCCAAGAAGATTAGAATGTCACCAACAAAAAGGAGGGGTACTACGAAGAAAATTTGAGCATTTTTCATGCGTGTAAGTAAGTTTTGATGTTTAGTATCTGTGATAATATTGCTAAGAACTTCAACCACCAAGAGAAAGAGAATAGTGGAAATCCTATCACAGTCCTCTTTTTGGGTTGAAAAAGGGAGATGCATCCCCATTGATTAGAATGGACATAGTGGAGGAGCTCATACAACTGAAAACCAAGGAGGAAAAAGAGTAGTAAAACCCAAGGTGAAGGGGAATTAGTATTATATGCAGTAAACAAACACACTCAAAGGTTTTCAAGAGACTTGTATATTATAGATGACTTTCCTTCATAATTACTTGTGATGTTAATTTTCATTTTATTACATATTTTAGTTCTTGTTCATCAAGAAATTACCAAAACAATGAATATCACAAAGAGACAAATCACACAAGATATAAACTCCAAGCTAGGGAAAAACCCATCCAAGGGGAAAACCCAGAAATAAAGATTCTCTTCTTATAGAATATTCTTACAGTGATACTTCCAAGACTCAAAGGCCAAAGCCCAAGATCCTCCTAAGCACCAAGTTAGCCCAAGAACAAGATCTCTTTCCAACGAACCAGTTCTTCAAATCTTCGTGAGAGTCACCATAACTACAATTCAAAATTTCGGCCCTGCAACCTTGTATTGCAACTTCACATTGCAATTTTTTCTTGCAATTTTGGTCCCTGCAATTTGCACAAAAACCCTAGGAGACTTCACACATGTGGACAAAAAAGATAGCTTCCCAAGAGAACTCGTTTCTTTTGATTATTCTTCTTTCTCCTTGTCCTCTTCGCTTTTCTTCCTTCTTCGTTATTGCATATCGAACTTGCTTGAGTGTGTGTTCCAAATGAGTCGAATTCCCTCTTATTTATAGCATTCTTGAGGGTTTGAATAACCCTCTCTAAGTTTTACTTTACCTGGACTGAGTCAACTGTTGAGATTCAACAAGATGATGAGCTTAGTGAAAATGAGTCTCCTTCACTAAGTGGGCCCGCAGGCTATTTTTAGGTGCAAGTATATTTTTAGACATGGTGATCATATTTCAGAAGTTGCAGGATGCTATTTGTGGATGGTTGGTCAAGTTGGAAAAATAGATGAAATTCTATTTTTATAATATTGGGAGAAGTCTATTTATATATCGTCGATCTAAAAATAGAAGTGTCAATTATTATTAGCTCTTAATAATAATCCAACAATAAACAACAACTTATTCTCTTGGAGCACTTAATTTCAATGTACAGATTTTGCAAATCAGTGGGCTAAAGGAATTACACAATTCCTAGGTTTTACTGGTGCTTCATGCATTGAGGACTCATTTAGAACTGAAGTGGCAAAGTTATGACAGAGTTGGAAGAGTAGTTGATGGAGTTGTTATTCATTTTAACTCAGTTAATGGAGTTAAACTCAGTTGAGCTATTTGTATCTAGTCTAACTGAATGATACACTAGTGAGAGTGGAGTGAATTAATTCACAAATAATAACTCATTAATCAACTGAACAATACAGCAGTTAACTACAGTGCATGTCAGTTCCAGTGGAGACCCAGAGGAGAGATAGGTGAAAGGGCAAGATGGACTATCCGTTGTGACTATAGTGATGAATTTATTGCACCACACACACATTGGAGTTGCCAATGAGGATTGCGTAGTCAAGGCAAGTGCAATTCAAATTCATTCAGAGCTATTCGTCAGCAAGGATTGCACAGTGGAAGCAGGCTATCAGGTGGCAAGAAATCGGTGCATGGATTTGCAGATTTCTTCTGATTAGTGTGTGATGATTGATTGTACTGAGAGCTTAATGTACTAAGCTTTGTATGAGATTGCTACATGATCTCCATGATACATAATATATGATATTTGGGGTTTTCAGCTTCAGGCTTTCCCATTAAACAACTGTTTTATGTGCGATTGTTTTTATTTGCTTCATGTGTTTGCAATTGATTTTAATTTCCGCAAAATATTAACAGTGGAAGGATTATGTATTTATCAAGAAGATAAATATTGTTAGATCAGGGAATCTGGATATATACATGCATCTTGTATATAATTTCTACATGGTATCGGAGTAGTGTTAATTCTTGAAGATTGCAATTGTGAAGAATTGTTGAGTTTGTGCTGGTGGACAATTCGAATTTGCTTCATAAAATTCTTGGTGCGACAATTGAGTATACATTGAAATGTCTTTCAATGGGTTGCGATTGGAGTATGCCCTTGATGGGAGCTCGAATTACATAGCCTGGAAGGATAGGATGGAGGCGGTGCTAGAGGATAATGGACTGAAGGAGTTCATCGATAGCAATGTTCCTAAGCCAGGATCTAGTGATGCTGCATTACTTGACGCATGGAAAAAGAAGATAGCAAAGACAAGAATATGTTGTGAAACCAGCTCCAAAAATAGAAGAAAATAGATATCAACGCCTTAGAAATAAGCCGCTTCGAGGGGGCAACCTCCAATACATTACATGAATGAACAATTCTTGGATGATACAAATTACAAAACCTCCTTTCTATATATAGGAGTCCATGGGGCCACAATGTAATCCTAGTGGGGGCATAATGTAATTCTAGCTGACCCAACAATAATAATTTAAGGGCACAATAATATCAATATGGGGGTTACAGGGGTATAATAATAAAAATAAGGGGGTTACACTAACAACAATAAGGGACTATACTAGGGACCTAACATGCCCCTCTCCTTCAAAAAAGTGTTGTTCTCAATGCTTGAGTAGCTCTAGGTGCTTCTATATAAAATTCTGATCCTCCCATGTAGAATCTTCAGTGGGTAAGTTCTTCCACTTGATGAGATACTCTGAAATTTATCGATTCCGTAGCTGTCGAGTTCTTGTTTCCATGATCGCTTCAGGTTCCACTATGATTTCTCCTTCCTCATCAAGTTCTGGCAATATTGTTTGAACTGGAAGATTTTCACCTATAACCTTCTTTAAGCATGAAACATAGAAAATTGGATGCACTCGAGAAGAAGCATGAAGCTCCAATTTGTATGCCATAGTACCAATATTTTGCAACACCTTGTAAGGACCATAGCACTTTGGCGATAATTTATTATCCTTCTTAGCTTGCTTGAGGGACATTTGTTTGTATGGTTGTATCAGTAAAAATACCCAATCTCCCACATCAAAACTTCTCTCAATGTGATGTTGATCTGCCTGTTATTTCATTCGATTTTGTACCAAAGTTAGGTTATCCTTTAAGAGTTGGAGAACTTGTTGTTGATGCTCAATGTGATCTTACACTACTTGAACCTTAGAATTTTCTCTTAAAGTTGATGTGATGGACGGTGGATGATATCTATAAAGTGCCATAAATGGGGTCATTTTTGCTGTAGTATGGAAGGAAGTGTTATACCACAATTCAGCCAGAGGTAACCACTTGACCCATTGTGTTTTTTTATCAGATACAAAACAACGAAGATATCCTTCCAAACATTTGTTCACTATCTTAGTTTTTCCATCGGATTGAGGATGATAAGATGAGCTATGAGCTAGTTCAGTATCAAGATCAATTGGCTAAAGAAGGTGTTGCTCTTTGTATCCTCATAATGTGCTATCATTTCCTCCGTAAAAATTGACTAAGTGACAATTTTTTTACGGGAGCAAAGCCATCGATACCATACAAATGTATTTTGTTCTAAATGTAAAGTTGCAATGTGTACCTTTTGTGTGTTTTACACATTATTGAGATCAAAATATTGCTCCATCTGTAGTATCCATGTTACAGGATCCTTTCCATCAAACTTCCTCATATCCATTTTTGGAATATGGTGGTTCTTGCCTCCAACATTAGAGTTTATGAAATCACGATTAACATTTATTTTGTTCTCATCATGAGTTTCCTCTACTATCTTTTCACCATTAGGAAACATTTCTTGTATCAAATTTTCCAAACCTTCGATGTCTGCTTTTAGATCCTTCTTCATGTTTTCCATGTTGTCTTTCATTTTTTCATCGATCTTAGCTTCCATGTCATCCATCTTAGCTTCCATGCCCACTTCCATGCCATCCATCTTAGCTTCCAAACCATTCATCTTAGCTTCCATGCCTTTCTTCAAACCATCCATCTTAGTTTCCACGCCCTTCTTCAAAACTTCCATTTCATTTTTTGTTGTTCTTTGCGAGAGAGAAATTTGTTGCACTTGCTCTTGTAATTTTGATATGTCATGTTGCCATTCTTCATCTTCATGAGTCATAGTAGAGCCTTCTAAAGGCTTAATGGGTTTTTAATTATTTTTAGGGGCCATTTTAGAATCCAATACTAATATCTATTCTACAATATTCCCTTGGAATCAATTTAACTTGATTCTTCAAACAAGACTTATGCAATTCGGAAAAAAAAATAAAAAAAAAATACACACCTTTTACTTGCTTTGGAGGAGCTTGATATTGAAATTGAATTATATCTATAATTGCAAATCCTCAATATCTAAAATTCAGCCCTGTAGTAGCCCTCTAAAGCTTCTTTCAAATTCCATAGGTCTAATCTGATTTAGATTATTCAAGTCAAAATTATGTCCAATCTCCCACAATGACCCAATTTTGGATTGGTTTAGTAGAGTGAACTTGTACAACTTGCCATGTGTCACTGTTTCCTCCTTTGGTTCTAAAATTGATAAACCAAAAACTACAGTCTGTGTAATTTCAGTCACTTTTTACAGCATTCCAATCTGATTCTCAGAGAGAGAGCTATGAAGATTTTCCCACGATCACCTCTTTGAGATGAAATTCAAAAGCCTAAAAAAACCCTAACTTCCACAAATCATATCTATGAAAATATTGCGAACCAATATCTAAAATTTTGGGACGATGTTCCTCAGGATTTTGGCTTTGCACTCTAAAAATTTCAGCTTCTGAACCTTCATAGAAAAAAATTTATTACAAAAATACCACGATGACATGTTTAGGTTAAATTCAGGAGCCTGAAAAATGACCTAACTTGCACAGATCATATCTCTGAAATATTGTGAACCAAGCTCTGAAATTATGTGACGATGTTCCTCAGGATTTTGGCTTCGTACTCTAAAAATTTCAGATTCTGAACCTTCGTAGAAAAAAATTTATAGCGAAAATTCCATGATGACCTGTATAGAGCAGCGAAACCCTAGAATCTCAAAGCTTCGATACCAAATGTTGTGAAAGCGGCTCCAAAAATAGAAGAAAAGAGATATCAACTCCTTAGAAATAAGCGAGTTTGAGGGGGCAACCTCCAATACATTACATGAATGAACAATTCTTGGATGATACAAATTACAAAACCTCCTTTCTATATATAGGAGTCCATGGGGCCACAATGTAATCCTAGTGGGGGCACAATGTAATCCTAGCCGACTTAACAATAATAATTTAAGGGCACCATAATAGCAATATGGGGGTTACAGGGGTACAATAATAATAGTAAGGGGGTTACACTAACAACAATAAGCGACTATACTAGTAATATAGGGACCTAACAGAATAATTCTGTTGGAAGGTGTGAAGGACCATATTATGTCCAGCCTTCACAGGAAAGCCACTCCATTTGCAATGTGGAAGGCTTTGACAGATTTGTTCCAAAGCAGCAGCAACCAGAGGAAGTTGGCACTGAAAGATAAGCTCAGAAAAAATAAAAATGGAGAAGAGCGACAGTATTCCAAAATATCTCACGAAGTTTGTCCACTGTAGGGATGAACTGGGAAGTGTGGGGATTACTGTTGATGATGAAGATTTGGTGAGCTTGGCTCTCCTTGGGCTTTCGAAGAGTTGGCATAGCTACGAAGAATATTTCAATGGATGAGAGAAACTACCGGGATGGGAGCGACTTTGGTCAGACCTTGTGCAAGAGGAGATAAGGCAAAGTACCAAGGATGGCTCTTCATCGAAGAATGAAGATGAAGAGAATTTCGCTTTGGCTGCCAAAGCAAGGAAAGGGAGGGGGAAGAAATTTCCTTTAAAATCTGAAGCTAAAGGCAAGAAGCAAGATTTTTCCAAGGTGAAGTGTTTTCACTGTCACGAACATGGGCATTTCGCCATTAACTGCCCACATAAGAAGAAGAAAAAGAAGGCTGTTGGAGTTGCTGCTGGAGAGGCCTTAGCCTCACAATTTGAACTTGATTTCTCTTTGATTGCATGCTTTGTTTCAAGCTATATGGGATCGGTGTGTTATCTTGATAGTGGAGCGTCTTTCCATATGACGGGAAACAAGAAATTGTTTAGTGACTTGGAGGAGAAGGAACTTCAAATGCATATCGAGGTGGGTGACGATGGTCGATACAGTGCGACTAGAATTGGGACCATTACCTTTGAGAGGGAGTCAGGTAATCCTTTTTTGTTGAAATATTTTATGCATGTTCCAGGTCTAAAGAATAACTTGGTCTCGATCACAATGTTGGAAGACAAAGGTTATGACATTGTTTTTAGCGATGGAAAACCTTTCCTGCGACATAAAACAATGGGTCAAACCAAGAGGATAGGGATTCAAGCTAATAATATCTACAAGCTGGAGGTAGATGGCTGCGCTGAAATGGTTGTAAAAGTAGAAGAAGTGGTGAACCAGGATGAGGGTGAATTATGGCACAAGAGATTGGGCCATCTTCACCATGGCGCTTTGAAGATTTTGTAGCAGATTTCTACTAAACTTCCCAAGGGTACTCTTGCATGGTTAGATCAGTAAAAGGGATGTACTATGGGTAAGTTTGTGAAGACCACCTTTCATGAGAAGGAGAACTGTGCTTCAGTGATCCTAGAGAGAATTCACACAAACGTGTGTGGACCTATCTCAGTTGCTTCAACAAGAAAACACAGGTATTATGTTATATTTTTTGATGACTATTCTCGTAGATACTAGATCTTCTTCATGTAGAAGAAGAGCGAAACATTCTCAAAGTTCTGTGAGTTTAAAGCATTGGTGGAGAAGGAGTCAGGGAAGCAAGTGAAAGCTCTATGGAGCGATAATGGTGGTGAATACATCTCGGGCGAATTCAAAGACTTCTGTAGCAAAGAAGGAATTCGAAGAGAACTCATAGCACCTCATAACCCACAGCAGAATGGGGTTGCTGAGAGGAAGAACAAAATGATCGTGGGTGTTGCACGAGCGATGCTGCATGACCAGGGCCTACCGATGCACTTGTGGGTGGAAGCATGCAACACTGTGGTTTATGTGAAAAATCGTTGTCCTCATAGAGTACTTGGCATGAGTACACCTGAAGAAGCTTTTACTGGTAAGAAGCCTGATATTTTTCATTTGAATATTTTTGGCTCATTTGTTTACATTCATGTGACAAAGGACGTCAAGAAGAAGCTGGAGCCGACTGCAGAAGCTGGGATATTTTTTGGGTACACAGAAACACCCCATAGTTATCTTGTGTATTTTCCAGATAGTCGGATGACTATGGTGCAACGGGATATAAAATTCAATGAGGTGAAAGCCATGAAGTTGTTGCTTGAGAGGGAGCTACAATTGAATGCAGAGGAGGAACTTCTTGTTCCCAAAGATTGGCCTCTAGATGTGGATCAGCCACAGGAGGAGATTCATGGAGTGGAGGAGTCCACTCATGAAAAAACAAACATCAGACAAGGGAAAACGCATACCTCAGAAGCTGAGAGACTGAAGCTTGATGTGGCATAGAATGTACAAGTCCCTACAACATAGCACAGACAGAGACAGTCACTTGACCGATTTACTGGATACATGGCTCTGATGAGCATGTGTATCGTGACAAAGCCATCTTCTTTTGAAGAAGCAGTGTAGGAGCCCACATGGGTAGATGACATGGTGGAGGAGTATGACTCCATTGTTAGAAACAGTGCTTGGGAGATTGTTCCAACGCCGGTGGGAAAATCAGTTGTAGGATCAAGATGGATCTATAAGGTAAATCAAGCTACTGATGGGAGCGTCGAGAATTATAAGGCAAGTTTTGTTGCCCAGGGCTTCTCATAGATTGAGGGGATTGATTATGAAGAAACCTTTTCACCTTTCACACGGTATTCTTCCATAAGGACCATCATTTCTTTCTCAGCGCAGATGGGTTGGAACATTCATTAGATGGATGTGAAGACTGCATTCCTTAATGGGATCATTGAGGAAGAGGTGTACATTGAGTAGCCTAAAGGATTTGAGATCTTCAGCAGCGATTCACATGTGTGCAGGCTCAAAAGAGCGTTGTATGGGCTGAAGCAAGCACCTCGTGCTTGGTACACACGAATCGACCACTATTTCACTGGACTTGGCTTCACCAAGAGTGAGGCGGATGCAAACCTGTACCAAATTGTGGTGGAGGGTAAGCTTTTAATCATTGTTCTTTATGTTGATGATTTAATACTAACAGGTGATGAGAAGTTGATACATTCATGCAAGGCAGATCTTGCAAAGGAGTTTGAGATGAAGGATTTGGGCCTCCTTCATTATTTCCTTGGATTGGAAATATGGCAGTGGGAAGGTGAACTGTTCGTGTCTCAAGGCAAGTATGCCCGGGAGATACTTGAGAAGTTTCACATGCAAGGCTACAAGCCTATCGACACTCCTCTTCCACGAAATTGGAGGAAAGAGGATGCTACATCGGCAGAGGTATTGGACGCCACTGTTTATCGACAGTTGGTGGGTTTGCTCATGTATTTAGTTAATACAAGACTAGACATATGCTATGCGGTGAACCAGCTTTCACAAGCAATGGTTAAGCCTACCAAGCTCTTTTGGAAGGCAGGCAAGCATGTCCTAAGGTATCTTAGGGGCACATCTAAGTATGGCTTATGGTACAGACAGACGGATGAGGTGAAGTTGCATGGCTTCACGAATGCAGATTGGGAAGGCAGCCCAACAGAAAAAAAGAGCACATCAGGAGGGATTTTCAGTATCGATCTACAATAGTTTCTTGGTACACCAAGAAACAAATATCTGTGGCACTCATTTCAGCAGAAGCAGAATACATGACAGCAAGTCAAGCTGCATGTGAGGCTATCTGGATGTGGAAGATCCTGGTTGGTTTGTTTGGTTCACATTTAGATCCTACAATGATACATTGTGATAATCATAGTTGCATTAAACTCTCAATTAATCTTGTGTTTCATGATAGATCTAAACATATTGATATCCGGTATCATCATATCAGAGATTGTGTGCAGCAAAAGATCATGTTGCTTCAGTACATTCCTATGGAAGATCAGGATGCAGATATTCTAACGAAGGCGCTCACGAGGAGAAAATTTGAATACCATAGAGGCAAGATCGGGGTGAAGGATAATCCCTATCTTATTGAGAGGGAGTGTTGAGATTCAACAAGATGATGAGCTTAGTGAAAATGAGTTGCCTTCACTAAGTGGGCCCGCAGGTTATTTTTAGGTGCAAGTCTATTTTTAGACAAGGTGATCATATTTCAGAAGTTGCAGGATGTTATTTTTGGATGGTTGGTCAAGTTGAAAAAATAGATGAAATTATATTTTTAGAATATTGGGCGAAGTCTATTTATAGATCGTCGATCTAAAAATAGAAGTGTCGATTATTATTAGCTCTTAATAATAATCTGACAATAAACAACAACTTATTCTCTTGGAGCACTTAGTTTCAGTGCACAGATTTTGAAAATTAGTGGGTTGAAGGAATTATGCAATTCCTAGGGTTTACTTGTGGTTCATGCATGGAGGACTCAGTTAGAACTGAAGTGGAAAAGTTATGATAGAGTTGGAAGAGTAGTTACAAGAGTTGTTATTCGGCTTAACTTTAACTCGGCTAATGGAGTTAAACTCGCCTGAGATAGTTGTATCTAGTCTAATCGAATGATACACTAGTGAGAGTGGGAGGAATTAATTATTTAATTAATTCACAAATAATAACTCATTAATCAAATGAACAATAATGTGCCAGCTAACTACAAGGCATGCTTCAGGCCCAAGAAGACCCAGTGGAGAGATAGGTGAAAGGGAAAGATGGACTATTTGTTGTGACTATAGTGATGCATTGATTGCACCACACACACATTGGAGTTGCCAATGAGGATTGCGCAGTCAAGAAAAGTGTAATTTGAATTCATTCAGAGGTATTCTTCAGCAAGGATTGCGCAGTGGAGGTAGGTTATCAGGTGGCAAGAAATCGGTGCATGGATTTGCAGATTTCTTATGATTAGTGTGTGACGATTGATTGTACTGAGAGATTGATGTACTAAGCTTTGTATGATATTGTTACATGATCTCCATGATACATAATATATGCTAGTTGGGTTTTTCAGCTTCAGGCTTTCCCGTTAAACAACTGTGTTATGTGCGATTGTTTTTATTTGCTTCATGTGTTTGAATTGATTTTAATTTCCACAAAATATTAACAGTGGAAGGATTATGTATTTAGAAAGAAGATAAATATTGTTAGATCAGGAGAATCTGGATATATACATGCATCTTGTATATAATTTCTACATCGACTTGGTCTTGGAGTAATAAAGGGATTTTCTTGACTAAAAATAAATATTTTTCTTTGTTACAATGAGTCTAAATGGGACTATAATACATGACATAAATTCTTATTTGTCCTAGAAAAACCTAGAAGCACAAAGAACATGCTTTTGACCTAGACTTGAGCATGAAACCCATGCTTTGAATAAAATAAAATTATATTTCTTTCATTTCCTTTCTTTATACAAAATATACAATGTCATGATTACAAAAGGTCATTATGAAGGCCGAACCTAGTTAAAATTTCCAACAAATATAGTCATTTTTTGTTTCTTGCTATGTAATGTGAGCCCTGAGATGACTGGCATGCCTAACCTATGACTTGAGTAGTCATGGCCAAATGGCATCTAAGACATCAAAATCACCTAGGGATCGCATTTGGCCTAAGCCACACTAGCCCCTTAGCATGGTTGGATTTTTTCCCACGATGTTTCAAACTAGACCAGACCTTTTCACCATAGAGTTCTTTAATAGAACACCATGTCACAATCTTCTCTACACCCCGATTCCATTATTATTATTATTATTATTATTATTCTTATTATTATTATTATTTTGTATACAAATTTTCTGATGAATAGTATTTTTCTTATATTAAATTTATTATTGTTATATTTTAAATTTCATATAAAATATTTTTGGATGGATATATGATGATAATGATGATGAATGCCCACTGTTACACCATTTTTTGGTCATCTAACCTATTATCATTAGATGGACCCAAGTACATCATGTAAGACAAATTTTACTCAAAGTAAAATTGCTTTCACTATGAAAATAAATTAGTATATCACCTTTATTAAGTTGTTTATGGTCTAAACAGGAAACCCCATAAGGAAATATTAAATAAATATATATATTTTTTATTTTCCTCAAGAAATAATTAGTGAAACAGTAGTTTATTTAATATTTCTAGTTTTATTTAACCCAAAACAAAGAAATTAATTAGATAAATCACTATTTATCTTATTATTTTCTAAAGAATAATTATTTAAATCTTATTTAAATAAGATTATTTGTTAAATATGACTAATTCACCATTAAATAATTAAATAAATCATTATTTATTGGATTATTACTCAACCATATCCTTAAAATGATAAATAAATCATTTATTTATTTATTATTTACAACAAGGGGATTTGACTCCAAGTCAAATTCTTTTCCTCCAACAAATATAATAAAATATTCCATAAAGGATTCAGATTGGCTTAATAATATTTTAATTATGCACCAATATCTAGACTAACTCAATATTTTGTTATAAATAGAAGGGTTTTCCCATTCATTGGTCACCTTTTGTTGCCTAAAGATCACTCTGGATCTCAACACTTGGTCTGGCTATTGATCCATAATCATAGCCATACTTTTCCATTTTTGTTGGGTTTTCTATACCATCAAGAGAGAGAAGTTCTAAATCTGAAGTGTTGAGGACTCACAAGAACCAATCCCATTGAGGAGAATAGATAACACCCTCTTGTGTTTTCCTCCCAGGTGCCATTAATAAAAATATTCATTAGATATATTCTTGTCTTGTCTATTGGATCTATGAAGTAAATCTTATTTTTCTACTGTTTAATGTCTTCTAATGCGTAGATCTAGATTTTTGCAGCATCTGTCTTGATCATCTAATTGCAGATTTGAAGATATTAGCAGTCATTTCTACTGTTAGGGCTATAAGTTATGTGTAGCTAAAGTGGTCTTTTTTCGTACACTTCAAATAAAGATTCATACTAACAACTGGCGACTCCACATGGGTTTACCATTACGACCGCTATTGTTTTTCCAATCCTTGCATATCCAGCTGCTTAAAACCCTAGGATTTCTCTTCAGCCCCTTGTTTTGCTTATTCTTAATGTTTTTTTTAATCCATAAAACCATAAAATAATAAAAATTCTAACTTCCGCGTGTTTTCGGACCCATTGCGCAGGTGACAGACATCAGCCGCAGCTGAGACGAATTTTTTTTCTGAAATCCGCCGTCGAGAGTGCCGGAAGTGCAGGTCGCACTTTTCTGCCCAAAAACTGTGACCTAGACCTCTAGGACGCACTTTATAGCCCAAAAAGTGCGACCTCTGCTGAAAACAGGCCAAACACTGCGACCTGGACTTTCTGCAGGGATTTTTCTGAAAGTTTTTTGGGTTCTGCTGAGCCTCTATTCAGGGTTGTCTAACCTCCGTCTCCGCCCATTTTTGACCTGTAACTGTTCTGTTTCGCTCAAATAATTGGGAACCTAGCCCACTAGGGCTTCAGTACCCTCCACTTTTGGTGGAAGAGTGTTTGCTATTGCAGGTTGTCTGAAATTTCAGAATCTTCATCCATTTTTCAGATTTGATACCTCATCTTCAGATCCACTTCAAATCGACTTGTTATCCATCCAAATCTCCTCTTTTAGCTTTGTTTTGGTTTTCCTTAGGGGGCACTCCGCTTCCTTCCTGGAGATAGCCTTTCGCCACCACTTTTTACAACAATTTTCCTTTGATTTGTTGTTGTTTTCTGCACCACTTTCCAGCAGATTTTGTCTTTTAGATCTTTTTCCCTCTTGACCCAAGATCTATTAGCCTATTTTAGTGTTTTTAGATTAGTTTTTTACTCACCTATTGACTAGTTTTTGAGAGGCCCACCTTCTTGGGTTTAGATTATTGCATTATTAGCTGTTTATTTTCTGTTTTGCGGGCCTATATACTGTCATTTGCAGGGTTATTTATAGCTATACAACAACACTTTTTATTTTTCTCTACAAATGTCTAGATTTAAAAAATAAAATTTACACACTTTTTACACACACACCCTAAGCGAAAAAGGGCTTGGTTAACACTGCCAAGCAAAGACTCTAAAACATTGAAATCATTTGATCTTGCATCTCTTTGCCCTTGTTTCGACATTGTAATCACTTTATCCTACACCTCCCTACCCTTGTCGGTCTCTTTTTCCTTGGTGTCGTGTGTGTCGTCATTTCTCAACCTCCCATGGGCTCTGATTTTCCTCAGGAGAAGGCCAGCACCCCCTGCACATCTTCCCCTCTTGGTAACACGTATTCAGGGTACAGCATGCCTCCTCTCTTTTCCCAACCTCCTTTATACGACACTGTTACCCAACCTTTGCTGTCTGGTACCCCCGATGACCAGATTCTCATGACGAAATCCGATCAACCTTCAACCGCATACATAAATATTCAGACTCGGTCTCGTCAGTACAGCAAGCCTCCCGTTGCGTTTGTCCCCGAGCCAACTCCTTCGGTCTCTACAGAGCCTCTTTCGACACCTAATGGCCCCTTGAAGATGCCTTAGCCTAGGGCAGAGGTTCATACCAAGATCCCTAAGGGTCCACTACGCTGAAATGCTGCTTCTGGAAAAGTTGCCCATTCATATAGCATAGTCGATGATTTGGCGCAATCCCCTGCTGCCATTTCAACGCTGGAACTCCTCCAGTCATGCTCTTCACAACGAAAAGCTCTTCTATCTGTCATGGGCACTGTATATCCTTCCGACAATTGATTGATTGTCTTTGATGTTGACCGGTTAGAACATCCTCCTCTCCCTGCTTCCGTCGATTTCCAAATCCTAGTCAAGATCTAAAATGCCAACGTTTCTCCGTGCATTATTGATGAGGGGGCATACACCTGTGTGATGTCTGCTTCGGTTTGGAAACAACTCGGATCTCCTGAGTTGGCCCCTTCCACAATCACTCTCTGAGCATGGGATGGCCACGCCTCCAAGCCCATTGGCTTATTCCACAATTTTCCCATCACTCTTGCAGGCAAGACGGTTTTCATTGACGTAGAAGTCATAGGCACTCCCTTGGATTACAACATTATTTTGGGTCGTAGCTACACTTATGCGATGTCAGTTGTCCCTTCTGCGGTTCACTGCAAGATGTCCTTCCCCCATAACGGAAAGATAGTCACCATTGACCAGTTGACATATTACGAGCCAAAGGCTCAAACCTCCCCTAAGTCCACTATCTCTTCGGTGGCCAACAAGCAAACCGTCGACCCTTTGACCAGTGTCTCACCTGGCATCTAAAAGGACTCCTCCTTGCTTGGTACTTTCCTTGGTCTTCCTCCTCCTATCTCTGATCCCAGCTCATCGAATGTTTGCATGATGCAATCGTCTCGAGCTTCTCTCAAGAGGCCCACCTCAGCTAGTCAGCAACACCCTCACCCTCCACAACTGTCTCTTAGCCCTTCGATGCAGCCTCTTGGACCTCCTCCTCCTGGCCCTTCAGCTGGTACTCATGAGCCTTTTTATCCTCCTGGGACGGTTCCTTTAGGCCTTAACCATTTAGGAGTCGTCCCACCTGGCCATGACCCCTCCAGTCAGATACCGTTCCTAGTCCCTCCACTAGGAATCTATACGGCACCTGTCATGGCCACCCTCTCTCTGCCTAACTTGACCATTGGGCTCCTGGTTTGGTACCTTGATCCTCCAACCGTCACCCCGCCAGGTCAACCTAAACCTTATCTTTCTTTGACCTTGGTTCAACCAGTCCCCCAGACTTCTCCCGTTTTCACAGTGCCTCAACCACCTCAACAGGAACCGCCTCCTGTTGCAACCTCTTCGGGTAAGAAGGGAAAAGCTCGCAAAAAGGCCTCAAAGGACAAAGCGGCCCCGATTGACCCTGCACCTCCTCTGCCTCCAAAGCCCTGTGCTTTGTGTGATTTCATCGATCATGCCACCCATACTTGTCCCGAGTTCCCCCGCATCAAGCCCATGGTTAATGTCGCATTCCCTGAGTCGACGGTCCCCAAAACCTCTGCTTCGTCATCGACCATTACCAAGAACAACAATACTATTCACACCAAACACACTTGTGCTTTGTGTGGTCTCCATGGCCATTACTCTCATCATTGTCCCCGCCTGACACATTACCGTGCCTCTTTAGAGGTAGTTCGGGAATACGAGATTGAACAGAACCAATCCGCTTCTCCCGTACTTGCACAGTATGCTGCAGGCCAAACCGAAGATTTACTCACTCCTATTGACATTCCCCCCTCTGATGTCGACATGATGGAGCATGCGGCCACCATCCTCTACCTTTCATCATCCTTGAGACCCTCAATAGAAGTTCCCTCTAAATATTCTCCTGTTGTTTTGCTTAAACCCTTTTCAGCAAACACCCCAGGCTCAACATCAGTGGATCCTTTATCTGCTTTTTATTACGTCATCTCCCACAATGATGCACATGTGAGTCTTTCTTCTTATGATGATGAGTCAGGTAGCCCCGCCGTGTCATGTGGTCTCCCTTCCTCCTGTCTTTCCACCTCTTGTTGTGACAATGACATCATGGAAGCTACGTCCACCCCTGACTTCATCTTTCCTGCCCATAAACAGGATGCCATCATCCATACCATTGGTGACTTATGCAGCCTGAGCTCAAGCTACATCTCTCGTAGCTCCCACACTTCCCCTCATCAGCAGCATGTGGGAAGTAGACATCCTACCCAGATCACTCCCTTCCGTAGAGTGCATTCGATTTCTACTATGCGCTGAGGTTTCCAGCATTGTTATTTACCCTCCCATTTATTTTCTTGTGGCACCTTTCAGAGGGACTCCCCTGTTGACACCTTATATCAGTTTTTCCGATGGTGCAAGTCACTACTCCTGGAATTTAGCCTTGGCAGGTTGGGCCATTTTTACCCCTTTGCAGGCACTTGTTCTTTTGAATGGTGTATGCATTGGTACTGCTACCAATAATTAGGCTGAATATGATGTTGTGAAAGGTTTATTAGCTGATTCCCTTTCACATCACTTCCTCCACCTTCATGTTCGTTTAGATTCCCTGCTTCTTGTCATGCAATTGAATGGTGTATATTGTGTGCATAATCCTATCCTTTTCAGAAGATATTTATGAGTGAAGCTTTTGATGCGTGAATTTAAAATCATTACTTTCAGTCATGTACCTAGAGCAAAAAATCACTACGTAGATAGCATTGCAAACCATATTCTGGATTGGCATTTAACACAAGACAATAACATAAAAATATCAAAATGATGCATATCCATAGTATGTGTCATATAAAAAATTTTAGAGTTCATCAACTCTAATACATATGACATGCCCATAACATGTTACCAAAAACTCAAAAATGAGGGCACCACACACCCCTACACACTAATCACTATCTGGAGGATCCCGAGCCAATGGCTCTACCCCTGCAGCTCGTAGATCATGAACACTTTGTCCAGCCATCACCATGCGTCACATGACCCCTCGCCATTCCGAGGGTAAACCAATACATGGCTCTATGTACTAGTCATCTAAGTCTTGCCATCCGCGCTCAAAAACATTGGTCACAAGCCTCTCACATTTATAACGGATGTCCTCATTTTGTTGTGCCCTTGGTCCACTAGATCCTGTGGTACTTGATACTGCAGGACGCCCCATGTACTCGACCGGTTTTACCGATGTTGTATCTGCATACCAAAAGTAAAAGAATCAGTACTACATACAATATTCTAAAAACTTTACATACACGTAAAAGATCAGTAATGTGGCACTTACCATCTGGTCCCCATATACGACCAAGTGGAAGTGGCAGATCTGGGTCCCCACAATAACTCATCCCACTATATGGATACTCGTCTATATACAGCGAAATCTAATCCCAATGAACAAAGATATCAAGACGAAACACTCGTCCAAATTCTCCACCTCCTCTTCTTCACAGTATTCGCCCCCACCAGCACATCCTAGGCTCTCTCAGGCCCCCATCTGGGAGCTGTATGTGAGGTCAAAGTATCGAGATCTTCTCAAAGAAGAAAGAGCACAAAATTGCACCATACACATAGTCATGACTCACTTGTTGCTTACATAGTGACAACTGTCATTTCAATGATGACAACATCAGCTGGGCCCACCCATAGTAGGTCCCACTCAAAACACTCTCCACCAACATCATCTATCCCCCTATAATGTGATGGAGTGCCTGGTTGCCCAGGATCTGCAACACCGCTGTAGCCACAGCACGGGTCTCTAACCTCTCCAAATCCCCGATGGGTATCCAAGTCCCCTAGACTTGGAGACTTCGATGAAAATGGTTCTCTACAAACTCTATGATATTCCGCCCACGTGGTAATACTGGCTTTGTATTCCCTACCATCCCAAGTGGTGGGAGACCAGTCATGAAATATATATCTTGGACCGTCAACTCGATCCGGGGCCCCTGCACTATAAATACCTCATGGTCCGGGTCCCAGTAGCTCATAATCCAGGCCAATAAGGGCTCCCCGGCTCTCATCAAAGGGTTCTCCACAAACTTCAGAACCCCAAACCTAGCCAAAGCACTGCGGACACCGTGATCCTCTTGGATCTCTGAACGCAATGTGCCCAGGTCTCTCTCTCTCCAATTGATCCGTAATTCTACCATACCTGCACAAAACCATCATATGAATCAGTATCCAGATAGGAAATACTTTTTCTCATCAAAAAACCCTAGTGCTCAACCAAAAAACAGCACCCGAAACACCCCTCCCGGACAGGTCGCACTTTTCAGGCCCTAACCTAGGACAGGTCGCACTTATCTGGCTAAAACCTGCTACCCAAGTCGTAGTTTTTTCCCCAAAAAGTGTGACTCGGTCGTGAGGAGGATTAGAGGGATTTTACTGAGCATTAGGGACCTAATCTGAAAAGTTTTAATCCACTAAAAAAAAGAGTAGGGTTAGGCCTCTTACCTGCAACTGACAGCTCCTGATTCCAACGGTCGGTTTGTCTGCTACGATCGCCGCAAGATTTAGGGCCTTCTCTCCTTTCCACGTTCACCACAACTCCACATGCAAATGAATGAATTTGGAGGGAAAATGCCTTATTAAAAGAGAAACCCCTATTTCTTCTTTCCCTCAAATGGGTATATGTTAGTTTTTAGTGATTTGATACTTCACTGGGACACATTTTCCCAAGAAGCGCCACTTCACCCTTCCACAAAAATCTAATTTCTTCACTTGCAACACTTGTACCGGGGGCACCATGTTTCCTCCATACTTTTCATGCTTATGTCGACTTTCGTCATGAGTCACCATATAGTACTCATGCTTTTATGGTCCCCATCAGCTCCTGTTTATATGTGGCAGCACCATCGAGTCACCCTTGTTTAGAGCATCCGAGTTGAGTGATCATTTCTTTCATGGAGTCTATCCCGAGTCCCTTTTACATCTCGCGATAGTCCTCCATCATTCATTGATTGGTCCCTCTCTCATGTCGAACATTATGGCCTTCAGTCCGGCTGTCCCCTATCCCTCATGATGTTGTGTCAGTTGCTGCCAGGTCATCCCTGCCCTTTATGCTCTAACAAGGGAAGTCGTCTGTTCGCTACTCTTTCCCCTCCATTTCATCATCATAATTGGTGTCAGTCTGTCAGTTACTCTACTATTTTCTCTCACGCCCTAGTTGAGGATCCCTTATTGCCTCACCTATAGCGGACCTCCTTCTGTCCACATCAGCTCATTTATTTCAGAAGACAGGTCTAGAGGGCAGTGTACCTTGGTTCCAGCTTTCACTCTAGTTTGGTGCCTCGGATCACGAAAGGGGACTCTTTATTGCCCTTTGACTTGATTGTTTCTCAGCTCCAGCTCCTTTCAACATGATCGAGATATGTATCCTCAATGGCTCTGTGATGCAGCAGCTGACATCGATGATTCCTGAGTGTGTGTGAGATGTCCCAACCCTCATGAGGGGGTGGCCCTACAGGTATCCCCCCACACACTCGGATGACCTCTTCATCACAGCCTTCAATGCAACTCCATACATTTGACGATGTCAGCCTTAGCCGCTTGCATCACCGTTTTGTTTGCATGTATCAGTCAGATTTTCAGAGCCCTTTCCTATTTTCAGGGGCATCTGGGTTGCATTTGTATCCCATGTAATCAATTATTGTTGTACAAGTCCTGGATGTTATCCCAGGCACAATATGTATATGGGATTCATTATCATGTTATTTATCTGGCTCATGTTTATTCCAGCATATGCTTTATTATTGCATTCCATGGTTTTCCGGGCACCTTGTTGTTTGTACTATTGCCTCGGCGGGCACAGGTATGCCTCCCCCGCCGCCTATAGCAGGTACTCACTCAAAAATACATTTCGCACCTGTAAGTCACCTCCTTAGGGTCTAGTTCTTTCAGCACTTTGGTTTACCTTATACCTGGTTTTGATCACTAGATGTCTAGTGATTGGACTTCACAATCTCCACTGACATAATGATTAGCTCCTTAAAATCCTTAATGCTCATGATGTTTGGGAAATCGTTACACCATTTTTTGGTCATCTAACCTATTATCATTAGATGGACCCAAGTACATCATGTAAGACCAATTTTACTCCAAGTAAAATTGCTTTCACTATGAAAATAACTTAGTAAATCACCTTTATTAATTTGTTTGTGGTCTAAACAGGAAACCCCATAAGGAAATATTAAATAAATATATATTTGTTTGATTTTCCTCAAAAGTAATTAGTTAAAAAGTAGTTTAATTAATATTTCTGGTTATATTTAACCCAAAACAAAGAAATTAATTAGATAAATCATTATTTATCTTATTATTTTTTAAATAATAATTTTTTAAATCTTATTTAAATAATATTCTTTGTTAAATATGACTAATTCACCCTTAAATAATTAAATAAATAATTCTTTATTTGATTATTACTCAACCATATCCTTAAAATGATAAATAAATCATTTATTTATTTATTATTACTTAATCACATCCTTAAAATGATAAATAAATCATTTATTTATTTATTATTTACAAATAAGGGGATTTGACTCAAGTCAAATTCCTTTTCCCTCCAACAAATATAATAAAATATTTCATAAAATTTGGATCTAGATTTGGTTAATAATATTTTAATTATGCACCAATCTCTAGACTAACTCAATATTTTGTTATAAATAGAAGGGTTTTCCCATTCATTGGTCACCTTTTGTTGCCTAAAGATCACTCTGGATCTCAACACTTGGTCTGGCTATTGATCCATAATCATAGCCATACTTTTCCATTTTTGTCTAGGTTTTCTACACCATCAAGAAAGAGAAGTTCTAAATCTGAAGTGCTGAGGACAAACAAGAACCCATCCCATTGAGGAGAACAGGGAACACCCTCTTCTGTTTTCTTCCCAGGTGCCATTAATAAAAATATATATTGGATATATTATTTTCTTGTCTATTGGATCTATGGAGTAAATCTTATTTTTCTACTGTTTAATGTCTTCTAATGCATAGATCTAGATTTTTGCAGCATTTGTCTTGATCATCTAATTGCAGATCTAAAGATATTAGCAGTCATTTCTGCTGTTAGGGCTATAAGTTATGCCTAGCTAAAGTGGCCTTTTTTCGTACACTTCGAATAAAGATTCATACTAACACCCACTAAAACCTAAGGTAAGTGATTTTGAATATTATTTATCATTCTATTTTTAGGCTTGAAAAGCATTAAGAAAAGTGTTCCAAAATCACCATAGTTTTATTGACTTAAAAGGTCGATAAGGTTAATAGTATGAAGAATATTTTGAAATTTAGATTAAATGTGAGCATAAGTTTGACAATATAAGAGAAAGTGATTTTCATTTTCAACCATCTTAGTGTTGTAAAGGCGTTGTAAAGGTGACCGACTCTTTTATTCCATGTGTTTTGGGAATTGGAAAACTTCTAGTTTCAATATGGGGATCTTATTTTCACAATGTTTATTTTCTTTTTTACACCATAGTGTTTTGGGAATTAACCAACGTGTAGTTCCAGTATGAAACTCCTATTTTAGCAATGTTTATTTTCTTCTTTACACTAGAAAAGACAGAGATATTTTTTATTTTTGAGATTGGGGTTAATCACCTCCTTATAATACTTAGTTTCCTTTTTAGCCCTAACTCTTCACTATCTCACAATTTCCCCTTAAATTGCATTGTAATAATTCAAGATTATCCTTATTTTGCAAATGGTGTCCTCCTTTATCCTTTGATGACCCATGTTGTTTATTAAGTTCTACCAACTATGGTTGATATAACTGCTACCTACTACATTACCATCTATTCAATATTGAGTTGTGAATATAATCTCATTTCTCTTTATATAATAATTTTATAGTATAATAATAATTAACCCCATTAAAAATATTAGTATTTAAAAAATAAAAAAGCAAGTAAACATGTCACAAACCGGGGAATAATATGTTGAATAGAAAAATTAATAATGTAAATGTCTAATCATAAAACCATGTAAAATTTATAGTATTGATCATCCTCTATGGGTAACTCACTTCCATGATGAAGGACCCATGTTCAAATCCCCTTATTTATTTGTTTGTTGTGGTGATCACACCTACTAGTTATAGTGGTGGTCACACCTAAGGGTTATAGCAGTGGTCACACCTAAGGTTTATAGTGGTAGCAATATAGAATCATCCCTAATGGTGGTCACACATAGGATTTATAGTAGTAGCCATAAGAATCAACCTTGTGCCATGAGTGACCATACCTAGGAATTATAGTGGTGGTCAAACTTGGTCTCATAAAATATCAAATAAAAATATATAAAATTAATCACATCAAATATATATATATATAATGTCCACTGGGTTTTGGATATATGATGTCCTTATGTGAAGTCACTGCTTCAATTCCCCGCCCCAATTGGAGTGATATATTGGACATAATGAAGATATAGTCTTGCATATAAACAAAAAATATTAGTAAAATATAAAAGTTATTTATGACATTTTTGAAAAATTCACACACACTTAGTCTAACTAATAGAAGAAATGACTTTTTTTCAAGCTGGTTAATTTTAAGTTGTTTAGCTTCGGGTTTTTTAGGGCTTTGAATCCATTTATGCATTCCAAAATGCATTTTAAACATCAAAAAATCACAATCTTGCTTGAAATCGTATTGTTAGATTCCCCTGAAAAGAGACATTTGGTCTAATTGTGGCTATATATATATATTCTATTTTTCAATGATTTTTTTGATTAATTCTTTGAAAAATAATTTTTTTATTAATTCAAAAATAAATTAATAAAATTTTTATTTTTTATTTTAAATATTTAAAAATTCAATTTAGAAAATTATTTTTAAAAAAATGAATTCAAGAGCAGGTCCACTCCATTAATGAGAGAAATCAAGAGCACACAAAAAATATCAAACACAATTGTTCCCGCTCCTCATGAGCATCAATAATTGCAAAGATTGATCAATTTCGTCATCGAAAATTAAGGGAATCCATCTAAATTGAGAAGCAGGTGAATAATCTCAACATGACCTTTAAAAATCAAGTAAAAAGTGGATTGAATAATCTCAACATGACATTTAAAAATCAAGTAAAAATTGGATTTCTACTCTTTCTTCATAAATCTCTCATGTTTCCTTTTTTTTTAAATGATATTATTCTTTGATAAAGATTTGTTTTGTATTAATAATTTTTCATATGTATTAAAATAATCATATACCATTATAATTTACTTTTGAAAAAGTTTAGAATCAAATGGATTCTCTTCTCATGTGTCTAGATGCACCACTATCAATAACCCATACATTATCATCCTTAAAAGTCCCAGACAATACAGAAAATAAACTTCCAACCATTACTTATAGCTTATAAATGATCTTCAAGATGTAAACTTTGATGGATGTAGCAAGATTTCTAATACGATTAAAACCCTTCTTCATAACCCTTGCCATGGTGCCAACTAGGATGTGATCTTCAGTCTCCTTCTTGCACCTTAGCTCTGATACCATGTTGGAAAATCAAGAGACTTGTATATTATAGATGATTTTCCTTCATAATTACTTGTGATGTTAATTTTCATTTTATTACATATTTTAGTTCTTTTTTATCAAGAAATTACCAAAACAATGAATATCAAAAAGAGACAAAACACACAAGATATAAACTCCAAGCTAGGGAAAAACCCATCCAAGGGGAAAACCCAGAAATAAATATTCTCTTCTTATAGAATATTCTTACAATGATACTTCCAAGACCCAAAGGCCAAAGCCCAAGATCATCCTAAGCATCAAGTTAGCCCAAGAACAAGATCTCTTTCCAATGAACCAGTTCTTCAAATATTTGTGAGAGTCACCATAGTTATAATTCAAAATTTTGACCCTGCAACCTTGTATTGCAACTTCGCATTGCAATTTTTTCTTGTAATTTTGGTCCCTGTAATTCACACAAAAACCCTAGGAGACTTCACACATGTGGAAAAAAAAGATCGCTTCCCAAGAGAACTAGTTTCTTTTACTTCTTCTTCTTTCTCCTTGTCCTCTTCGCTTTTCTTCCTTCTTCGCTATTGCATATCGAACTTGCTTGAGTGTGTGTTCCAAATGAGTCGAATTCCCTCTTATTTATAGCCTTCTTGAGGGTTTAAATAACCCTCTCTAAGATCGACTTTACCTGGACTGAGTCGACTATTGAGATTCAACAAGATGACGAGCTTAGTGAAAATGAGTCGCCTTCACTAAGTGGGCCCGCAAGCTATTTTTAGGTGCATGTCTATTTTTGGACTATGTTTATTTTTAGACATGGTGATCATATTTCAAAAGTTTCAGGATGCTATTTGTGGATGGTTGGTCAAGTTGTAAAAATATATGAAATTCTATTTTTAGAATATTAGGCAAAGTATATTTATAGATCGTCGATCTAAAAATAGAAGTGTCGATTATTATTAGCTCTTAATAATAATCCAACAATAAACATCAACCTATTCTCTTGGAGCACTTAATTTCAGTGTACATATTTGGAAAATCAGTGGGCTGAAGGAATTACGCAATTCCTAGGGTTTAATGGTGGTTCATGCATGGAGGACTCATTTAGAATTGAAGTGGCAAAGTTATGACAGAGTTGGAAGAGTAGTTCATGGAGTTGTTATTCAGTTTAACTCAGTTAATGGAGTTAAACTCAGTTGAGCTAGTTGTATCTAGTCTAACTGAATGATACACTAGTGAGAGTGGAGTGAATTAATTAGTTAATTAATTAACAAATAATAACTCATTAATTAACGAACAATACAGCAGTTAACTACAATGCATGTCAGTTCCAGTGGAGACCCAGTGGAGAGATAGGTGAAAGGGCAAGATGGACTATCCGTTGTGACTATAGTGATGCATTGATTTCACCACACACACATTAGAGTTTCCAATGAGGATTGCGCAGTCAAGGCAAGTGTAATTCGAATTCATTCAGAGCTATTCTTCAGTAGGGATTGTGCAGTGGAGGCAGGCTATCAGGTGGCAAGAAATTGGTGCATGGATTTGCAGATTTCTTCTGATTAGTGTGTGACGATTGATTGTACTGAGAGATTAATGTACTAATATTTGTATGAGATTGTTACATGATCTCCATGATACATAATATATGATATTTAGGGTTTTCAGCTTCATTCTTTCCCGTTAAACAACTGTGTTATGTGCGATTGTTTTTATTTGCTTCATGTGTTTGCAATTGATTTTAATTTTCACAAAATATTAACAGTGGAAGGATTATGTATTTAGAAAGAAGATAAATATTGTTAGATCAGGAGAATCTGGATATATACATGCATCTTGTATATAATTTCTACATGGTATCGGAGTAGTGTTAATTCTTGAAGATTGCAATTGTGAAGAATTTTTGAGTTTGCGTTGGTGAAAATTTTGAATTTGCTTCATAAAATTCTTGGTGCGACAATTGAGTATACATTGAAATTTCTTTCAATGGGTTGTGATTGGAGTATGCCCTTGATGGGAGCTCGAATTACATAGCCTAGAAGGATAGGATGGAGGCGGTGCTAGAGGATAATGGACTAAAGGATTTCATCGATAGCGATGTTCCTAAGCCGGGATCTAGCGATGTTGCATTGCTTGACACATGGAAAAAGAAGATAGAAAAGACAAGAATAATTCTATTGGAAGGTGTGAAGGACCATATTATGTCCATCCTTCACCAGAAATCCACTCCATTTTCAATGTGGAAGGCTTTGAAATATTTGTTCCAAAGCCGCAGCGACTAGAGGAAGTTGGCACTGAAAGATAAGCTCAGAAAAATAAAAATGGAGAAGGGTGACAGTATTCCAAAATATCTCAAGAAGTTTGTCCACTATAGGGATGAACTGGGAAGTGTGGGGATTACTGTTGATGATGAATATTTGGTGAGCTTGGCTCTCATTTGGCTTCTGAAGAGTTGGCATAGCTACGAAGACTCTGTCAATGGACGGGAGAAACTACCAGGATGGGAGCGACTTTGGTTGGATCTTGTGCAAGAGGAGATAAGGTGAAGTACCAGGGATGTCTCTTCATCGAAGAATGAATATGAAGAGAATTTCGCTTTGGCTTCCAAAGCAAGGAAAGGGAGGGGGGAGAAATTTCCTTTAAAATCCAAAGCTAAAGGCAAGAAGCAGGATTTGTCCAAGGTGAAGTGTTTTCACTATCACGAACATGGGCATTTCACCACTAACTACCCACAGAAGAAGAATAACAAGAAGGATGTTGGAGCTGCAGCTGGAGAGGCCTTAGCCTCACAATTTGAACTTTATTTCTCTTTGATTGCATGCTTGGTTTCAAGCTATATGGGATCGGTGTGGTATCTTGATAGTGGTGTGTCTTTCCATATGACGGGAAACAAGGAGTTGTTTAGTGACTTGGAGGAGAAGGGCCTTCAAATGCATATAGAGATGGGCGAAAATGGTCAATACAGTGCAAACGGAATTGGGACCATTACCTTTGAGAGGGAGTCAGGTAATCCATTTCTGTTGAAAGATGTTATGCATGTTCCAGGTCTGAAGAAAAACTTGGTCTCGGTCACAATGTTGGAAGACAAAGGTTATGACGTTGTTTTTAGCGATGGAAAATATTTCCTACGACATAAAACAATGGGTCAAACCAAGAGGATAGGGATTCGAGTTAATAATATCTACAAGCTGGAGGTAGATGGTTGTGCTGCAATGGTGGGCAAAGAAGAATATGTGGTGAGTTGGGATGAGGGTGAATTATGGCACAGGAGATTGGGCCATCTTCACCATGGTGCTTTGAAGATTTTGCAGCAGATTTCTACCAAACTTCCCAAGGGTACTCTTGCACAGTCAAATCGGTGCAAGGGATGTACTATGGGTAATTTTTTGAAGACCACCTTTCATGAGAAGGAGAACTGTGCTTCGGTGATTCTGGAGAGAATTCACACAAATGTGTGTGGAACTTTCTCAGTTGCTTCAACAACAAAACATAGGTATTATGTTACATTTGTTGATGACTATTCTCATAGATTTTGGATCTTCTTCATGCAGAAGAAGAGTGAAAAATTCTCAAAGTTTTGTGAGTTTAAAGCATTGGTGGAGAAGGAGTCAGGGAAGCAAGTGAAAGCTCTATGCAACGATAATGGTGGTGAATACATCTCGGGCGAATTCAAAAACTTCTGTAGCAAAGAAGGAATTCGAAGAGAACTCATAGTGCCTCATAACCCACAGCAGAATGAGGTCGCTGAGAGGAAGAACAGAATGATCGTGGGTGTTGCACGAGCGATGTTGCATCACCAGGGCATACCGATGCACTTGTGGGTAGAGCATGCAACACTATGGTTTATGTGCAAAACCGTTGTCCTCATAGAGTACTTGGCATGAGTACACCTGAAGAAGCTTTTACTGGTAAGAAGCCTAATATTTCTCATTTGAAGATTTTTGGCTCATCTGTTTACATTCATGTGACAAAGGACACCAAGAAGAAGCTGGAGCCGACTACAGAAGTTGGGATATTTTTTGGGTACACAGAAACACCCCATATTTATCGTGTGTATTTACCAGATAGTCGAATGACTGTGGTGCGACGGATATAAATTAAATGAGGTGAAAGCCATGAAGTTCTCGCTTGAGAGGGAGCTACACTTGCATGCAGAGGAGGAACTTCTTGTTCCCAAAGATGAACCTCTAGATGTGGATTAGCCACAGAAGGAGATTCATGGAGTGGAGGAGTCCACTCATGAAAAACCAAACATCAGACAAGGTCGAAAACGTACCACAAAAGCTGAGAGACTGAAGCTTGATGCGGCACAGAATGTAGGAGTCCCTACATCACAACGCAGATAGAGACAGTCACTTGACCAATTTACTGGATACATGGCTCTGATGAGAAAGTGTATCGTGACAAAGCCATATTCTTTTGAATAAGCAGTGCAGGAGCCCACATGGGTAGATGCCATGGTGGAGGAGTATGACTCCATTGTTAGAAACAGTGCTTGGGAAATTGTTCCAACGTCGGTGGGAAAATCAGTTGTAGGATCAAGATGGATCTACAAGGTAAAGCAAGTTACTGATGGGAGCGTCGACAAGTATGTTAGGGTCCCATGATTTGGCTGATTGGCAAGCCAAATGACAGTGTAACATCAAACCAATCTTTGGAGCCCAAGGACCTAGCCTTCCTGGACTCAAAGAGGGCTCTCTCTATATCTGTAAGGGATATATGTGTGTTTGCTTATTGTGTTTTGATTTTAGGCTAGTTATGAAGTAGGTTTTTTGGTTTTGGTTTTTAGATTGTGAGGGATGAAATTGATCAAAGATATAAGATAGGTAAAAAGATGTCAAATCAACTGGGCTATGGGGTCGAAAAGGTCAAGAAAGCTATTATATGGTGATACAAGGCTGTTGAAGGGCCGATTTGATTCGAGGTAGCAAGGATCTTTGGGCAAAATGGAATAAAATGGACATCAAGTTTGGGAACAACAAAGGATTTCAAGCATAACTAGTTTAATAGCTGACATAAACATGGTAGGGAAAACCATTAATCATGAGAAATGTAACTATAAGCTAATCAATACATAGAAATAAACATTCAAGCCATGCATAGAGATATATAACTCTCTAACTTTGGGAAATGGCTATCAAACTTTGGGGAAATACACTTAAGACAGACAAAGAACTTAAATCACTATGCCGAAATGCCTAAACACAGTACTTCAAGTTATTGGGCACTTTGAAAACAAGATTGCATAGTCTTAGACAAAGGGCAAGATCAGAACAAGACCTCCTTGGTTCAACAAATTAAAATCTAATCAGTCAAAGAGAAATTTCATGGACGGAGCTATGGCTAGCCATGAGTAAGAAGGGCATACAATAAATCATACTTAGCATACATAAAACCATGAATGAAATAAGCAACAATATCCTTAAGTTATTAAAGAGCAATCAAGAATTCTTTAATGTGACTAAGGATGAAGAAAACATGGAAGCTATGAAGAAACAGGAAATTTGAGGTGCCTCCAAGGGCATGTCTCAAATTTGTTCTCTACTGTTCTATAGCAAGCAAGAAACATGGATTCGTGAATGAAAACTAGGAAACAAAACAAAGAGAGAGACACTATACCATTCTACCAAGTCATGGAATCCAACAACAATCCTGTTTCATCATCCAAGAACATCTAAGAGACTATCCAAAAGCATGAGACAAGTATTTCTTCCGAAGCTTATATGACCATATATTGCTTCTATCATCAAGTTCAGCCTTTTTTACAACGAAAGCCTTTGGAATATATAGGCTCAAGTGAGGAAAACCTCTTAGTTCAATTTTCCCTCTCATTGGCCTATCCAAAATATCTAATCTTGTCCTTGAGGCTTTACAAAGCCCAAGGCACAAAATATCTCATAAAATATCTAAAAAATGCTAAAAGAGAGAAATAAATTGACTTTTCATAACTTCTCATGTGCAAAAATAGCTAAACGCACATGAGGAAAAAGCAGTTTTTAAAGGTTCATTTTTTACAAAAATACTCAAAAAATACATTAGCAAAAGGTCCCCTGACTTTCTGGCAACTTTTGGCAGCCTTCCTGATGTCAAAACGAGGCTCATGATAGCTCGTTGGAAAGCTCTAAGTGTCTAATATCTGGAAAAACTTGAATTTTCCCAATATGATGCTTGGAAGTCTTCCAAAAATAGGCCTGTGTGTAAAAAACCAAAAAATAAGGTTTGCTGATAGACCGAGCAGAGTGTAGAAAAAGTGAGCAATTTTCGCCATTTCGGAGGAGAAAATGATCTTCAAATGTCCTAAAAATCACTGAGTGTGTGCTCCTGAAATTATGGCATCCAATGATACCATTCTTCTCCTTTGATGATCCTCCAAACTGAAATGGCGAAGCCCATGAATTTTGGCCAAAAACCCAAAAAATGCCAAAAAACCAAAATATGTCGAAAATCGCCCAAAATTGGTGAGCATGACCCTCAAGGGTTCTCAGAAACATGTTGTGAAGCAGAGGCCAAAATCTGAAGTCTTGATGTGTCTTTCCTCACTTTCTGTGCCGGGCGCTTTCCTTTAGCCTCCTTGAGCTTTTCTTGAGCAGCCTTCAACTTGCACTGGGCAAACTGATTTAACTTTTTATAATGCCCCGTCATTCTCCTTTGAAGGTCTAAATTCCTGTTTTCCCTCTCCAATTTTTTTTCCAAGTGGTCATTGAATCTCTCAAGCCATGCCTCCCTATTTTTCTCTATCTCCTGTTCAAACAATGCAGTGAGAGGGGTAGATTGGAGAAGGGCATTTTCCTCTTCTTTTTGCTTCTCAAGGGCCCTTTTAAGCCCCATGGTTCTTGGCCTCTTTCACCTAGGCTCATCTTCGCCTTCACTTTCATCAAACTCGCCCATGAGTTCTTCCAACCTTGCTTGGGCATTGGAGGCCTCCTTCTTGTACTTGGTCACCCATGTTTCATAAACAGCCATATGGACACTCATTTGCCTATTTTGGATTTGCAGAAATTCATTAAAATTCCTAGCTCTATGAAGATCATCCTTCAAAGCATCAATTTGGCCTTATCTATGGATTAAGAGGTTTTCTAGAATTCGGGCCTCATTATCACTATCATCGCTTTGGATTGGGATGATGTCAAATGCACTCTCTTGTTCATGACTGCCTTCTTCCTTACCCTTCCCTTTGCTTTGGGTGGCTATTCTAGTGCTCTTCCTTCTAGGAAAATCAATCATGGGTTTCTTTGGAAATTTTCCTTTACTCCGGAGGGCCCTTGTCACATTCGGAGTGACAACCCTAGGCACTCTCTTCTTTGCTATCCGGGGCTTGGCCTTTTTAGGAGAAGAGGGCATGGCCCCTTTACCTTTGTCACCTTGTTTCTCTTCTTTTTGAGTTTGATGTTCTTCTTGAAGAGGCTGTTGTTCATGAGGAGGCTGTTGTGTATCATATTTTGGCTACCATTTTTCATCACTGTCATGCCCTTGTTCATCATCTTCATGCTACTGCTCTGTCTCATAAGGCTTCTGTGTGTCCTCTTTTGACTGTTCTTGCTCATCACTATCATGTTGCCCTTGATGCTCTGTCTCACCCTCACTGTGTTGCTGTGTGTCATCATAGGGATGTTGTTCACCCTCATCATGAGTCTACTGTTCACCCTCATTACTATCATGCTGCTGCTTAGCACTTTCTTCCTCCTCCCCTTGCTATTGTTCATCATGCTGCTACCCTTCATCATCAATTTGTTGTTCTTCATGCTACTGCCCTTCATCCTCTTCCTCATCATCATGATCATGCTCTTCTCCCTCTTCAGGTTCTTCTTCTTGTTCTGTAGTAAATTTGAGCTTTTTAGGAAAAGGTATGCTAGAAGAAGGCAAGGGATGATGAGTAGGAAATGTAGGGGATGTATGGACTGGAGGGACAGTGGAGAAATCCGGATGAGTGATGAAAACATCCCAAGAAACCTCTCTCTTTTCAAGTTGATGAAGAATGATGATTTTGATGAGAGAGTGATGGAAGAGACAGGCTATTTGCTGTGAAGGAGGCTTCTTTTGGATAATGGAGGCCATTTTCTCAATGCTCTTGTGTAAGAAGAAAGGAATATTTAGCAATCTGGCCCTAGTGAAATGCATGAGCAGTCGAATGTGATATGCATAAATTTGGGAGAATCTTCTCTCACAAGTGAAGTACTTCATGATAATCTTCATGAGAGGGGCATAGCTGGCTAAAATATATGAGAAAGGGAAAATAGAAGGACATGATTCTCTGTGCTCGGGCTTTAGGAAGGGTTTGCAATCATCTGAGTCCAAATGGCTTTGTTTAAACCATTTCTCACCAATATAGGGAATTTTAGTGGCTTTGGAGATGGATCTTGGGGAGAACTTGAAGTCAAGGCCTGCCAATTGGAAATGCTTGTCTCGAAACCTAAAAGCGCAAAGATGTGTCAAAGGAGAGAAAATCTTCACCTCTTGCACCCTTTGACAAAAATCTAAACACCCGATCTCATGGAAATTGAACAAGACTGATGGGTGTGCATTCACTTCTTCAGTGGAAATAGCTTCATATCTCTTATGCAATCCACTCCTACTATCATGCCTGGGAGGCATCTTGTTATGGATGCTCTCTGCAAAACCAAACTGCCTCAAAAAGGATTTCAAGAATGTTTTCTCAAACAAAACTATGCCTTCTCTGTCAATCACTGTTTTGATCGAGGCAAATTTATTTCAAATGCTGTGTGAGATGCTTCTGTGATATCAAGTCTCTGTTCCTCCCAAAACACTGCCCTTTCTCTTTGTATTCCACTCAACAACTAATTTTAATAACAAGCACACAGTCAATTTAAAATTCATACACAGTCAAGTGATTTTCTGCGCTTGGATAAGGTCACAAAGCTCTTGGTGTTTGGATGTGAGCACAAACAGCCCTGTAGCAGTCAAAAATAAAAACGCCTCACAATCAACACACCCTCCTTATACTTCACTGTTTCTCATACCCAGTTTTGACCAAAACACCTTCAGACTGATTTAACAGCTTTACTCATTTAAGGTCTGCTTTATAGAACAAAGGAGAAAACAATGGTTTTTTCCCTTTTACCCCACAGAGATGACTTTTGAAATAGAAAGGCACTTATACAATGATTACTACGGCTGAAGTTAGGTTTACTGCTTTTGCCTTTCAAATACTGAGTTTCTCCTTTCAAATAGTGCCTTCACCTTTTAACATTGTTTTGAGGGCAGTTTGTATGGTCTTTTGACAGCAATAAAAATCCACCAGTTTCACTATGTCAGGGTTTGGGCAGACAAAACCATGGAAATTCTGAGTTTCAAACATAAAACACAACTCCTTATGTTCACTATCTCCTACCCACAATTAGACAGAACACCTCCAAACTTGATTAAATAGTTTCACTCATTAAAGCCTGTCTCATGGACAAAGATGGCAGCACTGATATTGCTTTTCCCCATTACAAGAGAGCTGACAGAGTTTATGTTTTTTTCCTTATCGTGAGGGTAGCTCTAGGTTCTTTGAAATTAATGAATTAATCGACTAACCCCCACTACAACAGATTTCTTCAACACACTTGACACATCACCCTTATTCACACCAGAAACTTCATTTTTTTTACAATAATTTAGTCTTGGAAAAACGTAGCATTATTCACCCTTTAGAAATTTGACAATACCAAGGAGGCACATAAATATCTTGAAAATTTGATGGCAGGCCTTGCTTGAGGTTTGGAGCAGCTTCCGAACTTGTTTGAGGGTGTTTGATGGTTTGAAACAAGCGCGACACGTTTGCTGTGGAAAGCGTCGCGCAAGAGGAGGTTGTCGGGTCACTGTCGGGCCGACGTGACCAGTGCCTACAGGCGCGCCGCGCAAAAGTGGAATCCTTTGTAAAAAATCCACCTGAATGCACCGCGCAACGCTACAGGCGCGCCGCGCATTTTTCAAGCCCAAAAAATCAATGAATTTTCTCGAAAATTCCTTCTCTGGTCTCGTGGACAGCAAGAGGGGAGCGATGCCTTGTGCTTTGAGAAGTTTAAAATGGCTTGCAATGGTCCCTCTATCCTCCTTTGAACGCAAGAATCAATTACCTTTGAGTTGGATTTGTGAGGGTTTGGAAGACTTCTCTCTTTAAACCACTGCCTTTGTCCATTTGAAAAGAAAAACAAAATGATTTTGAACATGTTATGAAGGGCCCATATTTTGAATAGCGTTGGTAAAAAGGTCTGTGCATACTAATTGAACAGTTGTAATAGCTATGACTCTTTTCCTCTTATAATAAAATCATTCCAAGGGTCAAACTCTGTTCACTGTGTTTACACATTTGAAAAGTAACCTCTGCTACAACTGACCCTTTAGTGACACCATCAAAATGGGAAAACTGCTCAAAACATATCAATGAGTGATGAAACCTCTTTTTCCATTTTGCAAGGAGATGAATTATCTCTTTAAACTTGGTTGATAGCTTCTGCTTATGAATGTGAGTGCCAAAAACTTAGTTGCCTTCACTCATGCTTTACCATTCTCTGTTCATCAAAGGGGACTTCTTTTAGACCTCTCCTTTACTTGGAATGCAACGGTGAGGTGCCTTTGACCTTTTCATAAGGAAAATTCCTTCATTTGAAAATGGTGACATGCCTTATTGGCTTTGAAAGTTTTTTCAAAATCTGAAACACATGCCATAAACCTTCTTGCATATTTATGGACATAGGTGCTTAGTTGCAATGTCTTTTTTGGAAAACTAAACTCAGATCACCTTTTGTCCATTATGATAAGTAGTTTTGAAAGAAATTTTACATGAACAAGAAGAACAGGATCCTTTGAAAAACAATCACCACTCTTAGGCCTGTGTCATGACCTATCTCTCAACCACTTATCAACTCTGTTTTTTTTTAAGGGAAAAGAGGCTAAATGTTAAGCTTGTTCATCAAGGAGATGAGTTTTTGTAACTTTTAAGGAATTTATACTCCTTAGCCAGGCTTTTTGATAGTTATAGTACTCATGCTTTCCTTTTTTTTTTGACATGATTGCCCTGTTCAGAAGCTTTCAACTATCTTCTGCTACTCTTACCATTTGTCTCTTAATCAGTCCAAACCTTAAAATGAGTCACTGCTCTGGCCCTCTACTTATGAATGAAGGAGGCCTATTTTGACAAATGATTGGTTTCTTTTCAACTTTTGTCTTAGTCCAAAGAAGGATGTTTGATGAACCTATTGATGGTGGTTTCCCTGTTATATGTCGGCAGAAGTTAGTTAGAGGCTAAGACTGTTGGATTCCTTTTCTGGCCATCTGTTTAACAATCTTTCCTAATTTATGATTAGCCCATTAGCTTCTCCTTGTAACTCAATCATAATGGAGCTTATGCAAATCATTTTAAAACCCACTGCTTTGCCTTTGCCTTTAATCATCATTTTACTGCAGAAAACCTTAGTTGTTGTCTCACTGTAACCAAAGTTTGTCCTTACAGTTAGTGAAAAAGCTTAAAAACAGACTTTGTCCATTTTCCCTCTGCTTATAGATGAAGGAGGTGCTCTTAACCCTCTTCTTGTGAAATGAAGGAGGTTCTTCAGTCTTCAAACCCTCTGGTTATAGATGAAGGAGGTTTTTCAGTCATGTCATATCATCAGCGCTTTGACAGTGTTATTTTTCTTTTCACTGTCCTTTCAGGCTTTGACTGTGATCGCAAGAGCTTAATGAAAAACTCTCTACTTTGTAGCTACATCCCAAGCTCAAGATCACATTGAGAAGCAGTTGTCTTCTCGCATGAAGCCAAATATTGTCTTCTGGGATGCTGGTATGTCTCTGTCCTTGAAAGATCCATTAAAACACTGTAAAAACACCTAGAATCAGTTTGACCTATGGTACATGTATTGTTGAGACTTGAGGGTGTATTAGTGGCGCGACCTAGGGCTATAACCAAATTTATTTGCAGGATGGGAAGGTTTGTTATGACTGGTCTATAGCAGGTAAAGGTTCTTTGGCTTTAGAGTGGTTTGCCAAGGGAGAAATTCCTAAGGCGCCACTACCTAACTTAAGGGGGACTTTTTGGATAGATTTGGATTGTTTCTTTGGAGTTGATGGGAAAACTAGTATGGCTAAGGCTAGATAGGACTTGATAATGAGGTTTCATCTCATCATGGGCAGACAGAAAGGTAAGAGGGAAAAAAAATTTATGGGTGTTTTCCAACTGGAAAATTTGACAATTTTTTAGATCAGCTGCTAGAAAACTTGGCTGTTACAACTAGTCATCACCAACAAGTGAAAAATATTGATGACTAACAGTGGCTCCATTTGGGGAGGGCAGCTCCTTTTCAGGAGGTGTCCATAATTTCAAATCTTTGGCTTATGAAGACCAGTGCCTTACCCATTGGTGCAAATTTCATTCTTCCTTGATGCTACTTCTGAAAAATGACAGCATGATTAGCATCACTGATATTTCTACCTACCCCACTATCTTTCCTAACATTTTTTCTTCCTTTGGGTGCATTTGGACTAGCAACCCTTTTGACATTATATATTTTCTTTTTTGGAAAATGAACCTATATAATTCTACACTTATATCTGCCGGGAGTTCAGATTAAACTAATGAACTCCTTCATTACTCTACCTACGCTAGGTCAACTGTCAAAGTTAAACTGTTTGACAGGATTTTGTTCTCTAATCTAAAACACGAAATTGAAAAGATGATCAAATCAGGGTTAGACAGTCTGATTTGTCATGTATTTGCGGCATGAAAGACAAGTTGCACAAAAATATTATTTTTCATAAAATGGAAAATAGGAAAAACAGGGCTAAGATTCACAATTTGTTTTTCATCCCTGCTTCCCTCTTTGGTAATGTTTTGGGCATGTGGAACCAGTATCTTTTCCTAATCTACTCTCTTTGATAAGTCAAGCTTACACAATGGTGACCATCTTTTTCACTCACTAACTTATCAACAAATAAATTTAAAACATGTTCAGCTATGATTAGGCTTGATAACTGAACAAGACATTTGAGTACTAGTAGCGGCATTTAGACTTGCGCGCTTTCTGAATGACTATTTTTTTGCAACATGGGGCCTTTTTCTTATTTTCAACTGCCCTCTTTTCTATTATTCTATTGTTTTTTACTTTTCTGTTTTATCTATTTTTCAAACAGTGGTATATACAATGATTGAAAATGTTTTAAACTCATAAATCTTGGAAATGGAAAAACTTAAGCATCTTATCCTTGTAAGGATCTCCTACCATTCTTAGTCCACTCAACTCCTGAAAAGAGAAATTTGGAAAATTCTCTCTTACTAGCATGACATTAGGATTCATGCAAGAATCTCTGAACGAACCCGTATCTTCCTGCTGTACCTCTTTATACCTCTGATTTCCGCTCCTTCCTTTACTGTACATCTTCCTTAAGTAATGCATATATTCTTGGTCATTTTTGAAATAAATAATGACATCATCAAGGTATGTTAAAATGCAGAAATTCAGGATTAGAAACATGGCTTTTATGAGCATATTTTTGATATCTGGTGGTTTTGCAATTTTGAGTCTGAAACTGGAATTACTTCCAGCATACTGGAAAAAATCTTTGAGCTGTCTACTTTGCAAGGGAATCATTTGGCTATAACCTGAAACATCATCTTGCAAAGGCATATGATTAAAAGCACTTATCATCGGTATATCATGGTCTTGGGTAGGAAGGATAAAATTTCTATTATAGGGGTGTGCATTAGTGTTTCTAAAATCAAAACATACCCTATGACCACCTATTTTATCTTTGATTATTACTGATTGGTTCAGATTTTTGTATTTTCTTTTGTCGAAGTTGTTTCTTGGAGTAATGGTAGTGGCATAGTGTTTCTCATTGTTTTCTCTGCATGAGGTAGTATTCTGCATGAGATTTCCAATTCTAGCAGTTCTAATTCTTTGATGGAATGACAGGATATTAGCTAGTTCAAGTAACTCAGGTATATTTGGACTGCAATTATCATGTTTGCTCATAAGGAGTTTATCATGACTTTTTTCTAGATTTTGAGTTGTTATGGCTACAGTCAAGGTTTCACTTGCAGTGGAAAAGTTATGTGATGGTAAATCCTTGAGGTACGGTAAAAACATTAAGCTTCCCTACTCCTGAGTTCCGAAAAGGTTTGTGATATGTAAGTCTTCTAATGCCTTCATCCTGAAAAATTTTCCTGATGTTACTGGTGATGTTTGACTAAGGTTTGAGAAATTTGCTTGATAGTACATAATGGTTTGTGCTTCTTGCTCTATTCCTATTTTAAAAGAAACATACTTACTTTCCTCAAGACATAGTTGTTCATGATCATGGTAGTTTTGAGTGTCTAGTTCATCATAGAGAACTAGGGGCAGCTGATGTGGTGGGTCTAAGTTTGTTTCAATTTCTTCTGACTATTCTTCAATGTCCTCATCAGTGTGTAGAATAAAAGAGTTCAAGTTAGAATGCAAGGAATACATTGGGATGTTATCTGGCCTCTCTTGGCTATTGATCATGTATTTCATGTGTGACTCTCGATAGAGTATTCTTGTTTGGTCAAACACAAGAATAGTGGCATAGGACATATCAAGCTGAATATTCCCTTGGAGCTTGGCTCCCCAAGATCTGGATAGAAGCATTTCGTACTTGGGAGGAATGTCTGCTACCACTATGTCCATGATCAGATGTTTTGCAGGTATTTGGGCCAAACTAAAACAAAGATATTTGATCAAGCCTAGACATTTGACTCTACTAGAATCAAATGAATATAAGTCTTTGTATGGTCTTATGATTTCTAGGCCTAATCTTTCCATTATAACCTTCGGCATAAGATTATGCGAGGCACCGGAGTCTAGCATGGCATTGTGAAGGATTTGGTCATGGATATTCAAACTGATGTAAAAGGGGAGAGTGGTTCCCTCTTGGAATTTCCCTTCTATTTTCAGTTAGGAGTGTCATCAGCTAGATTAAGGGTGTTCGCATCATTTCCTAGATTCAAGACCTTTAACACTTGGGATTTATAAGAGCCTTGGGTGATGAGCTCAGTAAGAGGCATGGTGATATTTATTTTGGCGATTTCACCCTCAAAACTAAAAGGTAGCTGCAGTTTATACATGTTTGTTTCAGATTTTTCAGCCATGACCTTCTCTATGTTCTAAGTTTGCTGGCTCTGTTTTGGGATTTTGTTTGCCACAGCCACCTCGGGAATCTTTGTGGAAGTAATAGGAGCATCTGAGTCAGGACTAGTTTGGGTAAATATATCTTTGCTTTTGTCATTTTTCCCGACCATGATTTTGTTGTTGTTCACTGCTCTCTTAAGGATGGTATCAGGGGTTTTAGCAGTGTCTGAGCTACCTTTCTTGGATTTGTCTTGATTTTTTCTGCTTCTAAGGTCATGCTGCCTGTGAGCTTCTATTATGGCATTCTGAAAATCTATGGCAGGATCTTCAGGATCTTCATAGTTGGTTTCATCCTGATTCGGAGAGAAGAATGTTTGTTCTTCTTCCGTGAGTTATACCTCACTCTCATTATCAGATCCTATGAGGTTCAAATGATTTTCATCAATGGGTTCTGCATCCATATCATCTTCTTCCACATAATTTTCATTAAATGGTGGCCTAATTTGTTGGTCATTTTCTTTTGGTTTGTTTTGAGGTTGTTCCCTCCTAAAATTTTGGTTCTAGTTTCTGTTTGGAGGGTTTGGCTGGTTATCCCTAAGAGGGTCTTCTCACCTATATTTTCCCACATTTTGGCCATGGACCTAACTAAATCATCTATTCTAGGATCTAGGGAAGGGGATGAAGTGGAGACCTCATCTCGGTATGTGACTTTCCTTTCTGATCTAGTTCTAGCTCTTTTTTATGCTAAGTTGGCTTCTGCCCTTATGGCTACTTTTTTCATTTCCTCTAAGGTAAGGGGTCCTTGTCTCTTAGCTAATAAGTCATGTCTGGGTCAAAACCCTTGGGGAAATTTTCCAAGGCTAAACCAAGTGGGGGTTTGAAGTGAGGTGGGAGGGCATTATATACATTGTTGAACCTAGTGCAGTATCCCTAGACTCTTTCCCCATTTTCCCGTTTTAGATCGTTATACTCTGACAGGATTTGAATGGGGTTCTTTCGGATTTCCCACTTGTTTATGAAGACTTGGTAGAGTTTTGGGAGGTTGTGGATGCTGTTTGGAGTTAAGATCTTAAACCATTTTTTGGGTTCCCTGCCTAGGCATTGGGCAAACATTCTCATTCTGATGGTCTCGTCTTCTATTTCCATGTATTCAAAGGCATCGCTAATCCTATCCACATGTTGTTGAGCTGTGGTAGTCTCATCTCCAGTAAAGTGTGTGATTTTTTCTTGATAGTCATTTTGTAAGGGATCCAAAGGTTGTGGCAACACCAAGGGTGTGTACCAGGCTACCATGACGGGAGCTAATGGGTGATGTACAAAATGAGGACTTGTGGGATGAGATGAGGTGGTTTGAACAATAGTGGTTTGGATAGGTGTGGCGGATGTACTTCGAATAGTGTCCTAGTTTTGAGCAGATCTAGGATGGTAGGAGCCAAAGTGATGGAGAAGCTGCAAGTCGGGAGGTGTGGTAGGTGAGGCTTCTCTACTAGGACTCTATGGCAGATTTAGGGGCTCAAGATCGTCAAAGTCTATCTTACTTTGTGACTTGCTTCTAAAAAGGGTTTTTGTTGATTCTAAGTCAAAGGGTGAATCCGGTAAGGCAGTGAGATGTTCTGTTACTGATCTTGTTTTACAGATGGACCTATCGGTAGCTAGATTTCCAGTTTCAGAAGCTTGCCACAGAATCTTCTCTGGGTCATCTACTATGATAGGGGGATTTGGGTCTGGATGAGATCTGGTGTGGATTCTTTGTGAAGCCAGATTTCGGGTCTAGAGTTTAGAGAGAATGGTATTTGTGAATGTTTTGGATGGATGGCCTCTCTAAGGTTTTACTAATGTGAAGGATGGTCAAAACTAAAAGGATGGAATAGTGGAGTCGCTAGGTGGATTTCTTATGAGAACTATGGTCCACCACCAACACTATCAAAGACGCTTGGGAAAATTTTTATAGCAACTTTGAGATGGAAACTTGCAAAGAAGAGTGATTCACTTGGTTTCAACAGTTTGCTAGGCTGTATGGACAAGCTAATGGTTCTCTTGGCAAGCACACTTCTGCTTATCTCCTATGTTTAGGTGAGGTTTTCTGAATTGCTAAGTTATACTTAGCTTGTCACTGATTACAGAGTTTCCACCTTAAGTTTAAATTTTTGGAAGGATGAGTTAGAAGAAAGGTATGGTTTATGAATTTTTGGTTTTTTATGGAATTTTTAGGCCTACTGGAGGCTACTGGAGTCGCAGGTGGAACTTGGTTGTTTTTGTAAAGATGTAGCTATGGTCCACCACCAGTAACTAGGGAAAACCAATCCAGGAATGCTTTGGGGTTTTTCTGAGTTTTATGTGCAGCCTATGGTTTATTAAAGTGTTCTAAACCTGTTTCATCACTTTGCTAGGGTGGCGAAAACAAGAAGATTTTACTCTAAATGATTTTATGGACTGCCTGCCTATGAGGTTTGGAAGAGTGTCCTACAGTTGAGTCATCATTTTGCTAGGATGGTGAAACAACCAGATTCTACTCTTCTAAGTTTTACTGAGATTTTGAGAGTTCCTAAGGGAAACCTAGGATGTTTTGACTCAAAGTCCCACCATGATTTCCATTATGTTAGTGAGCGATGGGAAAGTCAGCCAGATAGTATTCTCAAAGGTCTCTAAATATTTTAGGGAAACTAAGTTGTTTATTACTCAGGGTCCCACCGTGATCGCCATTATGTTAGGGTCCCGTAATTTGGCTAATTGGCAAGCCAAATGATAGTGTAACATCAAACCAATATTTGGATCCCAAGGACCTAGCCTTCCTGGACTCAGAGAGGGCTCTCTCTATATCTGTAAGGGATATCTGTGTGTTTGCTTATTGTGTTCTGATTTTAGGCTAGTTATGAAGTAGGTTTTTTGGTTTTGGTTTTTAGGTTGTGAGGGATGAAACTGATCAAAGATATAATATAGGTAAAAATATGTCAGATCAACTGGGCTATGGTGTCGAAAAGGTCAAGAAAGCTATCATATGGTGATACAAGGCTGTTGAAGGCCTGATTTGATTCGAGGTAGAAAGGATATTTGGGAAAAATGGAATAAAATGGACATCAAGTTTGGGAACAACAAAGGATTTCAAGCATAACTAGTTTAATAGCTGACATAAACATGGTAGGGAAAACCATTAATCATGAGAAATGTAACTACAAGCTAATCAATACATAGAAATAAACATTCAAGCCATGCATAGAGATATATAACTCTCTAACTTTGGGAAATGGCTATCAGACTTTGGGGAAATACACTTAAGACAGACAAACAACTTAAATCACTATGCCGGAATGCCTAAACACAGTACTTCAAGTTATTGGGCACTTTGAAAACAAGATTGCATAGTCTTAGACAAAGGGCAAGATCAGAACAAGACCTCCTTGGTTCAACAAATGACAATCTAATCGGTCAAAGAGAAATTTCATGGATGGAGCTATGGCTAGCCATGAGTAAGCAGGGCATACCGTAAATCATACTTAGCATGCATAAAACCATGAATGAAATAAGCAACAATATCCTTAAGTTATTAAAGAGCAATCAAGAAATCTTTAATGTGACTGAGGATGAAGAAAATATGGAAGCTATGAAGAAATAGGAAATTTGAGGTGCCTCCAAGGTCATGTCTCAAATTTGTTCTCTACTGTTCTATAGCAAGCAAGAAACATGGATTCATGAATGAAAACTAGGAAACAAAACAAAGAGAGAGACACTATACCATTCTACCAAGTCACGGAATCCAACAACAATCCTCTTTCATCATCCAAGAACATCCAAGAGACTATCCAAAAGCATGAGACAAGTATTTCTTCCAAAGCTTATATGACCATATATTGCTTCTATCATCAAGTTCAGCCTTGTTTACAATGAAAGCCTTTGGAATATATAAGCTCAAGTGAGGAAAACCTCTTAGTTCAATTTGCCCTCTCATTGGCCTATCCAAAATATCTAATCTTGTCCTTGAGGCTTTGTAAAGCCCAAGGCACAAAATATCTCATAAAATATGTAAAAAATGCTAAAAGAGGGAAATAAATTGACTTTTCATAACTTCTCATGTGCAAAAATAGCTAAACGCACATGAGGAAAAAGCAGTTTTTAAAGGTTCAATTTTTACAAAAATACTCAAAAAATACATCAGCAAAAGGTCCCCTGACTTTCCAGCAACTTTTGGTAGCCTTCCCGATGTTGAAACAAGGCTCATGATAGCTCGTTGGAAAGCTCTGAGTGTCTACTTTCTGGAAAAACTTGAACTTTCCCAATCTGAGGCTTGGAAGTCCTCCAAAAACAGTCCTGTGTCTAAAAAAACAAAAAATAAGGTTTGTTGATAGACCAGGAGAGTGTAGAAAAAGCAAGCAATTTTCACCATTTCGGAGGAGAAAATGATCTTCAAATGTCCTAAAAATTGCTGAGTGTGTGCTCCTGAAATTATGGCATCCAATGATACCATTCTCCTCCTTTTATGATCCTCCAAACTGAAATGGTGAAGCCCATGAGTTTTGGCCAAAAGCCCAAAAATGCCAAAAAACCAAAATATGTCGAAAATCTCCCAAAATTGGTGAGCATGACCCTCAAGGGTTCTCAGCAACATGTTGTGAATCAGAGTCCAAAATCTGAAGTCCTGATGTGTCTTTCCTCACTTTCTGTGCCGGGTGCTTCCCTTTAGCCTCCTTGAGCTTTTCTTGAGCAGCCTTCAACTTGCGCCTGGCAAACTGATTTAACTATTTATAATACCTCGTCATTCTCCTTTGAAGTTCTAAATCCCTGTTTTCCCTTTCCAATTTTTTTTCCAAATGGTCATTGACTCTCTCAAGCCATGCCTCCCTATTGTTCTCTATCTCCTGTTCAAACAATGCAGTGAGGGGGGTAGATTGGAGAAGGGAATTTTCCTCTTCTTTTTACTTCTCAAGGGCCCTTTTAAACCCCATGGTTCTTGGCCTCTTTCGCCTAGGCTCATCTTCGCCTTCACTTTCATCGAACTCGCCCATGAGTTCTTCCAACATTTCTTGGGCTTTGGAGGCCTCCTTCTTGTACTTGGTCGCCCGTGTTTCATAAACAACCATATGGACACTCATTTGCCTATTTTGGATTTGCAGAAATTGATTGAAATTCCTAGCTCTATGATGATCATCCTTCAAAGCATCAATTTGGACTTCTCTATGGATTAAGAGGTTTTCTAGAATTCGGGACTCATTATCACTATCATCGCTTTGGATTGGGATGATG